>QZGG01000181.1:0-224060 GCA_006409495.1 Sedum album | reverse complement strand
TATTCATAAGAATTAAAATAGTGGAAGAATCAATGATTTAATTCTTAGTATCCGTTGAATATGATTGTAGGTTCACTTTCTATTTGAAATCGTATCTCTCCATATTTTATGTATGTTATGAATATGATTGCAGGTGTATTGAAAAAATCAATTCACGATTCAAATTGAGATTCACTAGTCCACCAAAATATATGAATCCACATGATACATCCTTGTGTTTTTCATCAGCATAAAAGTCTGCCTTGCGAGCCAATCACCAACATTAAAAGTCTAACCACAAACTTATATGACCGTCCAAATCAAGGAAAGATCACAATCTAATGAGTTAATAACTCGAAAAATGACCTAAAACATCGACCATATATAGACCAAAACTTTTCATGAACAATACAGTTGTTGCTTGCTATGAGCTACACTTTCACATGTTCAAAGCAATATCCAAAAACATTGACCAAGTTATGACACATGCTAAAGTTTAGTACTACAACTGCAAAATACTTTACATGACAGCAAAAATAAATACATGGATTACAGGTACCTTATAGCTGAATTAACTGAATTTGGACAACTATTCAAATTCCAACAAGTTTTGGACTATAAAGAAGGCCTTTTGTTTAAAGATTTATCTTTTTATTTCATGGAACTCATCCCTAACTTGTGAGCCTTTCTATTTCCTTTTTTGCTAAAACATTTAAGTAATCTAAATATTTATGTCTAAAATATTTCTCTTTCATTTACTTTCTTCCAATAGTTGTGTCATTTATTTTCATTGCTAAATTACAATGCGGTACAACAAAAGTTTTAAGTATAGACGACATTAACATTGTTGTCCGTCGTTACTGTTTGTCCGGACCATTAACGCTGATAAATTAGAGTATTGAGTGTATGGAATTGTCTCCACCGGGAGACCTTCGAGCTTTTCTGTTGTCCTGTACTCTCCATAGTATAATCTTGTAATGGGATGTTTTTGTGGTTTTGTTGTTCTTTTTATAGAATCTGAAGTGAGGAGATCAGGTGTGAGGTCTGGTTCGATGAGAGACCGACACGTGGCGTCTACGGGTAAATAAATAGTAACACGCATAGCTAATATCTGCTGTCGGTAAGATCGTCAAGTTAAAATCGGGCCTTCATTTGGGCCGTTTTCGATGCTTTGGGCTTTTCTGTTTTGAAAATACGGTTCACAACTGTAATCGTAGATGACCCAAAATCAATACCCAAAATCAATAAACACAAAAATGACCCAAATCAAACCGTTTCGATGGTTCAAGTCTCTCCGTAAGCATCTTCATTTTCAGTCTGAATATGTCCAGATAAGAATTATTATTTTACAAAAACAAAGAAAGATTTCAATTTGTGATTGAGAATAGTATAATCTTAGCTTGCAGCTGCTTCCAGAAAATCTGATTGCGTTAAATATGATCATCCCATCCACTAACTCAAATAATCCCATCCACAAATACATAGGCGACTCTCTAGCCTTATTCCACACATCGCATTCAAGCATATATATTACACGTCGCATTCATCAAAGTCGTATCAGTCGCCTGCCACTTCTTTGTTATACTTTTATTAAAGTAGACATTGGCCTGTTGTGAACAGCTAGCTTAGCTGCACTGCATCAAAACTATTCCATTTTCACCTTTCTGGTGAAATAATGGACGAGTTTTAGCAATTCATCCTGCAGAAGTTGAATTCTATCAAACTGAACCATACCCTTCAAAAATGTTCTATTTATTCTAGATGGATTTGTTGGAAATACAATAGAAAAAAGTGAACACGTTACATAGGCTAAATGGTCAAAATAGGACAAGGTATATGGAAACTAAGTTCTAAAGAAATGACAAAAATAGGGTGATTGACATGTTCATGATTGTTGAATTTTATTATCTTATCAGATAACCTAATAATAGCCTTAAAATATAAACACTAAATGCCTGTGCATATCAATTACAATAATTAATGTATATACGGTCGTCAAATTAATCAAAGATATTATGTTTTATTAACTTCACAACTTGCAACCACAAGAGCCAATCTGAGTTTGATTTCTAATGAAATAGGTGAGCAGGACATGATTACTGTGAAAAAAATAGAAGTAAAAATAAGCAAAATAAATAAATAACACGAATATGAAGTTTGTCCGTACCTTATCAATTTAAAAAGGAAGTTTCACTGTCTCTAACCTAATCCTATATATTTTAGACGATAAACTATTACAACAAGTTTCAATCAGTTTGAAGTGATATACCCACGTTAACAATATCAATTGGCATCATTTGACTTGAAAATAAACTATTAGTTCATGTTCTCAAACTCGATATATAAACACATGAGTTTACACGGCACTAACAGGCCTGAATATCATCGATCTTCGATCCTCTCTTCATTTGTTCTTCAAGAAGAGTCACTTTGAAAGATGGCTCGTCTTCATCTAGTGGCCTTCTTGATAGCATTTTGCATCATATCAGACTCAGTTTCAGCTCAGCTCAAACTGAACTTCTACGCCAATGTCTGCCCCAATGTGGAAACCATTGTCCGTAATGTGGTCAATACCAAGGTTAAACAAACTTTTGTCACCATTCCTGCCACCCTCCGCATGTTTTTCCATGACTGCTTTGTCGAGGTATGACCCTCTATCCAACCTGTTATAAGTCATTTTGTGGAATGTGATATATATTTATTCGGATCATTTGAGTTCATTGTTTTCTTATTCTTGTTAGATGGGTTTGTGATGATGCAGGGTTGTGACGCCTCGGTTTTAATAGCATCCACTGGTAGCAACAAGGCAGAGAAGGACCACCCGGATAACTTATCATTGGCTGGTGATGGATTCGACACGGTGATCAAGGCTAAGCGCGCAGTTGATGCAATCCCCAGTTGCAGAAACAAGGTTTCATGTGCAGATATCCTCGCCTTGGCCACCAGGGATGTCATCGTAGCGGTACATTTTCTTATACACCCTAAAATTTTATACGACGTACTTTTCTATAAAAGTTACTTACAGCACATTTATTTTAGGCCGGCGGACCATCCTACAATGTTGAATTGGGAAGACGTGACGGGCTTGTTTCCAAGGCCTCCAGCGTGACTGGAAACTTACCTCATCCTGATTTCAAGTTGGATCAACTCAACTCAATGTTTGCTCGCCATGGTCTTTCTCAAGATGATATGATTGCGCTTTCAGGTAACAGACCTTTATTTTCAGTTACTAAATTTATATAAGTATGCATGGTTATGTCTTTAATTTTTGAATATCAAAAACATGCAGCTGCACATACACTTGGATTCTCCCATTGTGACAAGTTCTCAAACAGACTCTACAGCTTCCCTAGCAAAAACAAAGTTGACCCAACATTAAACCCAACCTATGCAAACCAGCTAAAGGGCATGTGTCCTAGGAACGTTGACCCACTCATAGCAGTTGACATGGATCCGGTAACTCCTAAGAAGTTTGATAATGTCTTCTTCAAAAATCTCCAACAAGGAAAAGGTCTCTTTGAATCGGATCAGATACTTTTTACTGATGGAAGGTCCAAACAAACTGTCATTAATTGGGCTAACAGCCCAACAGCTTTCAACCAGGCTTTTATCACTGCCATGACAAAGTTGGGTCGGGTCGGAGTCAAAACGGGGACTAATGGGAACATCAGACGTGACTGTGGAATCTTCAACTGAGAGCAAAAGTTGACTCGGATCATCATTTTATTGAGTGAATGAAGAGTTGTATCATGCAATATCGATTCTATTTCTTTGTTATTCTTGTTTTCAAACACAATGTCAATATGTCATTGTGAAAAAGGTATAATAATAAGTCTATTTATACATTTGAGACATTTCATTTTGATAAAAAAATTGTTGTACCATGCAACCATTCGATCGGAGCACCTGATCCGAACCGTTATAAGTTTAGACTCCCCAAAATACATGTCATCAGAGTCTCAGCAACGTAGAACCGCATTTAAGCTCTCACGCTTGTCTATTAACAAGTCCAAGACAGGAAGGTAATGGGCTTCAAAACCATCAGGTTCTTGACATCCACCAACAGTCCAACACCAATGAATGAGCCCACGAGTGCTATGAGGGGCATAAGTGTCTCCAAGTTTTTTCATATGCATGGCCCACGAGTTTGTCCTTTGTTAATATCAAGTCCCTATGCTGTTATTAGCCAGACTGCATTGTCATTTCGTTGTTTTGGCATTGTTGTTCGATGATTACAAAGACATATATGCATTTTTTCGTAGCCATCATTTATGAACTGTCAAATCATTTTCATACTAAGGGCCTTAGGGTGAACTGTTTGGATAGACCTTGGTTAGGCCTTAGGGACTCTCCCTGTCAGCAATGAACTGAAACTGAAGACCTCTGTTAGGGTTTGTCACTCATTTTATCTGTGATTTTTATTTGTGATACAGAGTCCCATGCTCTCCAAACATTCATTTTAGTCTTCTTTCGTTGTAAGCGAAACATTCTCTGTAGTTACATCTACAAACAATGAATGTATCAGTCTATCAGACCTCTTTGCATGTTGCTGAAGGTGCACCATGAACAACACCTTATCTTGTCTTTCTCGCGAACCTCATCATCGGATGCCATACATGCATGATTCGTGCATGGCTACACGTACAGGAACAAATTGTGTGTATGTGTGAAAATTGAACGTTTGGGTATGCAACTTGTAAGTGTTTGTGTCCAAGTTGGAACACGTATATCAACACTAGGGTTAGGATTTCACGTGAGGGAAGACAGATAATAAAATATGTCTATGTAGTGTCATTTCGATTGTTTCTTGCTCGGCGTGCCAGTTAAAACAGATAGATCGCGTTAGGCCTAACACGATCGATCTCTCTAACCCTAACGGTTAGGGTTAGAGAGACTGTAGCTGCTCGATTTTGAGGACTATGGTCCTACTTTCTACCCTTTCTCTCCCTGCAAATGCAGATTTGTAGTATGTGGCTAGGTCTATCTCTGGACCCTGTTGTCAGATACCCTACCCTACAAGCATATTCTATTACGTATTATTTACGAATCGGAAATAAGAACATATATAGTATAAATACTCAATGCATATATGCGTAATTTATTTAGGAGGTTGCGCACTTATCTAAAATCAGACAAAAAACAAAAGTTTTTGAAAACACAACATGCAATTGAATGAGAGTATGGTCAACGAGATATGACACCTCATAAGCAGTCTCATACTGATGTCTTTGTGTGGATGCGAATAATGTTTCTGGTTAAAAACTAGAACTGAATGTTTGAAGAGCATACGGTAATTATGTAATTAGGGAACGGTCCTTTTCTGTGCTCATCACTCATCAGTACTTTTTCAATACTTCCCTGCTCATAAAAAATTATCTGAAAAGCAATATTTTAATTCGCTCTAAATTGCAACTCGTACCCTTGATTATCATTCTAATTTGCGGAATTATAACCAAAATAAGCACAATAAAAGTTATGTACGTATTTGATCGTAATTAAGCGGTAATCTCTTCCATTTTACGTATTACGGTATGTCCATAACGTACAAAATCTCTCTATTCCAATTATAGTTCAGATGCACGATGTGAAAGGCTGCCTTTAGCAACTTGAAAGACCCTGATAGCTACTTTGCTTCATATATTGACCCACGCCTCTCTCTCCTGTACTTTCAAAAGTCCACTAACACAAACTTATTATTAACGTATGATAATTAAAACCACTACGCTCTATTGTAAAAAAGTTACCACACTACCAAAAACTGACTTTGTTATCATATGATAATTAAAGAGAACTAATCCCATTAGTCCCGATTGATTTGTTGAGCCATTGTCTGCTAATACAGCCAAAATAGAGTTTAAAAAGACATGTCTGCAACATATTTATTGATTAGGTTCTCTGTGGGAGCCTCATGTCATCCATTTAATGAAAGTAAAAGCTATGGTTGTCTTGATTACGTGATATAGCTCAACCAGGTTCCAGCGATGGTCAGAAGTAGTAGAGTTGAAGTTGGTTTTGTTTTGCATGATATTTGGGACTCCCTCTCTGGAAAAAGTTGTATATTTTTTGTTTTAATAAGGAAATAAATTTAGAAATAATGAGGGTGTGTGAGAATGAGTGGGTATAAAATATTAATTTAAGGAATTAAGTAGAACCATTAATTTATGTGGAAATTAAGTAGGAAATACAGCATCTGTTGTAGGGGAACGATCAAGAGGATTTATATATTTTTGTGAGATAGTACTCAAAATATTAAACTAAAAGTAACTTTCAAAATCAATAGTCCGTGTTTTCGTAAATGCAGCTGCTTAATTCAATTACAAACCAACTTATTTTCAACCGTCACATTAATCAAATTATGATCAGCTCGAAAACATTACATTGTTAAAGCTAAAATCTTTATACAAGTGCTCAATTAGTATGATAAAAAAGCAATTACATACCCACTGCACCTCTAATCATAGTGTTATTAAAACAAAGTTTCAGCTATCTTAATTGGTTTTCATTCCTCGAGCCACAACAAGAAAGCACTGATCATGTGCCCACTCCCATGTTAGATTATTGTCATCTTAATGCAAAAGAGCTTAAGTTGCAATATTAACATTACACATATTGCTTTTGAATCATTCCAACTATCCATCATGTAGACATCTGTTCAAGTTTCTCATGTCAAACCTGCTTACTAAAAAATGAAACTAGCTGCTTATTAAATAGGTCAAACGATACACTCGATACTTAATGTTAACTATAATTATTTCATGGGAGATAATCTGTTGGATTTATCAAAGTAATTAACTCCAAAACCTGAAAGCATATTCATCTAGAGTTCACCTCTGACCATGCTAGTCTTCTACTTGCTGTTATTTTATCTTTAGCACTACAAACTCCAGGCTATGGCTATGTTTAGTCTAATTAAATGCAAGGCATTGTATCCTTAATTTTTGTCTCTTTTTCTTAATTTGATATACCAGTTGATCGTGCCTAGGGTTAGAGACCAGCTTTGGCTTCAATAATATGCGCATTGGTTATCTTTAGTACTTCCAGGTTTGACTCATTTTTTCTTGTGCTTTGTAACCGAATTGGTTAATTTTTGAGATACGACTTATGATGCACATTTTAGTTAAATTTTGATGCTCTTTATCTCGATCTTTGCCCTAATTTGATCCTGTCGGATAACAGACATGGCTATAATTATTTGACTAAGCTTGTAGCCTTCCTAGTTTAACCAGTTATATTCTATTAGCAAACGTTAATGAACATGGCACATTCTCTCTTCAGTCATTGTCGCATAGTCTGACTCTCATTTTATTATTTACATATTATGTGTTAACCTAATATTTCACTTGACATGTTTGTTAAGAATTTACAATAAGGTTTCTGAGGTTTGGTACAGTAAATAAATAGTCACTTTTCTGACCGTACGTACTCTCTTTACAATCCTTAAATCTTACGCCTAGCCAACGTATATTTCGATATTCAATGTGAAATGCTTCTGTCAAGTCATTATGGTAAAACCATCAGTAAGGTAAAATGCCGCTAACGTTAATTTCTAAATACGATATAAGTGATAATTGTATATATTTGTTATATTTGTGAATTGCAATTTGGTAAAGTTAATAATTTACGAGAATCAAGAAGGTTGCTTATTAGAGCTTGAAGCAAGAACGTAAACAACTGTTTTCGAATAACGAGGTTTATGTGTGTTAGGGAACATGAATAATATCGAGGGAACTGTCTTGTACTGGAATATTGCTACAACGTCAATATGATGTTCTCTCTAAAACTATTGCATTTTTTTATAATCACCAGCTCATTTTGTTGCTCTTAGTTTCGATACATATATATTTAGGTAATGTCAGTTTTTTGCAGTAAAACAATATTAATGAATTTAAGATGCAGACGAGCTTCATTGAAGTTAAGAGAGAGAGTAAACATTAAGATGTCATATGTGACTATTAGCATTGCAACTTACTCATGCTTTACATTAAGTTGTTATTTAATCGTACTTAACTAAGTAAGCACTCTCGGACTAAATAAACGTCACATGTTTCAGAAGTATCAATTAAGTCATTATAATATCACTGTAGCTGGTAGTGATGATAATCTAATGTGATGATTATAAAATGTTAATGGGAAAGGAGAAGAAAATATATTTGAGAACTGCGCAGTCACTGGCAGTCTTTTCTCCAACCTTTGACACTCATCGTCATCATCATATGCAATCAATTGTAGCTTTTTTATTTTATACTACTCCAGTATAAATCACTCATTCATTATTTAATTCGACATTTATGCTAACCTCTCAACTTTATGAAAAAGTAAATGCCGCCTTTCTGTTCAGTCTTTGCACTCAAATTTAGTAAACGATTAATTAAAAAATCATGGGTTTCGTCTCCTTGAAGATGGTGAGAGGAAAGGCAATAAAATATGGAGTTAATTAAATGTTGAAGAAAATAAACATCTAATTTCAAAAAAAATGTTGAAGAAAAATAAATTTCAAAATTAACAATACAATACTTGACCTTGTTGTTTTTGACGTATTTTGAATCATTTAAATGTTTTAGAAATGTTTAATGACAGTATATGAAATAGTCTACAAGTTATGAGACTTGCAGATTCCGTTTAAAATAACGTCATTCAAATAATAATAATAATTTAATCTGTATGATGCTGAATTATACAGAATGGTGAATCTAACAAACTCAGTTGTTTAATAGCAACAATATTCCACCAAATCTTTTAAATTGTTTGTCTATTTAAAACCCTAAAACAAAAACAAATTGCAAAAAAATAAAATGAAATCGAAAACAATATTACAGATATAATAATGTTGATCTTCATTACTCTACAAAGCGACACTCGTCACATCTTCGACTATAAAAACTCTTCATTTTCATCACACTCCATATTCAAATCTCTCCATCTTCACTCACTTCCTCGTCCACAGCTCAAACATGCTCCAAACTATCTGCATCCGACAATTCAATCCCTCCAAAGACATCTCCCAAGTTGAAACCCTCGAACATGCATGCCAATTCACTACCGGTAACAAGCTATCTCTTCTCACAAATGACCTCGGCGACCCATTGAACCGCATCCGCCACTCCCCTTCCTACCTCATGCTAGTAAGTTTATAAAAATTGAGTAAAAAGTTTCAATCTTTATCGATGGTTGAATTGAATTCGTTATTTAACGACAGTACTCTGTTTTGTCTTAGGTTGCTGAAATTGATAACCAAATCGTTGGAGTAATCCGTGGATGCATCAAAATTGTCACTTGTGGCAAGAAGCTCGCTCGCAATCCAAACTCCGTTTCAAATGCTATCCCTGTTTACACCAAGGTCGCATACCTCCTCGGCCTCCGTGTCTCTCCTCTCCATCGGTAAGCCTATCAAACATGCTCTGTTTTATGTTTTCTGTTACATGTTCTGTTTTTCTCTGGTTTTTGTAATTCTAAAAATGATTTGGGTTGTGTATATCAGGAGGAAGGGAGTGGGGTTGAGGCTGGTTCAAAAAATGGAGCATTGGTTCGAGGAAAATGGTGTCGAGTATGTCTACATGGCGACAGAATCCGACAACGAACCATCGCTGACCTGTTCACTCAAAAATGCGGTTACACCAAATTCCGTACACCTTGCATCTTAGTCAACCCGGTCCACGCTCACCGGGTCCGAATCTCAGCCGGATCTCCATCCACAAGCTCACTCCATCCGAAGCTGAAACGCTCTACCGACGTCGTTTCGCTACAACAGAATTCTTCCCACGTGATATCGACGTCGTTTTAAAAAACAAACTCAACCTCGGAACATTCGTCGCCACACCATCTGATTACGTTTGGTCCGGGTCGGGTAAGTTTTTATCCGACCCGCCCGAGTCGTGGGCAGTTGTTAGTGTATGGAATAATAAAGAGGTTTTTAAACTAGAAGTCCGGGGAGCTTCACGGATAAGGAAACGGTTGGTTCGGGCAACACGGGCAGTGGATCGGGTCTGCCCGTGGTTAAAAATACCTTCCGTGCCAGATTTTTTTAAACCGTTTGGGTTACATTTGTTACGGGTTGGGCGGGGAAGGTCAACGGTTAAGGAAATGGTCAACGCTTTATGTAAATATGCTCATAACATGGCTAGTGAAAGTGGCTGTGAAGCGGTTGTGGTGGAGGTGGCGGGTCATGACCCGATTCGATTAGGGATACCACATTGGAAGAGTTTGTCTTGTGACGAGGATGTTTGGTGCATTAAGCGATTAGGGGAAGGCTACAGTGACGGGTCAGTCGGTGACTGGACAAAATCTCAGCCGGGGTTTCCATATTTGTGGACCCCAGAGAGTTCTAAATTTAGTTTTTATTGTGTTCAGGTTTTCACTAGGGTTTAGAGATTCGAATAAAACGTAGCGTTTTAAGTAGCTGGAATGTGAAAGCAGCCTTTGTTAGCATGATTATGATTTATAAAAAGGAATGAAAAGATATGTAGCTTTTTATTTTGTATGCATGATTTATGGAAGGGAATATTCTTGTTCTAATTAACTGAATTAATGACAGTTAAATAAGGGTATAATCAGCTTTCTTGGTTCTTTATTCGGCCAAACATATTGGTTTTGATTTGTTTGTTTCTTTTAATTTGGTATTGTAACCATTTTGATATATGAAAAGCATTCCTTCCTAAAGCTAAAGCCTAGAATCCTCAAGTGAGGTCTATTTGCTTTTTAATAATAAATTAGTAAAGTTTTTATATACTACATCCTCCTTCATTTATTTGTCCAAAAGGAAAAAACGAACGGTAGTTAATGCAAAGAAAAAAATAAAAATGTGTAGTGGAGAATAAATGATTTATAAATATATGAGTAAAATGATAGAATATGTGGTTGATAACAAAAAAACGATAAAGTTAAACGGACATTCAAAATGAAAAGTGGACAAATATTGAAAGATGGAAATTACGAAATTATTGTATGCTTTGCGATAGTACATTTTCAACACTAAAACTCAGTGATCGATGATGACATGGGATAGATAAGCAAAACGTGAATGGGTTCATGAGAATGGGGAACCCTTTTTCGTGTAGATTCTAAATGAAACGGGGTTGTATGTGTCATGCAAGTTGTGAAAATGGTAGAGCTTTTAGCCCTTAGTTGGGTGTGACTAGCTAAGAACTATTTGAGATTGAAAGGGAAATTAGAGGTATACTTTTAGTTATGAATGTATTTTATCACATTAGTTCCTTTTCTTTCCCACCAACCATATAAATAGATTGTTGCTTTAATTTTCTAGTCGTAGAGGTCTTTTAAAACTTGATAAATTGTCCTATTTGTCATGTTTTCGACCAAATATCCTTTTAGCTTTTTATAAAGCCTCTCGCCTTGGTACAAGTTCCATACTGTAACTCATACCTGCTCAAATTTGTCTTTTAATTAGAAAGTGTCTAAGGGAATACATTTTGATAGGCATTTTGGAAGAAAGAAGGAAATTCTAAAAAACTATTCAGTTAGAAAAATATCATTAATTTAGAATCCTCACATAGTATAAAAGTATAGTCAATCAAGAATGTTTTTCCCCTATTCACATTTGCTTAATATTTTTCAATAATTAGTTCTAGACTAAATGAATGAAACATGCAGCTCTTCTGAGCTACATATGCAATTGATAATACAGAAACAAGAGATTCCCTCATATTGACAATATTAACAAAACATAATGATTCCAAATTGTTCTTTGTTTTTTGTATTTATTTTCAAAAAAGGAAATAACAAAGGAAGGATGCATGAGCACCTGTTATTCATATCGGATACAGCATATGTCTGCCACATTTATCTTTACCTAAAATATACATACTCATTTTGTACCTTTGTGTAACCATAACATTTATGTTAATTTACTATCCTCCGCCTCATCCGCCTTATATTCCAAATGCATATGGTCACTATTATTGGCTGTCATCACTAGTTTCAGGTGTGTCGATGTTGATCATGGCATGAGTTGCAAACCCATGTTTGGCTTGTAACTTCTTGTTCCTTTCTAGTAATTGGATTTCAGATATCGAATCTTATCACTAGGTTGCAAAATTTGATGAGTGAAGTGATAATGAAATGACCTATAATTTGGGAATATTGTTAAGATAAAAAGAATGAAACATGGAAATTGTTTATTCTGCATAAAATTCAGACTTTCTTTTCCTCCTCACAATCACTGTTTATTAAAAAAAATTGTCTGTTTAATTAGTTTCGAAGTTGCGATAACAAATAGTTGAAAGATTTCAATATAGAATAGACTGTCTAGAGTTGTCAATTTCACAATGTAATTTAAAAGAGAAATTGGTGCGCACCGATTAATAGTGCTGATTGAGTGGTTAAAAGACAAAAATGCCCACCCAAACCTACACTTCCCTTGTTTTTAGATCTTGTCATGCTCATAGACATTTTAATAATTTCATAAATAATTACTAAAATGCTCCTCACATTTGTCGATCATCCATCCATTTATTCGTCAAATGTGACACTTGATGCTATATCTGAAAGCTCGGTAAACACCAAGTCCCTGTGCCTCCAACGCTCATTTTAAAATTTACAGTTTATTTTATTATAGTACATGCATGGTCCTAAAAGTTAAGGACCACAAGAAAGTCGACCCATAAAATCAGCTCTTGGGCTTCACGGATCTCCTGCATTTGGAAAAGAACCATGAGTCATGTGATAGCTTCATGAAGCTGATCGACAGAACAAGAACATACACATATTATGCTCCCATTTTAAAGAGCTGGTCATTTCGAGTCGATAAGAAATGACCACGTGTATATTTTTTTAATTATTGGTCACATCTATGTATTGATTTGTTGTGTGTTTGGGTTTTTAAGGTAAACCCTAGATTTTAGTAAAATCAAGAACATGACTTACTTGACATGATTATGATTTTCTTAGTGTCTTCTTTGACTCCGTTGTCGATGACCTGTTGGATTTGGTTTCTAATATGTCTCGTTATCTTGGAATATGTCATCCGGCATCGAGTAGACAATGTTTGAACCCGACACGGGTTAATTATCTATTGTATTAAGTAATGACTTGTGATTTAATACGCTACGAAATTTACTAATCCCAACATTTTTGGTGAAAAGCTATGTGATTTGTGTGTTGGGAAATAGTTTAAGGGGTTAAACTTTGACAAATTTGTTAACAGTTTAGATTATAAAGTACAAACTGTGTGGAAAACTCAGTCTCCAAGCCTTCAATTTGGGACCATCCCTTCTGAATTAAACCTCTGCGATTCTTATTGTTCAGAGCTAGGTTATCAAAGACTTAGAAATTTGGAATAGTATAATTAAATAGAGAATTGTAACCCTTTAATTCTCTCTAGATCTAATATATGAACACATGACTTATGCATCAAAACAATCATAGTTCAAGCTTTACAAATGGATTCAAATTAATAGCTAGATAGATGATATATATCCAAATATTCACAGACAATAACTTTAGCACATGTCATTTTATACATACAATCATACTGTTTTTAGATTGACTTCATTTGAAAGTCCGATCCTAATACTGCACATAATTTTGTTTTTGGCAGATAACATGATAATCTAACTTATGATGATAATATTACACGTATAAGACATATAAATGCCATTTCAAAAAGTTTTCTATTGAAATGGATTTGTGCAAAATCACATCACTCTTTTACTTGTCTTAGCGTAATCATGTTCTGATTAGTGGATTAGTTGGTAACGACACAATTAAGTGGGATGTGTAAGGGTTTATTTAAGATGGAGCATATAACATCACTTGTAACTTTCACTGACGTTATTATGTCGGGGGATTACTTTTGTAATCATGTTTAGATTAGCCTCTTATTATATTAAACGAATTACATTTCGAAACGACTCAATTAATTATGATTACTTTTACAAAATCTCTTTTTTGTCCATCATCTTTATAGGAATGGGCGTCCGATACAAACAAGAAATTTATATATTCAATAAATCATACTCCTTTCAACCTATATTTTAATTGTTACAATTTCCCAATATTTTCGCTGTTATTAGTAAAAGCGTAAATATTGAATATTGATACTACCTTATTTTCATTTTAGTATAAGCTTAATTATTTGAAAAATGATCCAAAAACCCTAATCAAGTCTGAGGTTTGAGATGCCAAAAACAAAATAGTTAATGCTAGGTAAATGGCCACTTACCCAATCTTAATGGATCATCAATTGATTAACTCTTCAAACTTGATATAATATTTATTATTTGCTGTTTTTCACAGACACGAATTCACAAACTATATACCCCAACAAGTTTGATCAATTGAACTTTACCGAATTTTACAATAATTTTGATAATGTATTCAATAAATAATCAATGATTGAAGATAATGGATCGACTTTGAACGTAGAAAAATTAACCTTTTCTAGGTAGCTAGTTGTGCGATTCCATAGAATATTAGAACTAGCGAGCTCTAAATTATTTGAAAAGTGAAACTAAAATTATGGGACAGAGGGAGTAAAATATTACTGATGCGTACGAAATAGAAACTTCTTTACAAAAAATATATTTTTCTATCACATAATATACTCTGATAACTCTGTGCATATTTTGAAAGAGCCACTCAAGCACCAGAGGTACACAAATTGGATGAAAAAGACACTCAAATGACAATATCAACACCCATCTCAAGATTTAAGCATGATTTAAAATCAGCAGTCAAAATCACAGCAAACCCTAGCAAGATGAAACATATCTTGCAAAAATAATATTGATTAAAATGGACGTAAACATCGCCAGGTGACCCGACCAGCATCTGTCAATTTAAACTTTGATTCGTGACTTTGCCCACAAATATTTCTTTACCTGGGAAGATGTAAATGTCATCAGACAGCAACCCAACAAGACCAAGCAAAAAAATTGACTTCCCGCGGCCCACAACTTTAATTCGCTTCTTTATCTTCTTTTGTTGTTTTATGACACGTGTGATACTTTTGTCAATTAACAATTTTGTTGATAAAGAAATTTAGTCGACAAAAAATATAATAATATTTTGAAAAATGTTTTCTGTCATATATTTTGTTAGAAATAATTAAAAATAAGAAAATGGACAAAAGCATTTTGGAAAACGTATGAAATTATAGCAGCAAGTCAGCCCAACTTTCAAGCCCATTAAAGCACCCAAATGCGGAGCCCTATTTCTTCAACAGTTTCTTGACCATCTTTGACTTTTCAAGATCATATGTAACACTATTTTATACTGGAAAAAACAAAAAACAATTTAAACCCTAAAATTGTTCTTAAACGTGAAATTAAGAGTCTGTTTCATTACAACTTTGTTACAAAAAAGTTTACTGCAAAGACTTCAATCAGCTACACTTCTACATTTTCCTAAATTTGATCTTAAATCCTTCTGCTTCTACATCTTCATATTCCATCTCCATACTGAATTTTAGCACACTGATTCTCTACTAAGTCACTATAGAGCTTTCCTCGAGCCAGCATGTACGCATCTTAATACTTGTTTGGTCCTGCATTTGCCGACCCATGACTTTCAGACGTGTCCGAGCTACTATTCTCACCGGAACCATCTTTACTCGACCACATTTTAGAGAACATCCTTTTAGACATCAGCATGGTCTTCATCTTACTAGCAGCAACTTTATCCGCATTGTTTTTTCCATTTGCGAGCTTTAGGGAGTTGATTTCAGATTTCAAGATTTGATTTCTAGTGATGTGGGGAGAGTATCCCATTCCTCGTCAGTGTTGGTTGTAGCTGACCTTGAGCTTCCGTGGGAGTCGGGTATTATGTTTTGAGTGGATTGATGTTGGTCTGGGGTTGTTGCGCCAGTGGAGGAGGATGAGGTTGCCGCAGCTCTGAGTTGCTCGAAGAAGAGGACTTGAACTACTACTCGTACTGGGAGACGCTCATTCTGGACTGCGTGTGTGCACGCATCTACTGATAGTTTCTTGCAGTCCATCAGCCGGCATATTCTTTTCTTTTCGCTTTTAGCTATCCCAGGATGTTCCTGCGGAAAAATAACCAACTCTATAAATATTACGTACATTTGATTTTACACTTGTGATTGAAAAGGTATGCGTGTTACCTTGAGAAACATGTCTATCGCACGATAAATCCCATCATGTGAAGGTCTAGGGAATGAAGAGACTCTTTCAGCTAGATCGACAAACTTTGTAAGGGAAGATTTGGGTCTCTAGCAGCTTCCGCTAGGTATCCGTCTATAAGCTTCGCAACCATGCCTTTGGAAGCATCTGAAACAAACACTGGACTTCTTATCTCCAAAAACTCGCTTTCTACATGAGGATTGTTCTGTGGACCGAGCTCCTGAATCAAGAATTCCTCAACCAATTTGATAACAATATCGATGTCATATCTTGTTGGCTCCCCATTGAGTGTTTCAATTAGAAGATCCGGTACAGTAGCCTCGTGTAACTGACATCCGATTCTCCGAATCAACTCAGCTCTGATCATTTCGCTACATTCTACTGAAACTGCAGCTTTTAGCAACAGAATCAAGAAACTGCAGGACACGCTGCCTTTATCGGTTGGTAGCAAACAAATGATGGTTTCTAATAATGTTCGATGTTTCAGCAGGTCACTGCTCTGGATCGAGCCTCTGCTAAAACCAGGAAGCCTTCTCAATGCATACGCTTTGAGTGCTTCTCCAACTACTTCCCCTGACATCCTCCTCTAGCTTTGATGGCTGTAATGACTCGCTTATATGAATCAAGATGGAGCTCGCACAGGTCTTCTACCCACCAATCGGACGGGACACTTTGGGACACTCGGATACCATTTCTATGGGAATCACTTCCGTTTTCTGAAGGAAGCTTTTTTCGATTGTAGGAGTAGGACCAGTCAACCATTGATGTATCCATACAAGCCTTGGAAGAGATAGCGTCAAGACACTGACTGATGATTTTGAGCTCTTCGCACCAAGAGAGCAGAGACTTGGTTGTCTGTAGGACAATGATGGAGTCCTTCCAGCTTCGGAAGATGCTCGTGGTTAAAAAGACCTGAATCTTGTACACCAGATTCCCTTTCTCAATGCTTTCATTCATCTCAAGATATCCGCAGCACAACGGACGGCAACCACATTGTAAGCATTGAGTGTTACTGCCATACCATAGCAGAACTAGCACAAATCTCAAATGCAGCGGCTCCTCCTGGAATGTCTGGAATGTTAAATTCGCCGCTGCTGTTGTCATCACTGGTGATGGCAATAAGTTTCTGTAGACGTGCACTCTTGGACAAAAGAGGAAACTGCAGAAGCATTACAAACTATATCACTAACTATGTGAAGTCAACCATACTTAAAACTGCATCAATCAATCGTAAATCTCGTACCTTGTGTAAGTAGAATTTGATGTCCCCAACAGTGACAACTAAATCTGTTGCTAAATCAGTCGCAACATACCTAAATAACCATGTAGCAGGATTAGTAACAGACTGTCACCAAATATGTATCTCGTATAAGTTATAAGTAGACATATTTCTGCAAATCAGTTATCATGCAGAACATTTCTAAAGGAACGAACTTGAGCATACATGTTTCAGAAGAGCTGTGAAAAATAGAAACAACTATCAGAAAATACTACGCGGCACATGTAGTAAAAACTAAAGACCACCCAGACTTTAAAAGAGGGGTTTCAGGGCTAGGAGTTTTGCAGGTTGTATAGTTCCTAAAGGAATCCTAAGCGTAGATCTAAAAGAGTTTCTCATTACAGATGAATTTAAGTTGAAACATCAATAACAGAACGGTCTGTGAAGCCAAAACGCATGAGAGATAGTTAATCAGCTCAGAAACTGTGGTGTAACTGACCTGAGATTGTCGCCTTCACTCTTGAACAGATCTGGTTTAGATCCAAGTTTCATAAACTTCATTTTCCCACAGGCAGATCACAGACCTTCAGATGCCTAAATCTCCCAACTTTACCACGAGATTAGCTCAGAACACGCCGCTTAGACCCAAAACCAAGCAATACAAGGTCTACTCGAGGAGTGTAAAAGAAGCAACAAGGAGTCAAATAAAGAGTCCGTTTCACTTTCCTTTTCTCGTGGAACGAATCTTTTGTAAGAAACCAAAGCTACAATCTGCCTCCAAGTGGTCAGCTTATTCTTTACTTCCTCGCTTCAATTCCAAGATAAACTGATAAGCCTAATCACAACATTGTTTACATCCTTGTCAGTAGAAATCCAGCTACTACGGAGACATTAAGAAATTAAGCTCTTACAAACATACAATACCTCAAAAACTAGACACCCCCATCTTCCTACTTGCCTTGAAACTGACACACAAGCACCACCGCCCAAATCCCTTTGTTTTTTATGCTTTTTATTGTATCGATAAATCTCTTTTCTATGCAGTTGTGTTCCCTTCAATATTTATTCAACGAATCCGAAGCCCCAAATCAGTCCTCACTCTGACTTCTTATTAATAACACCACCATACACATCTTATCCAAATTCCAACCAAAATTTACCAGAAACACGACTCTTGGTACTAGTGTGGCAAGCCACCCAATAACTCGACAAGGTGCAATTTCAGTGGCTAGTGTCCACAAACATGTTTTAGGCAGCTGCGCACAAATACCAAACCATTAGGAATACAATAAGGTCAAGTCAGCTTAAATACATGTTAGAACTATCTTGACTTCAAAATTCAAATCCAATACAACAGCAAGCTCAAGTCTTTAATCAATCCTCAAACACTGCAATTCAAACCCTAATTAAGCCACAGAAAAAACCAAAAAGGGTATCCAGGAATCATATCAAAAAACCTAATTTCTGATTGAAAATGAAACATACCAGAATGGAGAGTTAGAGATGAAACTGGGGCTGAAAGCAAAGATAGCGTTTGGAGAGATGAAGGAATGAATGGAGTGAAATTGAAAACACAATACATAGAGGGAAAGATGGGACATGAAAGGATGAATGATAAAAAGGAGTGTCGTAGAACAAACCAACACAATTCAAAACACCCACAAATGGGCCAACTACACTTTCCACAAAGCTGCAAACTTTCTACCTCTTGAGAAGATCAGATGAAGATAGAAATCAAACAAGATCTGGCCACAAGAACACAAACAAAACACACAACGTTATGCACAAACATGCCATTAAACCCTAACTTTTTATAGCTGTCAAGAAACACAAGGAGAACGAAACAAGACTACAATAACCCAAACCAGATCCAACCCACCAAAATTAACTGCATAAAAAAGCAAAAGTTACAATCTTGAAATCATTAAAATCACCACACAGCACATAAACATAAATACAAATGCTCAACATCATTATCATTATAACCTGAAATGAGCTTGAACTTGTGAGATGTGTGGAAATGAAAATGCACGCGAATCTGACATATAAAAGCAGTGAAAGAAGCCAACTTTATCATGGGCTTACAGCTTAGTGCGCCAGCCCTTGATCGATCAAGAACATATTTAATAAAATATTTGAATATTTAATTATGGGTGTGTGAAAAGCAAAAGCCTGCCCCCAAGTTTCAGCCTTTATTCAAGAAAAAGACTAATCTGTATATCCATCCATGCCTCCATGACTCAATTCCATCATCATCATCATCTTCTTGCAATTGATTCCTTCAACCTCAATTTACTTGAATTTTAAAACATGAAAAAGCTGATATCTTAAATGTTTTTTAATGTCTCCATACTAGGATTAAAGTCCATGTTTAAGGAGATTATTTTCCCTGAATACAGACACGAGGCACTATGTTACTCTTTTTACTGCTAAAGTGAGAATCTATACCTTACTAGGTTTTTAGGCATCATCTTTTCGTCTTAATTATTTGTTTTCAATTTACTCCAAGAAAAAATTAGGTTTCCTTATTTAATACATTACTATAAAGGATGTCTAACCTATTTTCTAAGGTTAGACAAGATTCAAATTTCTTACAGCTAATAGACTTGGAATGTTGAATGAAAATATTGCATGAGTAATCACTTTCAGTATGAAATATTGCAAATTGAAATATTTGAACAGTTTAAGAACTTAATATATTTCGGTTTGAACTCATGTATGACTCAAAAGTCTTAACTTGAGAGTCAAGATGTTGCAACGCAAGATAAATTAACATCATAGTTAAACTCACAGTCAATAACTTTTTGAGTTGGGAATTTAGAAAACTGGTTAAGAAACATACCGAAATGTGATCACAAAGTGTGTCTTCTTAGAAGAGTCAACTTCTTCGACATCTAGAATACTTTACGACATGATTTAGCATAATGATGTCTACCTAAATTCACTTTACAACATGATTAATTCAAACCTTGTTGAAACTATCACCTTTTTGAAACTTTATTTAATATGCTGTTTCTATTTCAGTATTTCATACTATTCTCCCACTAATTATTGGTTTGGGCCGAAAATTGGACCTTTTAAAATTTGGGCTTCTAATCATCGAGCCCTTGTTAAAGAAATTTCCTAATCTTGATGTTTGAGCGATTTTGCAACGGCGCCGTTCGGTCTCTGCTTCCTCGTACACATTGTCGGAATTCGGCTTCAGAGTTCAGCCATTACGCGGAAGTTTCAACCTTTAACCCATCGATTCATATCTCTTCCCAGCACACCTTCGAAACTTTAACCGAATTGGGTATTATTTGAATTTCAGATTTATTAACTTTTTCCTCGAGTTCTAAATTTGGTGCCCTAATTCAGAATCAGGAAATTCTGACAAGCAATGGATCCGAAGCACGCTGGAGAGATGCTAAAGTAGTTACTTCACTATTTTCCCCACCTGGGTTTTGTTTTGTTTATTTTGTTTTGTATAGGTTTCTGATTAAAGATAGTTTTTTTTGTGTGTTGTGTAGGCACTTGGAGAAGCAGCACGAGCTGCTGGTGGATGCTCGGCAATCAATGCTGGATGAGTTGCATAAGTATCAGGTATATTAATTGTTCACTATTTTGTCTTGCCCTTGAAACATTAAGTTTGATTTTGTGGCCAAAGATCTCACCTTTTAATGTAATCTTATTTAGATATAAAATAGCTTATTGTAAAGTTTGATTCTGTGTCCTCGTAGACTGAGATGACTTTGAGGTTTATTGTGTGTTTTATGGTGTTGTAGATTGAAGAAGAAATGTTGATGCGCAAGCTTCACGAGGTCATGTCAGCTCACACTACTAAGAAGGTAGTTACGGAATTAGAATGGGAATCATCCTCCCCGTTTGTATCAAGTATATAAAAATAAGTTCGTTTATAATGTCAAAAAATTATTTCTATATATCTGTGCGTTACCATTTTATATTGTGTGGGATACTTGCAAAAAGTTTCTTGAAAACTTGTTGGATCAAATTGATTCATGATTTCATTCTTCAACTTGCAGAAGGAATCAGCTGGTGCATTAGTTTGCACGAATAGCAACGTAGAAGTTGGACAGTAGTATGGGACAGGTTGCAGCTGCCTCTTGCAGTACGGACGAGAATGTGAAAAAACCTATAATATACACCAGGCGCAAGAAACAATGATTCGGAATTCTGAATCAATTTCTAAAGAGGCCAAATTTAACATAGTAAAATTTCTTAGCTTAATTGTTCTTTTTACATTAGTGATGTTTTTTTTATAAAGATGGATCACATGATCAAAACCTTGCTCTGATATGTATTGATTTTTTGGCAAATGTACCTTAAACCTCCTGCCACTGTCTGTATTCATTTATTTGCAATTTGTCCCTAGCTAACCCAACGTATATCTTTTAGATTATCTGCTACTCTCAAATTCATTGACCACAAGTCAACCTTGACATTTACATGTCTCACTTTCCATTTTCTGATTTATGACACTGTTTGATCACAGCCTCAAGATATCAGAGACCCGTTCAGGAAATGCTGATTCTATACATTTGAATAGTGAGCACTGTTAGGAATATATGTGATCATATCATGCCCTATACATTATCTTCCAATTGCTGCAGAGACCAGCTTATGAAATGGATTTATAAAAAGGAGTGATGGAATGGAGAAACTCAGCAGATATCAGGCACATGTAGATGCAGCAGATGAGAAACATGATTGCCCTCCTATCGTTCGATTTCAAGGAACCCTGCAGACGCTTGAACCGATACCAAGACGGGAATGTGCCGCTTTCTTTTCTTTGAAGAAGGAATGTGCCACATTCTTGATTCTTTAGCAATGAAGACAACCAAGGAGAATTTTAAACTTGTTGCCAGTTGCTGCAATCAATTTACAGCTCGCAACTGCTCTAATCCTTTTCAATGTTCATATCTGCACGGTCACTGGTCCTCTTTTTATACCTTAAAGTGAGCCCAAATGTCCAACAACCCTCCTTGAAAATATGCATAAGTATATGATAATTAATATCAGAGATTACTTTATTAAACGAAATTAAATGATGAAAAAAAGGACTCCAAAGTCAACCATCTCATCACCGTAAGATCAATCAGATCCAACGGCCATGAATCGTCACAATTTCCCCAAATATTATTAATATTATATTTAGTCTATTTTCTCATCTCAAAATTAAAACCAAGAAATTCCAATCCAATTTCTCCCCATTTTCCGATCGAGAGATCCGATTCCGACGACCGCCAACATGAGCAAGGGACCGTCGCTCTTCTCTGACATCGGGAAGAAGCCTAGAGGTAACCAATCAGATCGATTTCAACCTTGGTTTGTTGTCAAGTTGAACTTTTTTGGTTGATAATATATTGATTTTATGTGTTGTTTTGTAGATCTGCTTACCAGAGATTTCAACGCGGATCAGAAGCTTAGCGTATCGACCTTCAGCAGCTCTGGTGTGGTATGTGGTTTCTTGCATTTTGACCTGATTTCTGTTGTTTAGAAATATAGTTTGGGCTTTGTGGTTGTTGATTGATATGAGTGCGAGTGATGAATGTGTAATTCTTGTTTTTTAATGCTTTTGACTATCAAAAACACCAATCACCAATGTGCATGCATTTCGTGTTATGTCCGGATTCTGGTGTTGTATTCTATATAAGGGGATTTTGGGTTGTATACACATTATCCTTGTTTTTGCATTTGCAAGAATATAGATCATAGCTTGTTTAGTTGATTAGGATGCTGTGGTTGATTTCTTATTGATTGCAAGATATGGATCCAATTGGTCTGTTTGTTGATACGATGCAGTGTTAAATATAGTACTTCGTGTTTTTTCCTGCAAACATTACATGCTGTTACATATTCTTATATTAAAGAGATCAGCTTTAATGCATCACTATCAAGAATTGTTGGAATTTTTCAAGTTATACTACAAAGAACTAATGTTTTTTTTTGTATGTTTTCCGTAACAAAATGTCGGTTGGTATTTGTTTTCCTTAGACGTCAGATGCCTTCTATGGCATTTGACTTGTGTTATACATGTTTTATTTTCAGCCATTGTTTGGTTAATGATATATTTCTGTTTATTGCTGAGCGTTATGCTTATTTTGTTGGCCTCTTGTAACTATTTAATATATATAAACTTTCACTGAGCTATAAGTTTATAACTGAAAACTTTAATTAAAATATTTTTTCCTTATACCAGGCCTTGACATCTTCCGCTGGGAAAAAAGGAGGATTCTCAACAGGTGATGTGGGAGCTGTTTACAAGTACAAAAACACACTCGTCGATGTTAAAGTTGACACCGCATCTACTGTAAGTAATTGTTGGGTTTTCAAGATATGTTTCTATGATGAAACTGGCAGTAATTTTTTAATTATTTTGCAGGTAGCAACCACACTCACTTTCACCGATGTATTCCCTTCAACCAAGGCCCTGGCATCCGTCAAACTTCCTGACTACAATTCTGGAAAGGTCTGAAATCAGAAATGTTTATCCTTTTTCTAGTGACAAATAACTTATACAGTATCTTTTATTTTTAAACTCATATTCTTGTTTTCTCTTATCAGTTGGAGGTTCAATACTTCCACGACCATGCAACCTTCACGACAGCTGTTGCACTGAAACAGTCACCAGTTGTTGATCTTTCGGCCACTCTTGGGAACCCAACCATTGCTTTTGGTGCAGAGGCAGGTTATGAAACTTCCACTGGTAATTTCACCAAGTATACTGCTGGAATAGGAGTAACCCAGCCCGATTCAACTGCATCTATTCTTCTGTAAGTCATCTTAGTTACAACTCTCTGCATATGCCTTTTCTGATCGGTTTGTTGTACTTGTCGCTGTCTATCAACCCTATCATGAAATTTGCCAATGACAGGGGTGATAAAGGGGATTCTGTGAAGGTGTCATTCGTGAAGAATGTGGACAAGCTTAAGAGGACCACTCTTGCTGGTGAATTCAGCAGAAGATTCTCCACTAACCAGAACACTGTCACTGTTGGATGCTGCACATTGTTGACCCTCTCACGCAAGTCAAAGTGAAGCTAAACAATCATGGACAACTGGCAACTGTTCTGCAGCATGAAGTTATTCCAAAGTCACTGTTGACAATCTCCACAGAGTTCGACACCAAGTCCCTGGACAAGACCCCCAAGTTTGGCTTAGCTCTTGCCCTTAAGCCTTGAGCACTTAAGTGAGTGCTGATTCTACAGACTTTTTTGCCAACTCCTTAAGAGCTTAATAAGTTGCACATCGATCAAACTCTATTTTTTGACAATCAGTTCAATTATTTTTCCCATTTATTGGGTTTTACCCTTCTTGGCTTGTATTGTGTGTACTTTCTGAAAGCTTATATTGAAACCAATTCTTAATTGATGATACTGTATTATGTTTTCTTATACTCTACCAAAAAAATCACGTGGATATCACGTGATCATTAGTGACACTTAAAAGTCAAATCAAACTCGAAATTGCGCCTTTCGCGTCCACTCGCGATTGGTCAAACAAAGTCAAACCAATATCCGCCATCAACTTCTCCACCTTTCCCAAAATCCAACAGTCAACAACATTCCAAAAAAACACATATTACCAAATCCGAAAAAAGCATATGAAATTTCCAGAGAGGTCAAAATCGCTGCTTTTCGGGGATCTCTCCAGTGGAATAAATTAGGGTTTTCTATTTACTCGCCGCTGGATCAGATCTCCGCCTGCCTCTGTTCGATTCGAATTTCTGACGATGGGACTGTGGGATGCTTTTCTTAATTGGCTCCGAAGGTGAACGAACCCTAAGTTCATTAATTTCAATCTTTCGCTGATTTGATTTTGTTGATTGATCTTGTTGCTGAGTCAGGTCTTTTGTATCAACTAGTGTTGAATTGAATGCGGACTTTTCCTGTTGATCAGTAACTTGATTGACAGGACTGACAGAGTTCGGATTTAGTTTAGTTTGCATTGAGGTTGTGTCTTGTATAGGAAATGTTGGAATTCAACAGGTTATTTGAAGAGCAATCTAATACTTAAGACTTTAGATGAACAAATATTTTGAAGCTACTGCTGCGGCAGAAAGTTACGAACAAACAAGGCTATCAGCAATAGTGTAATGCTGCAATGATGTCTCTGTTTGTTTCTGATGGATTGCATTGAATGTCATTAATAACCGTTGAGGAAATAAACAGTTTATTATTATCCCTTTTACTATGGCTGATAAACAATGTGAATTTTGTTTGATGATCAACATTAAACTTGTTTTTTGAAGAACTTTTTTGGTTTGTTTTCTTCTTAGATTCGTTCAAATAACTTCCTGTATCTGTGTTTCATGTGCTGTATGTAGCTCAAAACCTAAATTATAAATCAGGCTTGTCTTTGAACGAATGGCCTTTTGTTTCCGAATCAAACTTCTCAGTAATGTTTGTATCTTACTCGGTCATATGCCTCGATTTTAAAATATTGCTGCTGTATTATGTAAATTGCTTGTGGTGGTATATAGATCAACTAATTTATTTTTTATGAGCACTCTCTTAACTGGATCTTGTACTGTTTTGGCAGCCTGTTTTTTAAGCAAGAAATGGAACTGTCTCTTATTGGTCTTCAGAATGCTGGAAAGACGTCATTGGTCAATGTTGTTGCAGTAAGTCAATTCAGCTAGTAAATAACAATTACACATCATTATTTTATCTTATAACTTCTGTAGCTTATATTGTGAAATTTACTCGTGTCTTGTACCAGACTGGTGGATACAGTGAAGATATGATTCCTACGGTCAGTATTTCCTTTCAGTTTTACTTTGTTTTACCACTTTGTGATTTGTATCCGATTCTGATGAAAAAGAATGCTTCGACATCAGGTTGGATTTAATATGAGGAAGGTAACAAAAGGTAACGTTACGATCAAACTTTGGGATCTCGGTGGCCAACCCAGATTCCGCAGCATGTGGGAGCGTTACTGTCGTGGCGTCTCTGCAATTGTGTAAGGATTTAGATTATGGAACTACAAACACTTTTATTTATTTCTTTTGTTGCGATTGTTTTAACCTGAACATCATTTGCAGCTATGTCGTAGATGCCGCTGATTTTGACAACCTGAATATCTCCAAAAGCGAATTGCATGATCTGTTGAGCAAACCTGCCTTGAATGGCATCCCATTACTTGTTCTTGGGAACAAAATTGACAAACCTGGAGCTCTGTCCAAAGAATCTCTTGTAGACCAAATGTAAGTTCCTTCGACAAAACATATAAAATATACCCTCATGTCTAAGTACATGTTAAACTTTTGAAATTATCTGCAGGGATCTGAAATCGATCACCGATAGGGAAGTCTGCTGCTACATGATATCATGCAAAAACTCAACCAACATCGACTCCGTAATTGATTGGCTAGTGAAGCACTCTAAATCAAAGAATTAATATAACATCATTGTCTTGGTTGAGTTTTCTCAAGAGAATACACAAACATTTACTTGCTTTGTGGCTCTGATGGATTGCTCCCCATTCTTAGTGCAGATAGGTTAGAGTCTGACCAAATCATTGTAAAAATCTTTGCTGCTCGTCTTTTAATACAAATTGTTGTCTTTCTAGTTTTTCTTGTCTTGTTCTTTTCCTGTTTAATAGCAATCAACTGAAACCACCTTTTAATTTCAATACAAATTTTAGCGTACCTAAACTATATCAAAACATGAGGGGAGTGTGTGTAATAATTCATACTTACGTCCTCAATGTTTAATATTTCGTTCCTGAAATTACACATTTCCTGGAGGAATTCGAGAAGGAATTTAGAATTTACATCCAAATCGATCGATTCAAAGATTGATTTTAGAAGCTGAAGATGGCGAATTTGATCCAAAAGGCATCGCGCCCAGCTCGTAATTTGACTTCTCTACTCCGACCCTTCTCGACCGATGCTCTTGTGGAGAAGTATCAGCCTGGAGAGATCGGAAAGGTGTCCGGGATTCCTGAAGAGCATCTTCGCAGAAAGGTACAATTTTTAAACTTTATGATGCCTGATTTTGGCTTAAATATGGTTTGGTTTAAAATTTAGTGTTTGTGGGATGCGAATTCTCAGGATTCCAGGGGTTTCAGAATTTGGGTTTTTTTATTTTCTTTTAGTTGTGTGAAATTCATTTTAATAATTGTAGATTTGAAATGTATAGAATTAGGAAAAATGTGTTAGGATTGAGATGAAAATTGTTATAGTTGTTTTGTAGGTTATTATTTACTCTCCGGCAAGAACAGCAACGCAGCAGGGATCAGGAAAGCTTGGGAAGTGGAAAATCAACTTTGTATCGACTCAAAAGTATGTGTTGCTATTCGCAATTTGCATGGAATTCTTTAGTACTGTTTCTTAAAGCTTAAAATTTATAAATATGTGTGTAATTGATGTCAACAAACTTGTATATTATCATTTGACAATCAAGCACTCTTGAGTTTAGAAAATGAAAGGCTCTCAAAAATCGTATAACTATGTTAAAAAACCACATATTCTCTTGTTGAATCCACCTAAGTCAGAGCTTATCTAGTGTGCCATTTCCATTTGAGCAATGAACAATTCAGGTATCATAGTCCCATTGACCATTTGTATAGTCCTGGCCTATTTGAGGCGGCTTTTGTATATTATTTGTAAATTCTCTATATGATTAAGTAAAGAAGTATATTTAATTTACATTATATTGATCCGGTTTTACAGATGGGAAAATCCTTTGATGGGATGGACATCCACAGGTGATCCCTATGCCAATGTGGGTGATTCTGCTTTATCATTTGGTACTGAAGAAGCTGCAAAAGCATTTGCTGAGAACCATGGCTGGAACTACGTGGTATGACAGACATACTTTCACTGTTCACTGTGACTTCATTATAGACCTAGTTCTAGCAGCGCAAGCCTATTTTGATTTCATGCCGTCAGAATTTTCTCACATATTCACTGCCAGCACTCAATTTGATTTTTTCTTTGGCCTTCTAACGCAGGTCAAAAAGAGGCAAACACCAATATTGAAGGTCAGTGACCATCTCGCCGTTTCTTTTCGCTTCGTAAAATCAGTTTCTGATTTTTCTCTCCTGCGAAATTGCGCCATGCTTTAGTGGTTCTATTATTATAGTTTAAGTTAATTTTTTAGTTTCATGCTGGATGTACTATATCTAGTTACGATGCCGAATGATGTATCTTCTGACTTCTGGTTAATGCAGTCGAAGGCATATGCAGACAACTTCAAGTGGAAGGGTCCTGCAAAAGCTGAAGAAGGATCTTTTCAAAGTGCCTGATTAGAAATCCTAATTTCTGAAGTATATCTTGAATCAAGAAAACAAATCCCCCTACAGCCTACACCACTTAACATTGTAGTGGGAGTTGGTTGTTTTTGTGATAGTGAAAAACTGAAAATTAAAATAACATTTGCTTGGGTATTTCTCTGCCATTTCTTTCAAAATATTCCAAATATTATTTCCATGATATTGAAGTCTGTGTTATGGAAAACTGAAAATTGAAATAACATTTGCTTAGCTATTCTCAATTGTTTTCTTGATTCAATTTTATAAATTGTATAAAATGATGAATCATTCTTGTAACTTATTAAAACAATTACATATGAGGAAATAAACTAAAAAGTAATGACGTACAAATCGAATATCTAGTTATATTCTTATAAATTAATTGTGTAAATTGAAAATTTGACATTCTAATTGATTAAAACTATGTTTCTAACATCATCTATAAACTATTTCAATTCTTTTTCTTCTTTGAAAATTGTTTCAGTTAAAGTTGAAAGTTTGAATGCATGAAATTAAATACTGAATTAAGTATTGAAATAAAATCCAATGCAATCAAATATTACCCATAAAGTAATAAATAACTGATCAGAGGACCGAATGTTTTTACACAATGTCTCAAAGAAGCCATAGTCAATCAGCCATAGAGCAGTGCCAGAACTCCAACTCTAAGATCTTCTAAAAGCAAATATCACAGCAGCACATCTCAAGTGCACAACAGCAACACAACCCTGCCAAACTATACACCACAAACAATAAAACATAATCAAAAAAACATACACAAATTAAGATACAGTCATTCTTGATAACGGATAATTATTTTCATTTTAGGTACAGTTTATAAAAACGATGTCATTTTAACCAAATAAATAACACAAGAGTTGTTACTTTTACGAATTTGTATCTGAATCTTAATATTCATACGTACCATCCTTGAGCCATGCCAGAGTTGTTACTCTGCTGAGGCTGTTGCTGTACATACACCGTTGTAGGTGGAGGAGGAGCACCGTAAGCCGGCTGGCCTGGCGGTGGGTACCCTTGAGTTGGATATCCTTGTGGTGGGTATGGAGGTTGTTGTCCTGGTGGTGGGTAGGGATATGCCATCTGTTCCGAACCTTTTTGATCTACATACAATTACACAAATCAATAAAACTAAAACAATCTACAATATAATAAAATTACATGCAAAAGAGAAATCAACAGTTCATCAGATATGTAATTGGTATGATTGAAATTTATTCATACCGCCGTACGGTGGAGGGTAACTCATGCTGCTGGTCGGGCGAATGGACTTGTCTGATTGTGTACGAGGTTTGTGTGAGATATATAAGAAGATAATGGGAACGTTGGATGTGGTTTGGATGACCAAAAATGTGAAGATTTTTTTGATGCTTAATTGGTAAGATGCATTCTATCCATTGTAAAGGATTAAATGCAAAACGCGTTTTTACAATGTATTATTGTGCATTATTTTCTGAGCTTTGTATATTTATGTTTTCAGATTTTGGGAAAGTAACAGTTTTTTATGGAATGAAATCGGGTCTACGATTTGTGATTGTGATTATCCGAATTTCAATGCGAATTTATTAAATGTGCTAATATTAGTTTATGACTCCATCAAATTTTCTTTTATATCATCGAATAATAAATATATTAAGTCAGCAAATAAAAAAGGAAAAACATAAGAATATAAAAAAGTCACCAGTCAGTTTTGGTATCAAATACTTATTGAGTCATTGAAATTGTTTATAAGATAAATTTGGTATGAGGCCAAGTCAGCTCTCTAATTGAATATACAACATGGATGTCATATTTGTATGACATGAGTGAAACTAGTGGAATTCAAAGAACTATAAAAGACCAAAGAAGCTTCACTATTATTGTCACACCTTCTAATACAGAGGTAGCCAGAGTTCTGAATAACAAGGTAGATATTACAGTATAGTTTCGTCTAAGTTCAAGAGCCGACCTCTGAGATGCTCTGTAGAGCTGGTCTCCATTGTCTCCTGTTCATTCTCAAATAACTTCCATTGATGCATGGATCTGAAGTTCCTGCTTCCATATCATCCTCCTCCTGACCATGATCACTCATGTTAATCAATCCAACTCATTCATAGTATTGACTTAGTAGCCGCTTAATAATTTTTAAGATTCAGTTTCCACAATTGTAGATTTCAGTCTCATATACTATAGAGACTATGATTTGGACATTGATGTCGATTGCAAAGATATCAATGCCCATATTTCTATTAGGGGTTGACAAGCAAGTTGATTAATTTAACATAATTTTGTTGTTTGATTATCTTTAAGTGGTCACTTGATTATAAAAAACACCTCATCATCATAACTTAATGAATCAAATCTCAAAATGTCAAACATGTAATTAAGAATTAGTATTAGTTAATCAATCCCATCAAAAACCTAAGCAAAATTGCAAAAAAGCCTAACCACCCTACTCAAACCTTTGTAGAAAAATTACTCTCAAACATTGACCCAACTGATTCACCAACATTCCATCAATTAACCACTACCACTCCAACATCTTTATCCCTTGAATCATGCAAACATTTTCATCTAACTCTCTGACCAGACCTGATTCCATGTAACTAAGCAAAACTTTATGACACCAACATCCCAAGCTGGAACCAGTTTCAGCCAAAATGAGCCTAAATCCCATAAAAGATGAAAATAATCTTGAATGTTTTGGTAACTTCAAACAATTGGTAACTTCAAACATATTATGTTGAAACTGACACACTTTAGTGAAAATACTCCGTAATAAGTAAAAAACACAACATTTGATCAACGTAACGAACATTTTACTTCTGGTAAATCAACGGAACTTATAGCACATACCTGCGAGGGAATGCTATCAGCTCCAGATTCCTGTCTATCCCGCCTTCGCTCATTTCCTTCCTTTTCATTCAACACCCTCCCCATTCTAGCACACTTTCTGTCATTAAACTCCTTCAGCACATCTGCCAAAATCATAAAAAATCACATTTCAAAAATTATCCTAAACAAAACAAATCAACATTTCAAATTCAAATTCCAACCTTCAAAACTGATGAGCCTATACACGTGTCCAATTTGCAAAGAATCATTCGGACGAAGGAGCTTCAATCGCCTCTTAACCTCACCATTCTCACCATAAAACGACGTCGTAGTGTTAACCACCAAAGCCAAGTAGTGTCCAGGGTTCGAACTCATCACTTCCTGAGCCGTTACGGAGAAACACAATCGCTCGATTCTCTTGTCCGGACGCTCGATCACAATCGTAGCTGCATCCGACGTCTGACAGTTCCCCATCTTCGCTCAGTTTCAGATTCCTCGATCCGCGTGCCTAATGCGTAACTGATCGATAAGATATTGTACGCAGAAATCGGCGGCCGTAATTTAAAATCAATTCAAATCAGCTATACTAAAAATAGCCAAAAAGGAAACTACGTGTAGATGAAGAAAACGGTGATCGTCGCCGGCGGTTTTGGCCGGAGTTGTAACGGTGGCGATGTTTTAATGAAATATTCATTTGAAAATCTACGCAATCAGCTGTATTTATACAAACAGCTTGATGATTATTTTCAATTAGGTCATCCAAGTTTGTTTATATTCCAATTTCTAATCATTTGCAATGTAGACTCTGTAATCAGTGATCCAATTCAATTGGGCTTTATTCGGTAAAGGGTCACCGGCAGCCCAATCGAATATTTGTTTTGATAAGTTTATATTTTGATTATTTTTATAATTAATTAAATAACGGAGTCAATTAAGTCAGGAGTCCCTCCGCGATTCGCTCCACACGACATCCGTCTTCGACCCGTCACCCAAGATGGACAAACATCCAATCCACACCAAAGGCCAAAATGGTCATTTGCACAAACTCTCTTTTTGCACCTCTAACCGACATGTGAGATCACACATAACTCGCCACTCCAATTAAACCAAACCCTAAGTCCATTAAACCGATTCCATAATCCCCACCGTCCATTACCAATCCTTCCACGTGTCAATAGAATAAAGTATCCACTTGTCAATAAAATATTGCTTCACTCCGCAGTCCGCACACTCACCGACGCAACAGACCATCATCTTCACACTTCACTCCTACTCTCTGTAAATATCACACCTTTCAGGGTGAGCAAACCGAAACTCTAAACCCATTTTCCACTCCATATTACTCTCCGATCAAATCGCCGGTTCTTTTCCGACGTTCTTCGTTGTCAACTTTGTGAAAGTTTTTGTTGCAGCAGAGGATGGCGCCGTCCGCCGAGCATCCGCATTTACCACTGCAAGCTTCGCCGATTAAGAGCGCCAGTCGAACCAAGCCTTCACCGTCGACGTTCATCACCGACGTTTTTCTGTTCATCGCCGGCGCACTCGCCGCTTTTATACTAGTCTGGACCATCTGGTCGTTCATCAATCCCTACGCGAACACGACGGCCTCAACTTTCAAGCAGATGCTCGAACCTCCAACGAGTTCGAAACGTGTTGTCGAAGACGACGTCGTCACGTTCTACGACGATCCGTCGCTCACTTACATGATCGGTACAAACCCGCTTACCGATTGGGACGAGAAACGACGAGTTTGGCTTAAATCCCATCCGTCGTTTGCGACTGGAGCTTCTGAAAGGGTGATGATGGTGACTGGCTCACAGCCAGGTCCGTGTAAGAATCCGATTGGTGATCATTTACTACTTCGATTTTTCAAAAACAAGGTTGATTACTGTAGAATCCATGGATATGATTTATTCTATAACAATGTGTTGCTGCATCCGGAGATGTCGAGTTTTTGGGCGAAGTTGCCGGTGGTGAGAGCAGCAATGTTAGCACATCCGGAGACGGAGTGGATCTGGTGGATTGATTCTGATGCGTTGTTTACTGATATGGAGTTTAAGGTTCCTTTTAAGAAGTATGAAGGTTTTAATTTTGTGGTTCATGGATGGGATCAGTTAGTGTTTGAGAATAAGAGCTGGACGAGTTTGAATGCAGGTGTGTTTTTGATCAGGAATTGTCAATGGTCGATGGATTTTATGGAGGTATGGGCGAGGATGGGGCCTCAGAGTCCGGAGTATGAGAAATGGGGAGAGATTCAGAGGGAGATTTTTAAGGATAAGCTGTATCCGGCATCTGATGATCAAGCAGGGTTGATTTACTTTATATTGAAAGAGCAGGAGAAATGGGGGAAACGCATATTTCTAGAGCATGATTTTTACTTTGAGTCTTATTGGGTTGATATGGTATCGAAACTGCATAACTTCACAGATGCGAAGCTGAGAGCTGAGATGGAGGACATACGGTTGAGGCGGAGGCATGCTGAGAAGGTAACGGAGGCATATGGTTTGTGGAGGACGGAGATAGTGAAAGACGCAGGACTTGGGTATGACTATGGTGGAATGAGTGGACCTGTGATTATACATTTCACTGGATGTGAGCCTTGTACTGGGGATCATAACCAGCTGTATAATGGGGCGAGTTGCTGGGAGGGTATGAACCGAGCTTTGACGTTTGCTGATAATCAAGTGCTTAGGAATTTTGGTTTCGTGCATCCAGACTTATCGGATTCTGCAGCAGTATTGCCTATCCGGTATGATTACCCTGCTCCGGATGGAGAAGCAGCTAATGATACAATGGCAAGATGAAATAAGGTTAGAGCTTTATGTTTTGACGTCTTTTGTATAGATTATCATCTTCATTGCAGGTTTGTGTGTTTGTTGATTTTTCAAATCTGCTATTTGATGCATGATTGAGATATAATTTGACAATCTATTATGGAATGTTATCATGGGAGTAGACATGTTGCAAGAAGTAGAATGTGAGATGTTGGTGGGTAGTTTGGTAGATTGAATGCCATTAAAAAAGAAGTCTCCTTAATAAGTGGGATAACACTATAAAAGTAGGCCATGATAAGCACTTGTCTAACTTTAGATTCATTTTGAGTATTTCTTTTAGCTTTAAATCAACCCATTTGATTAATTGATTGCTTCAACCTCATTAGCTGAATCTGTGAACTCAGGCCACTGATGCGTGGTCAGTTTTTGGCTTTTGCTTTGGTTTTAATTAAAAGGTCTTTGTTTGACTGGCCTCTTTATTGGATTCATTGTGTGAATGAATTCTTTAAGTTCACATTACTGATTAATCTGCCCAGTAGAGTAATATATGTTCTTACTGTTGTATATTGTAACTACAATAATGATGGTTTTGTCTGTTGCTAATACTTTATGTCTTTATTGTATAACATCCTCTGCAAGGCATCAATACATTTAGATTTTGGATACCACTTGAAACTGAAAATAAAATTGATTGGTAATAGAGACAATTGTATGTGGGTTAATTAACATAGAATTCACCCATCAGCCAAGGAATTTAGCATTACTCTAGCTACTACACAAGTACACATCACCGGCATAGTTTATAGTTGTAGATTTTGTTTTGTAGCACAACTTAAATAAGATATGACCCAGGGGAAGTGTACAGTCATTTATACTGGTAACGTGATCACCAAAGATGGAAAATTTTTTAGAACTGCCCTACTTTTTGAATATACTTTCCCAAATGCCCCACTTTTGAAATACGTTTCCCAAATGCCCTATTTTGCAACCAGTTCGGTCTTGACAGGACCGATTTGTCACAAAAACGAAATACCCGGGCCCAACAAAACCGGACTGTTTGAAAATAGACCAATTCGGTTCCACAAAGACCGAATTCCTTTCGAAAATATTTAATTGGTCAAACTGTCCTACGTGGTGCTGACTGGGCAGCCCAATCAGAATTTTAAAGAGACCGGTTCTGGTAAGACCGGATTCATAAAAAAGTAAATATTATGCGCAAGTACAAACCAATAATCTTGTCACCTTATGTTGTCCTCCGTGTATACGTAACCATGTTGTCGCCTTATGCTGCTGTCCAAGTACAAACCAATAATCTTTCACCACATGATCCCCAAAAATTCTCACTATTTCATGTTACAATTGAAAAAATGACCTTCTTGTCCCTACTTTGCTAATAATACGGTTAGCATTCTTTGGTGATAAAGACTGAATAATCTGGCCGTCTCTAACCATGAAACAACGTACTAGGTTTAGTTTATTGTGCTAATGGAAAACACACGACAAAAAACGTGTTGCTTCTTGACGTAGAATGCTTGTTACTCTTGAAGTTGCTTCTTGAAGTAGCTGGTCACGGATATGATAGTCAAGATCGAGTTGGTTCTCCTCTTCTCTTCAAGAATGCTTTTCTGGGCAACGCTTTCATATCCTCGATCTTGACTATCATATCCGTGACCAGCTACTTCGCTAGTAAACTCCACGTGTGAACTTGATAGAGAATTGAGAATCTGATGTGCTGAAGAAATGAAAAACGGAGTGAATTTATACTATAACTATCCGGTTCTGCAAGAACCGGAACTTCTAACACAATCCGGTTCCATGAAGCCCGGATTCAGAATTTTATGTATCATTCGTAAATTATTGGTGGATGATTGAATTATTTCTGAGCAATTCGGTCTTCCCAAAACCGGATTGCACAGAATTATTGCTTTTTACGTTCATGCATGCACTGTCTCTGATCGTTGCTATTATTGCGCTGAATATTTACTTTTTTACCAATCCGGTCTTAGCAGAACCGGTCTCATTAAAATGCTGACTGGGCAGCCCAGTCAGCACCACGTAGGACAGTTTGACCAATAAAATAATTTCTAAAGCAATTCGGTCTTAGTGGAACCGAATTGGTCTATTTTCAAACAATCCGGTTTTGATGGGTCCGGGTATTACGTTTTTGTGACAATTCGGTCCTGTCAAGACCGAACTGGTTACAAAGTAGGGCATTTGAGAAACGTATTTCAAAAGTGGGGCATTTGGGAAAGTATATTCAAAAAGTAGGGCATTTCTAAAAATTTTTCAAATTATTAATGCCCATATAAAACCCTCTGTTTACAATTCTTCGCTCAAAACCCTAATTGTCCTTTTCGCGGCCACCGTCCGTCCGCCACTGGTGAGAATCACTCTCTCTCCTTTCTTTTTCGAAACTGTTCCGATCACCCATCGCTTAGTTTTCCAGCTTAATTTATTTACAATCCTTTCGGCGCAAAAAGTCGAATTCCGAGCTGCGTCGGCCTTAGGTATGGACACCAAATCCATCCTACGTTTTAGAACATAATGATGTTTTTAGCTTATTTCTCATCTAGTTATTGTTATAGTAGAATTGTATGGAATGAAAATTTGATGAAATGTTGAATTTTTGGACATTTGCTGTAGAAACCAATCAGTTTAATCATGCATTTACTTAAAGACAATGCTTTTGTCAATGATTTTTTTAGCTTTCAGTTTGTTGTTCTTGATATTGCTATACATGATGTTATTTTGCCATGTCGTATAGTGTTCCTGTTATTTAGATTGGTGGATTTGTTGTAGGTAATTTTGAATTTGAAGTGTGGATAGTTTCCGTGCTAATTAGGATTTTGACAGTCATCTGCAATCGAATTATTTGTTTTATCGGAGCTCATAATTGCTGCCTGTTGAGTGTTGTTCAGTTTTAGATGGCGCCAAAACAGCCCAACACAGGCCTCTTTGTTGGCCTAAACAAAGGTCACATTGTGACCAAGAAGGAACTAGCTCCCCGCCCATCTGATAGAAAAGGGAAAACTAGCAAAAGAGTTCACTTTGTGAGGAGTCTCATTAGAGAAGTTGCTGGATTTGCACCATATGAGAAGAGGATCACTGAGCTTCTCAAGGTGGGGAAGGACAAGCGTGCTCTGAAAGTTGCTAAGAGGAAGTTGGGAACTCACAAGAGAGCCAAACGAAAGAGAGAAGAAATGTCCGGCGTACTCCGCAAGATGAGGTTTGTTTCATTTATTCACATCTATACCCTCTTCTTGTATAACCTTTCAAATGTTCTGCTATGGTCGTTGTGGCAGTTTCTTATCGAGCATATTGTTTTACACAGGTCTGCTGGTGTTGGAGACAAGAAGAAATGATCTGTTTCTTTTTACTTTTCCTGTTGGCCAGAGAACTCGAAACTAGTGTCCTTCTTTGTCTAGTTTACTGTATTGATTTTTGGCCACTAAGGTGGTATTCAAATTTCAAAGTTTTGAAGTTCTTTTTCAAGTTTTATGAATTAAATATTGACAGTGTTATTAAAGCTTAAGTGAATCATTTATTATCTACTTGACAAAATGAATAAATAAAATGCATATTATTCAATCGAAGACCACAGAAAGCCAACCATTTCCCACTGAAACGCTACCGTTTAACAAGTCAGCACCTCAATTAATACTTTTAATTACGCATTAGACACGTTCTCAAAGTCAACGGTCAGCATTTGCGATTCTCGAACAAGCAAAACTTAGAGAGAGGAAACTTCACGCCGTCGTCGTCTCCATCGCCGCCGCCGTCGCCGTGACTAATCTCCGCGTCTGCAGGTACACTTATCCCGAGCTCAGATGTTAATTCGATACGTCCTGCTGAAGTTTACTCCGCATTTCAATTTTCAAACTATTAACATCAAAACATTTATTGCTTGTACTTCACATCTTCGTGTTTCGATTGATCGATTGAGTATTTTAAGATTTCTGGCGATCTCGATTTGAATGTAGTAACCTTCACATGTGTGACCATTAAGCTTCTTTAAATCCAAACCTTGACTTGTTTTGTTGACTTTTTATAACAAAATCTTAGGTTTTCAGATCGCAGCGCATTGATTTGACTAATGGAGTGTTAGCAAAATCTGGAGAGTTTCGCAACTAAAGGTGATTTTCAAGAAGAGAAGAAATGGGACGAGCGACGTTCTTTCTAATGCTTTTAGCCCTTGGATTCTTCTTTGCTACGTATAATTTATTAACGCTAGTGATTTATAATAAGAGAGCAGAAGGAATAGTGGTTGACAGCTCAAGTAAGATGTCATTAATAGATCCTATTGTTGAGATGCCTAGAGATGTGAAGAAGCGTACAGAATCCAAGAGGTTGTTTCATGTTGCGCTCACGGCAACTGATGCGCCGTATAACAAATGGCAGTGTCGGATTATGTATTATTGGTATAAGAAAATGAAGGATATGCCTGGATCTGAGATGGGAGGATTTACTAGGATTTTGCATTCGGGGCATGCTGATAATTTGATGGATGAGATTCCTACTGTTGTGGTTGATCCTCTTCCTTCAGGCATGGATCGGGTGAGGTCTCTTTAAGAAAGTTGTAATGATGTGAAATTTTTGCTATGGATTTTTCGAATTGTATTTTGATTCGTGTAATGCTTACAGGGTTATGTTGTCTTGAATAGACCTTGGGCATTTGTGCAATGGCTGGAGAAAGCTAAAATTGAAGAAGAGTGAGTGCTTTGTTTGGTGATTGTGTAAACTTAATGTTCATGTTGTCATCTCTTTTTATTCCATATTTTTCGTTTCCCTGGTAGATATGTTTTGATGGCAGAGCCTGATCATGTATTTGTAAATCCACTACCGAATTTGGCATATGATGCATATCCAGCTGCATTTCCGTTTTTCTACATTAAGCCTGCTGACAATGAAAAGATTATAAGGAAGTTTTATCCAGAGGAGTATGGTCCTGTTACAAACGTTGATCCCATTGGCAATTCTCCAGTTATTATCAAGAAGGTATTGCCTCCCCATGTCATGCTCCCTTGCCTTGTTGTATTTGTCTGTACACAGATTTTGCTTTCCAGTTGCGTCAATATCTGTAAATGCTAAATTATAAAATTTTACTTCTGGATTTAAAATTTAAGTTGAACATGGTGATGTTGCTTTATTTGTTTCCTTTCAGTTACATCTTTGTTTGGTTAAGGTAATGATGGAGAATTTACACGTTCGTAATGCAGAGTGTTCTGGATAAAATAGCCCCTACATGGATGAATGTATCTTTGAGAATGAAGGATGATCCAGAAGCAGATAAAGCATTTGGATGGGTGCTCGAAATGTTAGTTGCATTCAAAAAAATTTTTTTTTGAAATTTCTCGTGAACTTGTTCACAACACTTAGTACTATTATTTTTTTACAACAGGTATGCATATGCAGTAGCTTCAGCTTTACATAAGGTGCAACATATTCTTCGCAAAGACTTCATGCTACAGGTTGGACTTCAGCTTTCATTCCTTATTAAATAGCTCAAGAATGAAAATGTTTGTATTAGTTATTGATCTCCATGCTTCAATTATTTTTCCGAATTCCAGCCACCATGGGATCTTGAAACAAAAAACAAATTCATCATTCATTACACTTATGGATGTGACTACAATATGAAGGTACTTCATGTCAAATCTGGAACCCTAGGCCTCTTTTTTGTCGTTTATTCAGGCTCTAAAGCTCATATTCCGAAATTGAACAGTGGCCTACTCCACACTGTGAATGTAGTGGCCTAATATAATGTGTTTGCTTAGGGTGAACTGACATATGGAAAAATCGGGGAGTGGCGATTTGATAAAAGATCACATTTACGGGGACCTATTCCAAGGAACCTCCCTTTGCCTCCTCCAGGTGTTCCGGAGAGTGTGGTATGTCTTCATTGTGTTGACAATTAATGGATACATTGATATTCTTTTTGTTTACTTGTCTGATATGTTACAAACTTAGTATGATGTGTCATATATGTGGGTTATTTGATTTATTTCATTTGCTAGCTTGCCTTTTAAGTTCTCATTGTTGTTGTAATGAAATCAGGTCTCCAAGGAGGGATGGTATATATTTCTTTATACACAATTTCTTACATGGACAATTTTAGCGCTGGCAGTTGATTGTTAAAGTTTATGTGTTAAAGTGCAACTTATGATACTCGATGTGTTTTAACTTGCATAGATAACAAGTATGATATTATTTGGGTGTAATCTTAAAACCTGACACAGTTGGATAACCATCATCATACTAAACACACACAAAAGTCATAATGGACTTGTCTGTTGCTAATTGCTATTGCTATATGTTTTGATAAGGGACTTGTCTATATGGGTGCATTTTGAAGTGTTGTCTTTTTAGATAATAAAAGTGATGTCAATTCATGTTTTTTTTAATTTTCCCGGCAGATTTTTCCCTCGATTGTCATGATTAAGTGTAGGAAAACATAACTAGATGCATACCATTATGCCTATTGTCTGCTAGATGTGTAGCCTGACGATCTTATTGAAGTATTGGGAAGACATTGGCATTTGTCTATCCATTTGACCTTAAAGCAAAGAGTTCCTGATTACAATTATTTTGAATCTTGTTGTGGCAGGTTACTCTTGTGAAAATGGTGAATGAAGCTACGGCTAACATTCCAAACTGGGACGACTCCTCCCATGACTCCTAAATTCAGTTTATGGTTGGCAGAGTCAGAGAGATGAAGCGATCCATCATAGCCTAAACCTTTGCTTACAGTACTGAATTCTCTGTCAAAGAGATTATTGACAGATTGCTTCAGTATCATCTACCTGCAAGACTAGATTTATTCGAATTTGGCATAACCAAACCTCACAGCATCTTTTCGCACAAAATCCATGAATCACACACTGAAAATTTCAGACTGCAATATAATTTCATTATGTGATACTCTTTTTTCGTATATTAGTTTCGGTTAGACGAATGCGTTATGGTAAACCTTCTGCCACCAGATCCACTCTCCCAGTGACAGTTGTAGTTCAACTGATCACCGTAGAGAGGCTTGTAGTCTTACCAATGACCACTTGCACATGTTTTTTGTCTGGGAGCTATGAAGATCAGCACTGCTTGTTCCTCGATAAACTCCAGGTCAAATTCATCACATAAAGAACAAATATTTTCTTTTATATCTTTTTACTTGTTTCGCTGAGGAATAAACGTGAAGCATTCTTCTCTTATGGCACTAGCATTCTGACTCATTCATATACATTGCCATTCATTTGTCACAATCCTGAACTACCCTAAAAAAAAGGTTGAATCTTTAGATTGAGGATAACAGAGTAAATTTGGACGTTAAATTCAAGGGATGCGCCATTGGAATATGACAACTCATACACATTGGTTCTACAATCTAATGTAAAAGCTAAAATGCAGCAGATTAAGCATGTGGACCATAATATTCAGATACCTACAAAGTTAAAGTTTGAAAAATGGATAGAAGGAACTGGAAAACAATGAAATTCTGTCTGCTTCTGTCATTTCCTCCAGCAGAGGTCTTGCATGATCTAGTTTTGGATCATGTTGAACTGAAATCTAGACAGCTGCTGCGGGATGGTGGAAATTACTGGACCATATCTCTGTTAAAATGGTGAAATCAATTATTTAGATATGTAAACTACGTAATTTACAATGTATAATCTAAAGGTAAGATACAAAGTGGAACATCAAAGGAATTTAAATCATATTATTACGCAAGAGCAACAAGAGCAACATATTGATTAATTGTAAAGGTTTATCTAACAAGACATTACCTGGACATTGTCATAAAGTTCAAACAATGGGACAGCAAGAAGTTTGAGATTCTTCGGCACGGCAAAGTATTCTCGTTCAGATAAATGAACTATGAAAAGCTTCTTACACTCCTATAGTCGGGCAAAAACAAGGATTAGAAACAATATGTATTTGAATCTGCTAAAAGCACAACAGCTACAGGTGAAAAAATACCTTAGGTTTTGTAATGTGTGGAGGACAGTAAGGATACATAATTGTTTCAAAATTTGGTCTCCACCAAACAGCTACACATTCACCGATCTGCATTTATCCCATCAAAAAAACAATGAGGGAAGACAACATGATTAACAAGCATTTACTTAAACAAATCTGATGTTCTTATGAAGATAGTACTTCAACTAAGATAGCAAAGCCTAATCACTTGCATTTTAATTTCTAAAAAACATAATGCCATTTACTAATTTCACGGATAATAAGGTAGCCCTCAGGTTGCAATTTTCCATTCGTATGACACGGTCTACGGTGTAGTATATCTATCGTGACTTCCAATCTTCCCAAAAGCTTACCTGCCAATTTGGCTGGATACCAGGTGAATTAGCACCAAGTTTGCTGGACAGCTTTCTTTTCAGACCCTCGACTTCTGCATTTTAAACGAAGGAAAATATTATTTTCAGATTACAGCTAAATGTACTCTTCTCTTCCTTCAGGCAGTAAACTTATTTACAAAACAAAATAAAGGATATAATGGCGTATGAAAACATTGTTCACAAGAAAAGAAAGTACAAAAGGCTATCATATACAGCTATAAGGAACAACAATGGCCACTGCCTACCATTTTCTCCAGGTTTTAGACGACCCCCTGGTAGCTTGCAGAAAGTGTTTCCAATTTGTAGTAGAAGTATGTGAGGGTGATTGTGTTCTTGAACCTGCATTGAAATCGTGTCTTCTGTTCAAGAATATGTGATAAATACTGAGTTCCATACACGCAGAGCATAGGAACAACAACGACCCAAAAAACAATTGTAAATGATTGTTATTTTGAAAGAATGCCTCGGACTTATGAATTTATGCTGGTAGCTGTTAATACGCTACACAAAATGTCATGAGGGTGATCACTTGGCATAGACATTCAAATTCACTAAATCATTTTGGATTCAACCACTGAAGTTGTTAGTCGTCCAAACACAGTTGAAATTAAAATTTTACTGCACTAGCTAGTGGTCCAGAATTCGTAGAGTTCTATTGACAATAAAAGAGGACTTAAAATGCATGACTACACATATCGGTGGTTGCATCGTAAAATAGTCACCACAACAAATATCAGGCTACTCAAATACTATAATGTCTTATATCATAGTATCAAACTGCCAATTGAATGTCGATAAACTGTTTTAAATCACAAAGCATCATTTCATAAAATCTATAGAATGGTTTGGGAGGTAGCTTAATCAAATGCCACAACTCAAACAACATACCAGTAAAATTGCTTCAACGCTAGTTCTCATTCCTTCCTTCATGTAACTGTTGCACAAAACATCACAAAGGTCACTCAGCACACTCCCACAATAATAACAAATATTTCTAGTTCTCAAAGTGATAACTTGCAAATCTGATTGATAACATACCATCTTAAATGAGCAGAAAAAACAACTAAAATTACAAAAAAAAGGAATTTCATTTCAAAGAATTAGGGTTTACATATAGCAAAAAGAAGGCATATAATTTAAAAAAATCGAAACAAAAATCACGCACTTGACTTTCATACGAGCAAGACGGTCAGCAACGGAAGTGTCTTTCTCCATTTTAGGCTCTTTAGTACCGAAAGTATAGCTTGAAAGAGGGTACGTATTCACCACCGACGACATCACCATCTTCGGAAACACGAAGATCAAAAATATTCTTCCTTTCTTGGTTTTGACGGCTTCGTTGTCGCTCCGGCGGAAGATCGGCTTCTGGAGAAATCTGTGCGCAGAGAGAGCTTAACAAAGATTCAACACAGGCCAAGAGGGAGAAGATCTTCAATTTTTATTGGGCCGCTTCAGATGGACTCGTAGTTGGGCCTGGGCCGGCTTTTATATAGCAAATAATTTGAAGGGAGATAACTCATGGCTGTTCGATTTCTGGTGGGGGCAGTACAGGAGTTCTGCGGGGTAGGTTAGAGGGGAATAAATTAATTGGCTTGAGAATGCGAATTGTCTTTTGACCAATTTTTATGATAAAAAAAAGAGAACCCATGGCAAAACGTCGTTTTATAGCTATACGTCGTCGCTTTGCCATAGAATGTTACAAAATAAGCAACACGGGACTTGTTGAGACTTCAGAATATGAAGTCTAAAGAGTGCAAGAATTTCATAAGATGGTTCCTGATATGTTCATGCCATAGACAAAATTCGAACATTGACTGCTACACCAAAATTCAGAACTAATGCGATCTTACCGGACTACAGAAAGCCATAGAAAAATGTGGTAATAGTAGCGGCAGGCAAGACTATCATCCAGTGGAAGATCCATGGTGTAAGGAAGATAGCTGAATGAGAAGTCTGTATCTCGATGTAGAATCTGCATTCATCTGAAGATGGATCCACTGTTGTGATTAAACCTAGTCCTTCGAAATCACAGCTATCTGCTTGTTGATCGTGAGTCTGGAAAAAGCTATTGAAAGCATAGGATACATTCGCTGGCCAACTGATATTGGAGCATGATCCTCCAGGAGATAGTGGCGTGCAATCAGCTGATGTGCAGGCATTCATTGCGTTTGAAGAAGCGTTTGATAAGTCTTTATTATTGTTGATGACACACCATTTTGATGACATGTATTGGACGTTTTGTGCGTTGATAAGATTTTTTGAACCCTGGCCTAAATCTGCTTGGTATTTAGCGAGGCCGTCGAATGTGAACACACCCCAATGCCTTTCAAAATTACCAGACTCTATACTTCGTTGATTTTCGTCCAGAAGACTGAAAATGAAAGTTTCTAGAGGTGGGTTTTGAGGCCTCAGAGGCGTGCCCTTTGTTGAATGAAGATGATCCATCAAGCCTTTCATGAATTCTTCCGCAATGGATGAACTGGCATTAGTTGAACCATCGGTGGGCCAGCCTATCTGCCCAATTATAATATCTGTACGAGGAAATCCAGCAGCTGATAAAGCAGAGACCAGCGTATCATAAATTACGGCAAAACTGCTTTTATAAGTCCGGCGGCTGTCTTTGAGTGGGCGCGCACTTTCCTTGAAGAGTGTGAGGTCAAGAGATAGATTCTTGCTTTCAGTCATTTCCTGAAATGGGGATATATTAACAAATAATGGTGCACGATTTCTGCTAAGAAACGAAAGCAGAAGGGTCATGGTCGCATTAACATCTGACCGGAAGCTCCCTTCTGAAGGTAGGCCAGACTTCGAACTGAAAGCATCAAAACTGCATGGAACAACAACTTTCACATCACTGTCTAATTTTGCTTTGCTTAAAGCTTTCTGAATGTTGGTGGCTGCCCCAATGACAAATGGTTGAAATTGTTTTCCAAACTTTTGAAGAAATGGGTTTTCTCCGACAACTATATACCTGCAAATATATTGTTCGCCGGTTAGAAATATTACAGAAATATCAAACATAATTCATGATGCAAATATGCCGATACATATATAGGGAAAGTATCATGTGGAACCCCTACCTTTTCATGGATCCATGGATCCCTCTTTGCATCCGTTGATTGCATTTACTGTTTGCATTTTGGACGCACCAGATTGTGCCAGCGCATTAATGAGCATGTGCAACTCACGTGTGCATTTGTCATGTGCATTTCACGTGTGCATTTCAAAAATGCAAACACGTGGCACAATCTGGTGCACACAAAAAATGCAATCAACGGTGATGAAGGGGGATCTATGGATCCATGGAAAGAGGGGGTTCCACATGATACTTCCCCTACATATATATTAGAATTGAGGGAAAAAACTTGGCAATATACCGGCAACAAATCCATCAAAACACAAATAAAATCAAATTCTTTTGAAAGTAACAAGCTCTTACTGAAAGTGAACTCCAATATTCACATAACGGGTGACATTGTCATGAACCCAATTTTCAGCAGCTTTGACTGAAAAGTTCAAACCTTGAAGCATCAAGTCAGGAATGCCTAAAGTGACCTTAATTTTAGAGCCAGAAAGAGCTTGTAAAACAAGTGGGTCAGCATCAAAGATCCTAACTTATCAATGTTGTTGGATTTAAGAAGGTTGACAACAATTTGAGGAGGGAGTGGATGAGATGCTGTTGTGCCCCAGTTGACTCCGACTGAATGAGCCCTAGACATGTAGATGGAAATGCATACCAAATGGAACAAGATTTGTACAACCTTGTTTGGAGTCATTTGAGGAATGTGGAGAGTGAAAGTACTAAAGAGTAGTAAACTAAGAAGACCCAGATGACATTTCACTAGTGATGCCCCGAAGGAACCCTAAAGCGTCTGGAGCATAGTCCGAGTGTTTTACTAGTGGACACTGGACAGAGTTACTAATGTCATTTAGGTTTATAGGATGGAGCAGTGTGATTTAGCAACGAAAAATGGCGTCAGAAAATGGGAAATTACACAACATATCGTCGCTAATTATTGAAAAGGCCCTATTCTGGGTCATTGAAAGTTTTGAAGTGTTAGAAGTGTGTTGAAACCGAGCCTCAAGTAACCTGTAGCTGTAAAGAAAACGATAGAAATGAATCCTGAACGAATACTGGCTCAGTTGATTAAGCTGACACTTAAATGGTGATACAACATCCATTTACATGGGAACTGGTTCTCAGTCATTAGCAGTTAGCTGCTAAAATTCGTATGGAACAACATCAAAATCCATGGATATTTTTACAACAAATAGAATTGGGAATACAGAGTCGCGGATTTTATAATACTCCTCAGTGAGGGGGGCTTCAATGATTATTTGCTGGTTTCCTGTTCCACCACCCTGCATATATTCATTACTCCATGTTATCAGTACACGGAAACAGTGCTCATCATAGATGATCAGAGTTGTGCAGTAAAAAGTGGACTCACCACCTGGGTTGTGTCACCTATCTTACGCAATGTGGTATACTCGCCACAGCGCAGGGCACCACTAGCAAATTCCACCTGTTTAAGAAGTTGACACCATTACATTATCTACTAGGGATTGAGAAACTTCCTAGGTTCAACTCATCTCCAGAATGAGTGACAACAACATGAAGCAAAAATTGAAAGTAATCAACTAGGCATCATGAATAATTCTAACATGACAACTTACTGGGACACCCTTGCTAGCTAGGAATTGCTTGAAGTCCGATAGCTTCAGGTCACCCAGAAAGACAGATTTATGAGGCACAGATCACCCAAAAAGAGTTAGCTCCCCTGGTTTCTTTCCACATGGTTTAGCATAATGCATGGTTCACAGGACAATGGGGCAGAAGGTAACTAGTTAGCGTCTGAAACTGGATATTTGCCACGGCACAAACCGAAATCAACAAGTCCAAGCTCCAAGTCTGTTCATCATCTTTCAATATGATTTCCTGTGTGTAAATTTACAACAAGGTGTGAAACTGATTACTGAAGTATCAAAACGAGTGACAAACAGCAAGTAAATAAATAAGACATGTCATTAAACCAGACAAAATATGATGAAATAAATTAAGAAAAACCTGTCTATGTTTTTCAGTAGTTTTCAAAAACATCAGAGAATTCTTTGAAGTTAGAATCTCTGTCATTTACCGGATCACACGTGTCACTACATTATTGGCAAATTTCGACTCCACCTGAGTCCTCTTCTCTCTCTCCATCCATCTTTCTATAAAGCTCTGACCTTTCCTCTCCCTTTCGACTTTCAAGCCTTCACCATCTCCGTCCTTCACCTTCTCTCTTCCCCACCGACTCCCGACTTGGCCCAGATCAACCGAAGTCCCTTTTCAGCTCGCTCATCCAACCTGGTAACAAAAGCTTCAACCTTTCGTTTCAAATTTTCAAATTTTAGTCATCAGTCGGTCTTCGGTTGAATCAGCTTTGTGTACTAATTCGGTCTTTGAATGATGGGTTCAGCTGTCTGATTTCAGAAGTTGTTAGCCTTGTCGATTATGGTGTTGATTGTTTGAGTTTGTTGATTTGGATTTGTGAGGGCAATTTGGGAATTGTGTGGTGACGTGAGGGTTTGGTTTTGTTCCTGGGTGTGTTGTTGACTGTTTTGGTCATTGTTTGTATCATGTAGATGAAATTGAAGCTTTTTATTTGGGTATGAAATTGGGATGTTAAAGTTTGTTGCTTTTGTTCAAATGATCTTCATAATTTTACTGAATTAGACCCATGTGTCTGCTGCTGTAATAATTAGGGCTTTGACTTGGATTTGGGAATTGTGGTTGAGTAGGTTTACTCCTAGCTCGTGGTTTGTTTGTGTCTCTTTAATTCGCATATAGATTTGTTGTTTAAGGAAACTAATCAAATCGAAGCGTGTGCTTTTTTAGATTGATTGGGTAATATACTGTTGATTAGTTGTTTAGTTACGCTGTTGCTGAGTTCTCGAATCTAACGAGGATCCTTCAGCAGATATCAAGTTGTATGCTTTCGGTATTTGGAAGTTTTGAACTGCTGGTCGGAGACCAAACAATTTTTTCCTAGTTGATAAGATTTAACGCACATGTTTGGTAATTAACGGTGTAATTTGTTGGATCATCTTTGGTATTTTTACTCGGTTTTCCTTTATCATGCGCTGCATCAATTCTAGAAGTTAATCAGACATGTTAACTGAGTGCTTTTTATTGGATGTCTACTTTATTGTACTGACACCTTTTGATTATTATTGCTTGCAGTGAAGTTCATGCCACTGTCCACTCCAAGCTATCCTGATTGCATTTAAAAGCTGGTTAAAATGCCGTCAAAAGTCATATCCAAGACAACAACGAGTTGTGTTAATAAGGAAATGTGCCTCAGTGTTTGTCTGAAGTCATGTAAGATCTTGAAGAACGCTTGTCCAACTGGACGCGTACCTTCAGACACTGCAGAAGTGGAACGATTTATATTTTTTCAAAATAATCATAATGGTGAGTGTTTAGTTATTCAGTTTATTGGCAAGTATTGATGATGTACTGTGCATTATGTTTACAACCCAAACTGATAGCAACAAACTTAACTTCAGAGTCAACCGTTACTACTTATTCCTCAGATGAAGTACGAAGCAATAATGGGAATGGAAATGAAGCTGAACTGACAAGTAATACTTTGGTACAACCGTTGCTAGCTGACTTTCATCTGTTAAACGAGAACACGGTATGGATTTTTGGTCACAAGACCTGACCACACTGTTTTTGCTGCGGTTCATGCAGATAATTAATTTGTATTAAACACTACGGAAACTAATTATTACTCTCTACTTTTTGACGAGGGCATTTAATTATTTTCTGCTTTGACCCACGCCAAGTTTCTTTTGATGGGTACAGGAAATTACACTTGACGCCTGTGAACCATACTTGACGACAGAAAACCATACAGAAACACACTGTGAGGGCATGTATGGGTTTGAAAGTCCTCGTAGTAATGCAGGTACAGACTAAAGACAGTACAAACTGGCTGAGTACAAAAACTGTCGCTACATCTGCTAGGCTAATATTTTATCTGATTTTACAAACACGTTAGTTATTTAAAATCTGAACGATCTACAGAACATTCCTAATTTATCCCACCCTCTTATCAGGAGAGAGCTGTCACGTGGATGTGCCTCAGTTCGTATGTATCGGGGATTATAATGAGAGAACTGAGTCGGCAGATATTTGTGATGTTCTCCCCATTGACGGACAAAGTAGGAATAATGACAGATCAGATATAAATAATTACTCTAACAAAGTTGCTGAGCAAAACTCCTCGTTTCAAGTGGATGAAGGTGAGTTGATATTATCGCTCCATGAAGAAAACCAGGTCATGATGAGCTTAAGTTGCAGAGATTTCCCCCACGAAGTTTTGACAAATTCAGATGATCCTTGGCCTGGGCTAAACCTACAGTTCGATGTTAATGGTCAAGATTATGAATTTGAGCCTTTCTTTCTTGATTCAGACCGTACTGCTGCGTTAGACTCGGATTTCTTCAATGATCTTCCAAGTTTGTTGGATTCAGAGTGCTCCACATGGCTCTTGTCATCGCCAGAAGATATAAGTTCTGAAAAGCCAATCACCCTCGTCCTTGATCTGGATGGTATGATTTAACTACTTTGATTTTAATTTTTGTGATACCAGCCACAAAAAAGTAAGCTCGGGACTGACTTTATTATCAACTGTCTAGAAACGCTTGTGCACACCTCTCCTAAACCCTGCGATGGGACCGATTTCAGTTTTCAGTTGGACGAGCGTACGCTGTACGTCCAAAAGAGGCCCTTTCTCCATCCATTTTTGGAGAGAGTATCAGAATTGTTCAGGATCATCATTTTCACAGCTGGCACGAGAAAATATGCGGACCAGGTATTGGACATATTAGATCCAGGGAGAAGACTAACTTCAAGACGTGCTTATCGAGACTCATGCACATTTTCAGACAATGGATATAAAAAGGACTTGACAGTGTTGGGTTTGGGAGTTGACTTGGCGAAATTAGCTATAGTAGACAATACCCCAGCGGTAATTTTATTAATTTTTTTTCTTTCGATGAATTGTGCACCATTTTTAGGCCTATGATTTTTTAAAGCATACTCCTTGTTCTATTACATATCAGGTGTTTCATGAATTGCAAGTGCATAATGGAATTCCTATAAAGAGCTGGATTGGTGACCCAACAGACCAGGAACTTTTATCGTTACTTCCCTTCCTCGAGACATTGGCCTGTGCTGATGATGTCCGTCCATTCATTGCTGAAAAATTCGGGTGCACAGAGTCATCATGAACTATTGAACTCGTATCAGCCTGTACATACACATATAATAGGCCTCACCATACCTTGTGATAGCTATCCTTCAACTGAGCCAAATGACGGACCTGTCTCAATTCTTTGCTCGAGATTTAGTGGACTTCAGTCTTGAGACACTTGGGGAGACTATTGGGTTAGTTTTCATAGGAGAAGCAATTAATTACTCATACCATTGCAATTGCATTGGTCAAATAAGCTTATCTTAGAGCTTACATTTAAAGTGAATGGACAAAACTGTAGTGAATTTCAAAACTTTTCTGAGAGTTTTTTTACACGAAAGTTGTAATTTTGCTATAAGACAGAAATTAAGCATTATTTACAACCAGTTCTGTAAAGAGGACATGCAAGACTGAGTACTAGAGAAAGATAAGTATCGTGTTTCCTAGTTATTGAATCTGCTCATGGTGTGTTTGTAAGTTACACTGGTGATGAACTTGTCCGGCGTAGCTGGTATTTCGGCTTGGGAGGAGGTGCAGATGGCAACAAGTTCTCCAGCTTCTGAAACAAATGAAATTTCATACCGAAAGTATCAGCAAAAATATATCTTAGAAAGGATGATCACGAATAATTGTGGCAACTTAAATCAGTATTAACCAGCTTAAATCAAGGCACACCATATGTGAAAAGTGCAGTTCGAATAAGGGGCATAAGTTGATATCCATTTCAGTTAAGATTATAAGAATCAACAAACAGAATCTATGGGTAAAAAATGCAGTGAAAATTGCGTGATCTAAACCTTTTTTCTCCTCAGCCGTTCATTTTCTTCCTCCAAGCGTGAAACTTTACTCTCCAGCTCATTTGTATATGCCTGTCATATAATTTCATGTGTATGTAAACAACCAAATGGAATGAACTGCTGTGAACTATATGTATGCAATCTCAAACAGAAGGCAAACCTGCTTTCTTGATCGGGAGCGGGCAGCTGACTCCCTATTCTTGATCATCCTCTTATGTCTTCTCTCAACAGACTTTTCAACTACTTCCGCAGATGAATTTATTTTTCGAGAAAGCGTCTGTGAATCCGAGTACATTCCCATGACAGGAGAGGTTAAGCCTACCTGATTTTCCGGAAAAGAAACATCCATGACACTGTTAGGAATTATGGTCATTTGTGGAATTGGTTGGCTACGTATATTAACTCCCAATGCATTTTGAGGAGGTGGTTGGAAATGCGGTTGTGGGAATGACATCCATTGACTCTGCGGTTGGTATTGCGGTGTTATAGTATTCGTGTTAGTGGAATTAATATGGCTGCCATTCTGAACCTCATCAAAAATTGAATCCGTAAAGACTCCAGCTTTTACCAAAAACTGCTCCAACGTAATCTCACCCAATGTTGGCTGTCGCTCTCGCATATTTCTACCATCATTTCCCATGCTTTGTTGAATATCTCTCCAAATATCATCAACAGTCTTCTTACTTAATGAATTCGTCAATGTCAAACTTCCTTGACGTTGTAAATTACTTTGAACCACATTTGCATTACACTCAAAGTCCAAATCCCTCGGCTGATTTGCTTCCATTGACCACACACTCTTCAAAAGCTCATCAAGGTTCATACTACTCAATGGCTTACCCAAATCCAACTGATTCTGGACCTCATCAAGGGTGAGATTATACATTGACCCTTGTCTAGGCAGGCGCTGAAACTGCCCCTGCTTTCCATTTCCGTTTCCATTTCCCTTGCTTCCTCCCTCACCAGAGCCCATTACTCTCATACTTAGCTACGGTTCATCAAAATCTCAGGCGCAGAAAAATACCAATCACTGCGCTCAAATTCCTTCTGCATACCAACCATTGCAACAAATACTTTGAGAAAATCAAGATATCGAATTGAAAACACCAAACTAAATATAAATATTTAAAATACAATCTGAAACATGCAAAGCCACCTGGTCAATCACACCTAAAAACCCCAAGACGAACACATCAATCAATTTCCACAACCAACAAATCCATCATTTAATTCAACCCAATACAACTATACAAGAAACAAGAAGTCTCCTAATTCACATCTATACACAAAAACAACGAATCTGGAAACGACCAAATCAATCCAGATGCGCAAAATACAGAATGAACAACACTGAACCCTCAAATCAGCAAAAACCCAGATCAATACCCCATCAAAAAGGAAACAACTTTCATCAAATTGAGATGATCTAAGAAACCCCAGAACCGATTCACTAAAAACCTGTACATGAAACCCGATGGAAAAGGTCGAAACTTTAGCGAATTGAAGCATCGAGTGGATGCAATAAGGTGAAGCGAATTGGAAATCGAGAGATTAAACTTACTAGTGAGGAACAGAGAACGATCTGAATCTGGGTTTTGGAGTGACAGACGGTTTGATTGCCGGCGCGCTGACAAATCAGCAGAATGAGGCAACAAGGGGACAACCTAAGATTACATGAATTAATTAAACATCAAAATGTGATTATGGCCACTCCATTATTTTATTATATATTTAACATTACAATTCAACATAATATCAAAAAATGATTTATTTCATTGTGTAGCTAAACCCTTATTACAAAACAACCCCAGAATAAACTATAATTATAAACACAGCCCTCTTCCGAGAGGACACTATTTCTATTTTTTGATAGTGACATCAAGTATTACAAAGGCACGACACTTAGAAAAAAACTCAACAAAACACAAACAGACAATATTATTGAACAAAATTTGAAATGAAACGTGGCACTGCATAAGAATTTGTCCAGGTCCATTACTAAAAGTTGTAAGGCAACATTGTAATTTGTAAAAAATAGAAACAACTGATTTAACTGATTCTCAATTGAATGAAAAATTTGCCTTTTATTTTCATCTTCTCTGATCGTCTGGAATCTTCTCCGGCGATCTTAGATCGCACTCCGATCAATCGTTCCACAACTTTCTTACATATTCAGTTTAGAGAGCACAAACAAAGGCATGACACTTCAATAAATGTCAAATAGGCACTTTTACCTTTAGGAAAAGGTCACTCACTAGATTTCAATTCATATTCAATCTCAAACAATATGATACAGACATCACTATTGTGATTTTTATGAATTTGAAAGGTAGATCACAATCAATAAAAGCATTTTCTTGGCACTATATCTACCCATATGCTTCCCAATCAAAATCCCACTTTTAAATTTTTTCAATGAAGTGGCATTCATGAAGGAAAAATAGCTCTGACTTACAAACATGACTTTGAGTGGATTGAATAACTAGGAGGCACAATACACATCTTTCTCTAGAACTCAGTACTCATGCATGTCCTCTTAACAGGACTGGTTGTAAATAATGCTTACATTCCAACTTTCATATAAAACAGCTCTCAAAAAAGTTTGAAATACAGTACAATTTTGTCACATTGCTTTTAAATTAAGCTCTAATAAAATCTTATTCAACCAATGCAATTGCCTAATTACTTCTCCAATGAAAACCAGAGCTCCAATAGGCTCCCAAAACGTCTCGAAACTGAGCAAGTCTATAGCAAGGTTGTCAAAAACTAGTTTTAAAACTACGTTTCTACCGATTCTACGTATCCACATATGAGTTTCGAGTTAAATCTTAGGTAGAAACTCTTTTTGGTAGAAACTTAAAGTCAAACGATTCTACACGAGTTAAAACTACGTAAAAACTGTAAAAACTTATAGAAACTACCGAGTTTACGTATCCACATATGATATAATATGACTATTATATCATATAATATACACTTTTAACGTACATTTGTGTTCTCGAATAATATTTATCTCTTACATTTATATAAATATATTTCTAACTTTCAAATTAGTATATTTATAATTGATAAAATATTTAAACGTAAAATATATATAAATAATAATAATAATTTTAATATTTTGTAAAAACTACGTTCTACGATTTAAAACTACGTTTCGATTCTACCTAAGCAAAACGAGTCAAGGTAGAAACTCGAATCTGACAACCTTGGTCTATAGGAGATTTGTTTAGTAATCCTTTGTTTGTTTCGGTGATAGATATCGTTAGTAAAACGCAACAAATCAAACTTATTTCTGTGTAAGTTTTTAGTAATCCTCTATTTGTTTCGGTGATAGATATTTAGTGGTGTTTATTTATTTATTGCAGCCGTCTTACCAGAAAGCATATCAAAGCAACTGAAGGAGTCAGTGAACGCATACGACTTAGTATGAAATCTGTTGCCGACAAATACCATCTAGAACTACTATGATATTGTGTGATAATCAATCATCTTAAGCTAACTTTTTAAATATACTGAGTAGCATATTTATTATTTTAATATTTAATAATATTATTTTTTACTCTTTCATTCAAGATGATTTTCAAGTTGTTAAACTACTACGCAACATATATATTTAGAGGGCGCCTCTGGTGGGTCTTGTACTGTTTGGTGGGTCTGTGAGTCCAAATCTGGACCTTATATTTGATTAATAGAATTGATTGTATTGTGACACGTGTCCTATATGTTTAAATTTAGTTTGGTTAGTATTGAATGGGGGGTTAATGTGTTGAGGGTATTTCTGTCACTTCTCCCCTTCTATCACTTCTCACCTTCTCACCTTCTCACCTTTTCACCTTCTCATCTTCTCTCACCTTCTCACCCAATTCATCACTTTGAAACCCATCTCCAGACGCAGCGACGATGGGTGTTTAAATTGACCTAAAAACCCATCTCACCCAATTCACCTTCTCACAAAACCAAGAGGGAGACCGTAGATGATGGAGATGGAGATTGGGATTTGGATCTGGATCTGGATCCACTCTGAGTTTGTTGGAGTTGATGAGATTTAAATTGAGTTAGTGTTGAGTGGAGGGTGAGGTTGAGTTTTGATTAATGGAGGCTCGGAGGGTTTTGGCTCAGATGTTGTCAATGGTATTGGTGGTTTCTACTCTGAATGGTATGACTTTCTTTCCCTTTTTGAATTTGTTGTGATTCTGGGAAGGATTTTTGTGTGTAGATTATGTGAAGAATTCGATATTGGGGGAATTTGAAGTGTATATAGTATGATTTTGTGTTAAGCTGTGTATATTGGGTTGACTTTGGGTGTTTATTGATTCTGAATTTGAGAATAGGAGATTTGTATGATTTCTGCTCTGAATTTGACTATGGGGTTTACTGGTCAGTAACATTGGTTGAAAGATTCAAACTTTTGCTTGTTGAATTATGTAAATGAATGTTGTCATCTGAGCTTGGTTGTATTTTGGTGTTGCATTTTAGGTTGCATTTTGGTGTTGCATTTTAGGTTGTTGAATTTGATCACTACCCCTTTCTCAATCTTTTGACTATTACTCTGATGTTTATTGATTATTGATTTTATTGTTACCTAATGTGTATTATGTTGTTTGTTCGTAAAGCTGAGATATTTAATGTTTGTTTACGCAGGTGTTCTTCTTTCTGTGGGAGAGCATTGGCTTTGTATGAGATTGGTGATCAAGACGAAGCCATTGCTGAAATGGAGGATGTTGTTGCACCTTGTTATTGCACTTTCATGTTGCAACTTGTAGTTGCATTTATTACTTGCATCCTGTAGTTTAGTTGCACTTTGTATTTGTATTTATTAGTTTATTACTTGCACCTTGTAGTTTAATAGTTGCACCTTGTAGTTGCATTTATTAGTTTACAACTCTCTCTCCTTAAACAACACTCTCTTTCCTTAAACAACACTCTCTCATCTCATTTTCATAATGTTTTTTTTCATTCCCTCCACCATTTTCATACCTCAAGCTTTTAGAATTTGAAATTTTATCATAATCTCAATCCATATTCTCACCCGTATTCTCAGCCCTTTACTTGTAATTCATCTCAACCCATGTGCACCTTACTATTGCAACTACAAGTTGCACCCCCACATGTGGTTTCTGCATTTTAACTGTTGCACCCCACATGTGCACCTTACTTTGCAACTACAAGTTGCAACAGGGAAGTGCAATAACAAGTTGCAACAATGAAGTTTAGAATTCATAGTTGCATTATCCATTGAATTATAAAAACGGGTAAGGGTGATTGTTCGGTTGAGTATGAGTTGAGATGGATTGAGATGGGTTTACAAGTAAAACGGGTGAGAATGAGATGGGTTTACAAGTAAAACGGGTTGAGATGGATTGAGAATATGAGTCGGAGTTGATTAAGGAGGTTATGATAAAACTTGAAATTTTAAAAGCTTGAGGTGTGAAAATGGTGAAAATGGTGGAGGGAATGAAATAATGACATTATTAAAATGAGAAGGGTTGATTAAGGAAGACATTGCATTAAATGAAGGTGAGAGAAAGGTTCAAAACATCACATTGCATTTAATGATGCCATCTAATCAAGCTAACTAGACTAACTAAACTAACTAAATTCCTAACTAAACTAACTAAATTCCCATATTACCCTTTAGTTTGTTAATAGGGGACCATTCCTAACCATTGATTTAAAACCCATCTAATGGTCCATAGTGGGACTCATGGATCCACCAAATAGTGGTGGATCCACCAGATGGATTCTCTATATATTTATACTGGTGACATCTCTCAATGGATGACATGATCATTTTGATCCTACAACCATTATTAAACCCTCTAAATTATTCAACTAAAATATCTCATACCCATTCTAATCCACACTTCTCTAAAATACTTACTCTTTTCTTCTTCCCATATTTTCTCTTTTCTTGGGCTTATACTCCATGACCTTATACTATTTATTCATAGTCCACTTAGACATTGATTTTTCAATACAGATAGTTTTCCTTGGCATCTGGATATGGCAGTGGTGGTGCTTTGGACCAAGTTTGATGGTGGATAGTCAACAAGCTATTTTATAATTGTTAGTGTGCTTGTGTAATAACAATAATACTTTGCTTAGATTTATTATATAAGGACATGCACATCGCAACTAGTTGACAATCAATCAACTTGAGCTAGCTTTTAAATACACTGAATATCACAGGTTTAACCCTCAAACAGGTCAATAGTGACACTTACGCTAACAGTTCTGACGAGTTCACATCCTTAGAGAGCTGGGAAATATGACTGTAGTGCTACCACTGCAAATTGTATGGTATCAACATATACTATGTGCGTCAATCAAAAAAAAAACATATACTATGTGTGAATCAGTGTTTCCTTTTTAGCTTAATGGTTCCTTGTGTTTTGATGACACACATGGGTATGTACATACAACCAACATGACACATATTTCCACTTGTTACGTAATTCAAATGTGATCCTGTGCAAATCAATGTAGTTTTGTCAGTAGTTACAAGCATGGAATTGCATTAACATATATCATGGTAGCTAGCCATTTCGAGTCAAGAACTACTTGAGTGGACAGCAGTCAGCAGATGAAGAATTTGAGACATCTTTGTAGTGGCGAATATTATGTATTTGGTGCAAAAATTAACAGTGCAGTGGATCTTCACATCCAAATTGTGGTTATCATCAATCAAATAGAAAAACATAACTACTTCAAATCTGGGCCGGCCCTAAACATATTTTCATATAATAAAATAAATATAAAATATACGGATTCAATTTTTGATAATAATTAATTACTTTAGGGTTACCAATTTTACTTAGCGGAGGAGTATAAGTAAACCTTTTCCTATTAGGTTAGGACTGTCGAGTTGAGATCAGGTTCGATTCGACAAATTCTTCTTCTTCTATTTATGTTGTTGTCGTTGTTGTGTTAACTAGCATGTATTTTATTGCAACAGAGAGAAGCTATGGATCAAAAAAATTATTCTATATGCATAATTGATCAACTCCCTGATGATGTTCTGCTTCATATACTTTCATACCTCAGCAGCAGTGGCGGATCCAGCCTCTGAGTAAAGGGGGTCGAAAATGAAAATTTCAGTAAAGGAGGGTCTAAAATTAATAACAAATATATATTTTGAAATAATAGCAAGACTTGGGGATGGAACTCTGGCCTCTGCCCTCAAAAATCACATCTAAAACCACTAAGCTGCCAACTTTGTTAGCAATTCTATCCAAATTACAATATTTATTCAAATTACTGATCTCATGAAAGGGGGGTCGGCCGACCCCTCCCGACCCTCCCTAGATCCGCCACTGCTCAGCAGCATGTCTGAATTAGCTCGCACATCTATCCTGAATCGCAGATGGAGGAACTTATGGCATGGTATCGATACTCTCAACTTTGATCCTATTATTATGCTCCCTAAAAATACTTTTAAGAATATAAATAATCAACTTCGTCAAGTTTTTAATTTGTACCAAAGTCATCAATGGTATGTATCGTGGGTGAACAACGTTATTAACCGCAGACTCTAACTATCACAGTTTATATATGTCAAAGAATTTCGGATTATATATCGTTTGGGTAATACTTATGGAAACTATATCGATAAGTGGATCGATTTTGCTGTTGCAAATCAAGTTGAAACACTTCGACTGGAATTCACTGCCATTTTTGGGATCCTTCCTGACGGTTTACGGTTTAAGCTTTCGGAGGATTATTGGTATCGTGTCCCATATGGGTTATCCAACATTAAGTATTTGAAATCTCTCTATTTATCGGGCATAGATGTGAGCAAACAGTTCATACAGTTCATCCTCTCAAGCTGTCCACATCTTGAACATCTGGCTTTGGTTAGAGTTGAAACTTACAATGACTTGGATATTTCTAGTTCGCCTCCTCTTCGACTGAAACGATTGGAAATTGATGCCGCACAGGACAATGTTATGACCAAGCTTTGCGCACCTTATCTCACATCCATTTATTACCAATCAAAGATATTTGAACCCCAATTGATTGATACACCCATGCTGACAGACTTGACTATTGGTAGCACACTTTATAACCAATCAATAATGACCTACCTTAAGCCTTTTTGGTCTTACCTGCCTCAACTTGAAAAGCTTTATTTAATAGAACTGGTAAGTTGTAATATTACTTATTTGTAAACTCCTTAAAAGGTGTTTGTTTTTAAAACTCATCTTTTTTATTTACTAGTTTAAGAGATTCAAGTTGAAGCCGCGGAGTTAGTTAATCTTAAATATTTGAAGATACAAACCATGCGTGACACTGATCCCAAATTTTTTCTAATCATAGAGTTTATTAACGCATGTCCATTGTTGGAAACCCTTGGACTTGAGGTAGTCTTTTATTTTATATAATGAATTGTTCCTCCATGATTGTTACCTATTCATGATTTATTTTTTATCATTTATTTTAATGATTTGTTTACAGATAGAAACGAAGCCTAAACGCAAATCAGTCCGTCGACAGAAAAAAATAGAGGTAAGTTTCTCATGCATTTATTTTTAATATATTCATATACACATTGTAGAGTTGTAAGTGGATTATTACAATTTTTAAGTATTCGTTTATTGTAACCTTGATATTTTTGAATTAAACAGAAATGGTGGAGAAAAATTGACAAGAATTGTTCATTCAATTGCCTAAAAGTGTTAGAATTGTATGGCAGCGGTGGGAGAACAATTGATCAAGAGGTCGTAAAATGTATTATTAGCAAGTCACCCAATTTGGAAAAGCTGACTATATGCACACAGTATTTGTTTACAAATACAGATATTGCACCACCAAGCCGGAAAACAGTCAAGATTATAGAAGAAAAGGCCAAAAAGCTTTGCGAGAAATGCCCTTTAGAAATAAAAATAAAAGTAACGTAATTCCTATAGCTGTTTTTTTCTTCTTTATACAAAACAATCATATTGTACCTGTTTTATAATCTGCAGTTTTTTTGGTATCAAATGTCAAAATGCAAATGCACTAATAAAAAGGAATGTACAGGTCAATGATTTCATAATGTAGCAAAAATTGAAACAATATTTTTCTCAGAGGGCTGATTTCATAATCTCTATAGTGTCACCAAAGAAACTCTTATTACAAAACAACCCCTTTAAAAAATTATATTTATAAATACAGCCCCCTCCCCCCTCACAAACCCTAATTATCGTTCCTTCAATTTACTTTGAACTGACCGTACAGATCTCCGGTCACGCCGAAAATGTCGATTTCAAAGAGCTCGAAAATGATGCAGTTCATCAACTACCGTATGCGGGTCACAATCCAAGACGGCCGGCAGTTGATAGGGAAATTCATGGCATTCGACCGACACATGAACCTCGTACTCGGTGACTGCGAGGAGTTTCGAAAGCTTCCACCGGCTAAAGGAAAAAAGAACGAAGAGCGTGAGGAGCGGAGGACGCTAGGGCTTGTGTTACTTCGAGGTGAGGAGGTGATTTCCATGACTGTTGAAGGTCCTCCGCCGCAGGATGAGTCACGTGCCAAGGCGGTTGGAGCTGGTGGTGCAGGTGCTGGACCTGGATTAGGTAGGGCAGCTGGTAGAGGAGTGCCTACTGCCCCTTTGATTCAAGCGCAGCCTGGATTATCTGGACCTGTTAGAGGAGTTGGTGGACCTGCGCCAGGTATGATGCAGCCGCAGATTGCGCGTCCGCCAATGATTCATCAGCCTCCTCAGATTGCAAGGCCTCCTCAAATGCCGCCTCCACAGTTTCAAATGAGGGGACCACCTCCGCCACAGCAGATGCAGGGTCAGCAGTTTGGGCAGAGGCCGGGAGGACCTCCTGGTCCGCCTGGACAGTTTCCTATGCCGCCCCAGCAGTTTGGGCAGAGGCCTATGATGCCACCCCCGCCTCATATGATGCGAGGACCTCCTCCACCTAGGCCTGGAATGCAAGCACCTCCTCCTGGTGGTGTTCCTGTGTTTGGTCCTCCTAGGCCTGGGATGCCTCCTCCACCTCAAAATCAGTAACACTAGTGTGGGTAAGATATTCTCTTTTAAGTTGCATTATTAAATTCGCAGTTTATTGGACTAATATTGCTCTATATAAGCTTGAACTAATGTTTAGCAGTATAGTTATTTTGTGACTGGTCAATTAAACATTTGCCAAAATGTCATCTTTGCGGACATTTCGTTGGTTTGGTGGTAGCTTTCATAATATTTTTGGTTTACGAGTTGCGCAAGAGGTTGACATGATTTAGTTTTAGTGCTTTATATGTAGATTGTATATTTTACGTATGGCTATCGTGGTACGTGTATTGCTTTGGAGCGTGCTTGTTATCTGAAGTCACATTGCCAATCGTGATGCTGACTTAAATAGGCGAATACTGTCATTCATTAACTTCTTGACAGGGTCTTCCATGTAGATATCTGTGTTATAGCTCTGACTTAAGATCCATGATTTTATAAACCAGGCTGCGTTTCAGCGCTATAATTTGATATGTTTTCATTGAGATTGAGATCTGTGAAGTTGATGCTAGTGTATCTGAATATTTGATTCAAGCAAGTGTTCTATTAATATTCTACCTTGTTGTCTTTATGACAGGAGTTGTGCACACGAGCAATCAGTTAACACTGAGGCCGGTAGTTTTCCTTGCATCTGGATTGGGTTGCGGAGGTGCTTTGTACCGAGTTTGATGGTGGATAGTCATGAAGCTTTGTAATAGCTGTTAGTTTGCTTATGTAACAACAATGATACTTTGTTTCTATTTAGTATTCAAGGACATGCACATGGTCAGCTACTTGTTAATTAATCAATCATCTCGTGCTTTTAAAAATTGAATTGCTAGTTTCATCCTCTAACTCACGAGCATCACTGTTGGAACACAACTGAATCCCATAACTTGATCAATGTTTTCAAACTCAGTAATTTGAAAGCAAAACTTTTTTTTTTTTGATTAAAAGCCAAAAGGCAACACGTACAACTCGAGGACTTGAAAGGCTAACATAAGTTAGTCTGACTCAGTCTAGTTTCAAATAAATTTAAAAGACAAACTAAGAACTAAACCGAGTACTTTGCCTCGGTACGTAAAAGAATGAGTGAACTGAAAAGAAAAATACATCCATGATGATCAGCTTCGGAGACCGCAGTAATAATAAGATGATGATGATGACGGTTAACCTTTAATAAGATGGACTCGGAAGCGAACCACGCATGAACTAATTTTAAGTGCCCAAATGAAACACATCAGCTGAACAAAGATGGACACGTGTGAGCAGAGGACACGTGTCAACGGACGAAGGAGAACAACGGCAGCTAAGCGAGGTGGCTAAGAGGAGCACGTGGAACAGCAGCATTTGGGACACAAGAGGGAGTGGACACGTGTCAACTCCACACGATCCATGTAAATATGAAAGCAAAACTTGATGGTACTTATGATGTTTTGGTCTGGATTTTGCTACATTTAAATATGAGGGTGTTTTAGTCATACTGTTGTTCGGTAATCACGAAACGTCGGTGTTCCATTGCTTTTTTCTATTTTGGGGTTGATCTGCATATCTACGCTCACCGATATTCGGTGCAAAAGCAGTTTCCAAAATTAACAACGAAATAAAAAGAAAAAACCCTAATTTCGCTCAATCGCGCCTCTCTCTACTCTCCCCAAGAACAAAGCAACGGAATTTCAAACCCTAATCAACCAAATCGATGTCGACGAACGGAGGCTCGGCGTACGAGGAAAGCGGCGCCGGAGGGAAGTTTAGGAGAAAACCGCTGAGGAAATCTCAAGCGACGCCTTACGATCGACCTCCTACAGCTTTTCGAAACACGAACACCAGCGGCGGCGGCAATGGTTGGTTGTCGAAAATTGTCGATCCGGCTTCGAAAATTATAACTGCGTGTGCGCACAGGTTGTATTCGACGGTGTATAGAAAGCGGCTGCTTCCTCCTCCAGCACCTCGTCCTTCTGCCGCTAGACAGGATGCATCCGGTTATTTATTTTTTATCTACGTGTTGCTTTTTCCTCTTAATGAATTTGCAATTAGATATCTTAACTTTGTTATTGATTATTGCAGAGGTATTTAAAAAGGCAGACACGCCCAGAAGTGAGATTCAGTTTCAAATTACGGTAAGGCTTGTTCGTATGTCAACTATATGTGTGTGCCCCGTAGAATCTGTTGACAGCTTCTTCATTTGCTTAAGAGTAATATGTTAGTATCAATAATGCAGCATTGTTTACTTGTAATTTATGCGTACTACGATCTCTTTTTAGGATTTTCTTGTATTTAAGTACTAACTCCATGTGTTGATTTTACTCTATGTTTTAGGATCAGTCTGGAAACGATGGTCGACATAAGGAATATGTTTCGCAGGATAACAACAGTGGCAGTCAGGGGATCTCTGAACTTGAGAAAATTTTCGCCACAAGAAACTTTACTGAGTATGAGTGCCTTTGCAAGATTTATGTTACCTTTCCCCATATTCTGAAACTCTTTATTTTCTTACCACGTTATTACTCCATTCACTAATCACTAGGACACATTTTGTTACGTTAGTTAATGGACACTTGCTACGTGATAGCTGGTGTTGAAAAAGCATCATTGTTTGAGCTCCGAGCTTCAAATATTAGTTCAGTTTGGTGCATTCACCACCAGTGTACTTACCTTAAAAATAATCACAGGTCAGAGATCAATCGGTTAACTGCCTTATTGAATTCGCAAACGATGGAAATCACTTCCGAAAAATCTTCAGAAGCAATGGCGGGAAAGACAATGTTTGAGCTTGGGAATTCGAGTGAATTCAAGCCTGCCATAGTTCCGGATAATGGCAATAATAGAGTAAGATTCCCTGGAGCTACCTCTGATGAGGTATGGGGGGCTTTCGTTGCGGGTTTCAGGTTTCGGTAATTTTAGTATGCTTCAATAGTGGCACTTCTATTTTAATGTGATTAAAAATTCAGGTTATTGAGGAAGACATTGCTACCCCTGCTGAGCTTGCAAAAGCTTATATGGTCAGCAGGCCTTCAAAAGTGTCTCCTTCAATGTTAGGTTCTAGGAGTCAGGCTATTAGAAGTGACTTACCAATAACAAATGGTGTGGTGTTTCCTTCACAATCACCGTCCATGAGGACAGCAATCAACTCATTGTCCAGCATAGGCGTGCCTGAAAATGACTATATGACCCCACGCTCAAGAGGCAGATCAGCAGTATATAGTATGGCCCGAACTCCGTATTCCAGACCGCTAAAGGTTTGGTCAAAAAACTAGTTTTTAGATTACTTCATATGGTCTGGTATTGAACTAACCCTTTAAAGTCTCATTTCTTAGTCACCTCAATTGGCATTGGAGGCTAATACACTCTCTAGCGCAAGGCAAAAGGTACGCTAAGTGATTTGCAGTGTAGTTGCATTTCCAAAAAAGTATGTCACAATTTTTCTTGCAGGCTTTTAAGCGTCCAAGTAATGTTTTAGAAGAAATTGGTTCTGCCGGCCCTATTCGAAGAATTCGCCACAAGCCTAGTCTGTTATCTTCACAAAGAACGATCGGATCTGCTGGTAGAAGCTCTCCTAACAACGGACCTGAAGTTGTATCGAATTACCATTCAAAAAATGCAGGAAGTGGAAAGCCCGATGCCAATTTCATGTCTGTTCCATCCCAGTCTAGTGTTGTGGCTCAGAAGATTCTCCAACAGCTGGACAAATTGTCTCCTTCTCCAAGTGAGAAATCATCCGAGCGCAAGTCAATGCAGCCACCAGGGAACCCAACCTTTTCATTGACACCGGATCTGTTGTCTGGAAAGGCTAGAAGTCTTGAAAAAGTAGATTCACCCAAAATCATGGATTCATCTCCGAAGAACAGTAAAATAGGTGATTCAGTTCAAGCAAGGGCATCACATGATGACTTCACTTTTTTGAATGGCAAACACCAAGTAGAAGAAAAAGGCCCCCAAGAGCCAGCAGGCATTTCAAAAAACAATTCTGGAAGTGCAAACTCATCTGAACATCATCTTTCCCAATATAAGCAGGCATTCGAGGTCAATGCTTGTGAGGTATTTTTCTTACTGGCGCTGCTAACTTAAAGTTTAAAGGCCTTTACTTAGATGCTATTTTCGTTTGTTTCATATAATACCTGGCAGATATTTCTTATTTAAAATTCATTGAATGACTCTAAAAAGTCACTTAATCATGTGCTCGTTTTCCAAATTGTAATCTTGTGGCTTTGGTTTTCATTTGCAAATATAATTTGTTCTATACGTAAAGCACAAAGGGTGCCATTGTCCCTAATTGTATTACTATTTTCTTAAATGTATTCCATAAGTAACATTATTATATACTTTAATAACTTATAATACACATAACATATATGCGCATCAAAATACTAGTTAAGTGTAAATGACTTACTATTGAATATTGATATCTGTACATGATTTTGTGCAATGAACATAATTTGTAACATGGTTTATAATGACAATAATGGCGGTGGCCAAATATAGTGTTGATATTGTTCATTGCACGCAGGAGAAAAAAAACAAAACAAATGGTGATCAAAATGGTATTATTCCGAATGAATCCATCAAATTTGAGAAGGAAGGCAAGGTCTATTATTCACACAGGCCTCCCATCATGGCTACTCAGCCAGCTGCTTCAAATAACATATCATCATCTTTATTTGGTAAAGTGTCATCAGGTGAGCAAACCGCCGTAACACCACTCTTTGGGTATGGGGCAAAAGTGTCCGATAAGCTCTCCCCCTTTAAGTTTACATCATCTCCATCAGGTGAGGCTAATGATTCTCTAGCCTCACAAAAATCAGCTCTGCCGGAATCAACGTCAGTAAAGTTAAGGTTAGTTGTTTAGACAGGTTTACAGCATTCTGGTTGTTAAATGTGGTTTATGTTACAGATGCCACACTTTTTGTAATATTGCGCCCTACAACGTTTTCGTTGCATAATTTCCGATTTTATGGTGTATTTTGCTTTACGTAATTAGGTCCATAAGTATTATGATACTGACGTAGTGCTGTATCTGTTCCTGGCAGCCCCATTTATTTAATTCATTAGCTTTATCTTTTATTCCTTTCTAACATGTTAATTCAACATCATAATGGTCTTGCTTGTATCTCTTACTGAATACCTTCTCGTTTGTTGATTCAGCGGGTTAGCTGATACTCCTAAAACCAAGGCTGATGGTGGTAGTGAAGGCACTCAGAGGGATGGTGATATGGACGTAAAACCTTCCACTAATTATAATGGCATCTCAACAACATCTGCACATTTCTCATCAGGCTCATTTGCCAATAATGGATTCGCTAATTGTGTTGGTGGTCTTACTTCAAATTCTGTTGTGAGCCCAACTGCAAGTGTTGCTAATGCGACAACAGGAAACAGTTTCAAAGTGGCAGCCTATTTTCGACTTCTGTTGCACCACTTACAGCAGCCCCAGTTTTTGGTCTCTCTCCCAGGAAGGATCCGCAGGCATCTTCAGATACCAACCTTCCACCTTCAGATACAGCAAAACCAATAATTGCAGTTGGTAACATAACCAGCAATCCCTTTGGTGGGACATCTTCAGCAACTGCAAACGGAACTCACCTCTTTTCTGGTTTTGGTTCTTCTATGAGCTCTCCAGTAGTGGACAACCAGGGTCTTGCTTCTGTGAGCAATGCTGTTAGCAGTCAGGCGAATACTGCGATCTCTGCGGCAGAAAATACTCCACAAAATACACTGTTCAAATTTGGCTCAACTGGGATTTCTTCAGCTCCTATGTCCGGGTTATCTGAAACAACTAACTCATCACCTGTAAGTGCCATGAATAGCTTGCCAGCTCCAATTTTCGGTCAAAATTCATCATCTATGACTGGAAGTGTGGGTTCTAGTGGTGGTTCAACAAATAGCTTGTTTGGTTCTAATTGGAAGCCAAACAGCTCTCCAATGTTTGGCTCCACCACCAGCACCACAGTGGTTCCTCCGTCAGTCTTTAAGTTTGGATCTTCTCCGTCTATGGCTGCTTCTACTCCTTCCAGCGGCAACCCTGGGTCATTGTTTGGATCATCAAATGCTTCAGCCACCTCAACATTCTCATTTACTTCAGCAGCCACTAGTAATTCTCCATCACCCTTCTCTGCTATTCAGCCTGTGACCGGAAGCTCTAGTCCTGCGTTTGCTTTTGGCTCGTTACCTAATAGCAGCATTAATAAAAATCAGACAAGCATGGATGATACTATGGTTGAGGATACAAATCAGATGTCTACTCCCTCCACTTCAGTATTTGGCAAACCACAACCTGTGTCAAATTCTGTATTTTCATTTGGTTCTCCATCCCCATCAGTTACTCCACCGCCGGGCGTCTTTCAGTTTGGTGGACAACCAAGCCCTGCCTCACTTAATCAAACGCCATTTCAAGCATCTGGTAGCGTTAATGCCGGTGGTGGGTTCTCCATAGGTTCAGGTGATGGAGATAAATCGGGTCGGAAAATTATTAAGGTAAAGAGGGGCCCTAAGCGAAGGTGAAGACCCAAAATGGTGAAGGGTAAAGAGGGTGGTAAGCAGCAGAGGTGAAGATGAAGACTCATATATACATGAAGCACTGCCATTCACAAGTATTCACAAATGAGTGGATGTAATCAACAGTCACTTGAGGTAATTTCATATGCTGGGAACGGCATTAATGACAACATTTTTAAAGCATATTTCCTGGTCTGAAAATAAACCTTTGTCTAGCTTATTAAGAACTTGAACGAATGTAATGCATTCTTGTTGTTGTATTTTAAAAGAGTTTCATCCTATGTCATATGCTATTGCTTTCCAAAGAGTTTTATCCTATGTCATATGCTATTGCTTTTCAGTAGTCTTTCTACTGGTGCTTGTTATCCATGCAAGGCACCATCTCTTTACCATTGAAGCACTTGGAAAGGTTAAAAAAACTCTCAATTCTGCTTACCCCATGATTTGCTGTTCTGCAATGTATACTTAACATCATGATTATTCAATGTTTTGGGTTAGGTATATTCTGATATATGAGTATTAAATATCTCTGTTGCACAGAGAATAAAGGTGCAAATGCAACAACCCAATTAAATACTTTAAAGTAAATCTTCCATTTATTTTATTCAGCAAAATCACTCCAGCTGAGACTCAAGAAATTCCCTTTTAATTTTAATAATCCTATAAAAAACTTCAGTGACATAAGTCCCATCGCCTGTCAGAGATTAATTATCTTCCATATTAACTTTTGTTCACTACTAACCCAACGTAATTTATTATTTAATTAAATCAAAAAACAATCTCAAATACAATAATTGGCAGTTCGAGGAGAGAGAAAAATATAAAAGGCTGACGTCAGCAGAATCGTTCGCTACTTTCCACTCGATTTCAATCAATCGATTTCATCTTCACCAGCAAGCGAAACAACAAGGATCTAATAGTCAATCGGTCAACGATTCCGAAGACCGAGGAGATGGTAGTAGAAACAGTTGGAGACTCGCTGAAAGAGCGCGCGATACGGATGCGGGAGGCTTTGCTGAAAAGCCAGACAATCACTGATAACATGGTTTCTGTATTAGGTTCCTTCGATCACCGTCTCACCGCGTTAGACACCGCTATGAGGCCTACTCAGGTCAGATTCTATGTTGCTTTACTAAGGTTTTTGTACTGTTAGGTTAGAATCTGTGTTGCTTGCTTGAATGAAACTGTGTGCGAGTTGGATCTGGAAATGAAGGATTTGGTTTTGTATCGATTTTAGAGTTTGTGTTCGAATTTAGTTGATTTGTACTGATATATGCTGGAATGCTACTGATTTTAGTGAATAGGTTTTACATATAATACTAGAGACTAGAGAGTAAGATTTATGTTTCGGATTGCAGATCAAGACACACGCGATAAGGAAGGCGCACGAGAACATTGATAAGACGCTGAAGGCCGCAGAAGTTGTCTTGACTAAATTTGACTCGTTCCATCAGGTTTGTGAGAAAAGTTAGACTATGACATACTTTTGCATATGGCTTCTGATATTTTTCGTAATTGGCAGGCAGAGGCGAAAATACTGAAGGGGCCACATGAAGATCTTGAAGGATATCTTGAAGCAATCGAGAAACTTCGAAGTAACATTAAGTTTTTCAACAGCAAGAAAAGTACTGTGAGCTCTGATGCAGTGCTCAGCCATGCGAACAGTCTTCTGTCTAAGGCCCTATCGAAGCTGGAAGAAGAGTTTAAGGATTTGTTGACATCATACAGGTTGCACCTCTGTAAGCTTAGTATGACCAGATGCCTAACACATTTTTGTTTCCCTTTCTATGCTCAAAATTTATGAATGTGGATTATCAATTTGAACCTTATACAGTTACGCAGAACTCTTCCAAATGCATGTGTTTGTACTTTGCTTCCATATCTATCAAAATCATAACATTTTCAGTTCTACTTAAAAAAATCATTTTGCTTATAGTATGAGTTCAGTTTTTATGTAGAGACGGGTGGTTAAACCAATATAATAGCTGAAATTAAAATATTTTAATATATACAAGCCAGTTAGATTGATGATTTCAATTGCATCTTCATGATGGCCTTGTATATTTTCTCGCATTCTTATGTCTGATAAGTTTTATTGATTCTTCAATTTCAGCAAACCCGTGGAGCCCGAACGTCTTTTTGATTGTCTCCCTACTTCTCTACGACCTTCATCAGACTCACCAGATCATCATGGTACTAACGGTGCGACGCGCCACTCCGAGCACCAGCCTAACTCGGAAACTGATTTGTATAAACCTCCCACTCTTATACCACCTCGAATTCTTCTGTTGTTACATGACCTGTCAGAACAGATGGTTGAAGCAGGCCACAATCAGCAGCTTCTCAAAATCTACAGGTCTGACTTTCTAATCTTCTGAATGATCATTCTAATCTTCCGTTGTGGGATTTTCGAATTATCAATATCTCTTTGTTTTATCATTTGTAAGTATTACAAGAGGTACCTGATGCCCTACTCGCAAGTCGCATGTATGTTTTGTCTGAACACCTAAAAAGGCTTTCTTATCTGACTCACATTATTATTTGGGAATAGGTTTTAAATTTCAGTTGTTTGCCTTGTTAGAGGTATATAATTGGTACAATATGATGATTACTATTATTTTTGTTGCAAAGATAAACAATATATTCAATTTTATCTTTCCGTATTTCTATTTGCATTCTTATGTAAAGGCGCCTATTATCAATGATCTATAGCAATTTCACACCATGTGCAGAGATAAGCGCTCCACGGTTCTGGAAGACAGTCTTCGCAAATTGGGGGTTGAGAAACTTAGCAGTGATGACGTGCAGAAAATGCCGTGGGAGATGCTAGAGGCTAAAATAGGGAATTGGATACACTTCATGCGAATCGCCGTAAGGATTTACATCGGTTTCACTGAGAAATAAAGTCTCATATTGTAAATACCATTTACTGATTGTTTTGTCCGTATAGGTTAAGCTTTTGTTTGCGGGAGAGAGAAAAGTTTGTGATCAAATGTTTGAAGGCTTTGATTCTCTCAGAGATCAATGCTTTGCTGAAGCTACTGCAAATAGTGTATCAATGCTACTTAGTTTTGGGGATGCAATCGCAAGAAGCAAGAGGTCTCCAGAAAAGCTATTTGTCCTATTAGACATGTATGAGATTATGCGAGAGCTTCAATCTGAGGTATGGTATTTACTCTTTGCTAGTAGCCACCGGGGGGCTCATTTATATACAGTACTATGTATCATCTTGCTCTCTTTACCCATGTAATGATCTTTCAAATGGCTTGTCAATATCATGTCATTCTCATAACTATCTGGCCTGACATGACTTTGCAGATTGAAACTGTTTTTAGAGGTAAAGCGTGTAGCGAAATTAGAGAATCTGCTTTAGGATTGACAAAGCGACTTGCCCAGACAGCTCAGGAAACCTTTGGTGATTTTGAAGAGGCAGTTGAAAAAGACGCCACCAAGACATCAGTTCTTGATGGAACTGTACATCCCCTCACAAGCTATGTCATCAACTATGTGAAGTTTCTTTTTGAGTAAGCTTTTACGATTCATAAATCTTCCGGTTAAAAAATGTTGGAAATCAGCATACTTATCAGAACACATACCTTAAGCTTCAAATTTCATAGTTTTAATGGCCTTGTTATTCTGCAGCTACCAATCAACCTTGAAGCAGCTTTTCCAAGAATTTGATAATGCGGAACCGAATTCCCAGCTAGCTGCAGTGACTATGCGGATAATGCAGGCTCTTCAAACTAATTTGGATGGGAAATCTAAGCAATATAAAGACCCTGCTTTGACCCATCTCTTTCTTATGAACAATATCCATTATATGGTCAGATCAGTGCGCAGGTTAGTCATACATTCAGTTTTATGCATATGTTAGGCTTCTGGTAAAAATTGTAAATTCCGGCAGTCTTCATCAAGTATTAATTCCCCAGGTCCGAAGCCAAGGATTTGCTCGGTGATGATTGGGTTCAAAGACACAGGAGGATTGTCCAACAGCATGCAAACCAATACAAACGGAAGGGTTGGGGAAAGGTCAGCCTTAAGGCGGATACATGGATATTTATCTCTGAGATGATGTTGAGCTAAATAGTCATCATAATAGCTGTCAAATAAGTTTGCAGATATCGAACAGAAGTAATGTTTTCCTGATGGTCTACTTACTGGAAACTTTGCCTTATTGTATGTAGATTTTGCAATGTCTGACCATTCAAGGATTGTCTTCATCTGGAGGGGGAAGTGGGGTGGGTGCTGATGGCAGTGGTGGTAGTGGAGCTTCACGAGCATTAGTTAAAGAAAGGTGAGCTCTCAACCATTTTAATAATTAGATCTGATGGGTTGGGATAAATATCTGAACACCATTCAAATCTTATTGATCAATCCTTCCATTCTTACTCAATTTACGACTTTGTGGATGATGCCATCAGGTTCAAAGCTTTTAATACACAGTTTGAGGAGCTTCACCAAAAACAGAGTCAGTGGACCGTCCCTGATACTGAGTTACGCGAATCGTTAAGACTTGCTGTTGAGGAAGTACTGCTGCCGGCTTACAGATCCTTTCTCAAGCGCTACGGGTCAGTTGCAGCATTTCTTCTACTTTCTTACTTTTGTGACTCACTCTCGTATAACTTGCACTTCAGTAACCGTTAACCAGTTCATGTTATACTTCAAAACTAAAACTATTAACATAATACAATTGCTGATATGATGAGTTTTATAGATTTTCACTTTATAATTGAATATTTTGTAGGCCTCTAGTTGAGAGTGGGAAGAATGCGCAAAAACACATCAGATACACAGTGGAAGATCTTCAGCGCATGTTGGGCGAGTTTTTTGAGGGCCGGACCAGCAATGAACCAAGACGCTAGATTTACATCCAAATCTATCACCTTAGCACTGGCTAAACAGCTATGCTCTTCATCTACATACACAAGCTAGCCTGAGATATATAATTCTTTAATTATTGTAGTAGGTTGGATTTCCAATAAGGGTGTGGTTCATGTTAAAATTCAGTTTGTAAATCAATAAATTCTGGGACACGAGATTGGTTTTCTTTCCTAAATTCGGTTGAGGGGCTTTTCATTGCTTAACTTGCATATGAACCAGGCATTTGCTGGTGAATTTCTTTTGAACGATGTCGGAAAATGTCAAGCATTTTAATTTTTAAGTTCCAAATATCTTCAATGTAAGCCTAAATTAGTGCAGTGGAGCGTCAAGCATGTACATGTAAATATAAAATAGCCATAACTCATGGAAGACTGAAAAATATAATTGGATGACAATATCGAAAACTAGTTCCAAAACAAATTCAAACAGTAGGGTACATTTGAAAACAAAGCTTTAACCACAAATACTGCTCTGAAATTCAAAGGTCATCAGATTCTTTTAAAACCTGCGACCACCAGCACCACCAGCTCCACGTCCATAAGCAGGAGCAGCGACGAAAGTCTGAGTCTCAGCGGCCTGCTCCACAACACCAGGGAGATCTGACATACCGAGAGCTGCAAGCATGTCAATAGTCTCCTTATCAACCTTTATCTCCTCAACCTCAATAGCAGATCTCTCTGGCACGAAGTCCATACGGCGCTCACGCTCTTCCTCCTGCAGTTTAAGAGAGATACCACGGACTGGACCCTTCTGGATACGCTTCATGAGATGGGTTGAGAACCCAGCAATCTTGTTGCGCAGCCTCTTTGATGCAATAATGGAAACTTCCTCCAACACCTTTTTGTTGGTGTGGAAGTCCAATGTCATTCGAGAGTAGTACCTCTCAATGACCAGTCTTGAGGACTTCTTCACCGTCTTGGTTCTAACACGACCCATGCTTACCTTTCAAATAAATTCTACTTCTGCACCAGCAAAAGGAAACAGAAAACGGCATGAGCTTTCCCATCCTATCCTCATTTTATGACAAAAATTACATCCTTGACAATCACCAATAGCTTTGTATCGATCAAATAATTACAAGATGGTTAGCTAACAACTACATTCAATAACATATAACCAATAACCATTACCCAATCAACACATCTTCAATAAACATCAAAAGCTCAAGCTTCTCATACAAAACATACATCAAAATCAAATCCTTTTTAAAAACAAAATCAACACATAGATAAACCTAAATCAATTAGCTGCCAGAAAAGAAACCGATAAAAAATATAGAGACAGGAACAGGTCTATAAATTCACAGGTGTATGAAGTACGAGGTATGCTTACCGGAGGGCAATCGGAGATGCGCCGAGGAGTGTGATGAAGAAAAAAGCTTTAGCTGGAAATTAGGGTTTTCTTCGCGATCGATGGGCCGACTGTTCGAAAGTTTGGGCCAGCACGTGCAGCATTTTTGGGCCTTGATTTTCATCCTTCGCCAGGATCGGCCCATTTATCATCTACCCTTCTGTCGAATTGAATCGCATGGTATAAATTTATAAATACGAAAACCCTAATTCAAGACCTCCACTGCGTCACCGCTGATCATCGCCGTCCGAGACACAATCACCGTCGTCGTCACAACATGGTAAGAATATCATCTTTCAATGTTTCAGATTTTAATTAAAGAATATATTTCGAATTTGGCTGACGTGGCTTTTGTGCATTGCTGAATAGGCACCAAAGAAGGAGAAGGCACCTGCCCCATCATCCAAGCCCGCCAAGTCCGGAGGAGGAAAGCAGAAGAAGAAGGTCCGATCTTCGTCTTATTTTGTTTACAATTCATTGAACAATGTTGCATTGTGAGTTTTATTGCTTAGATTGGAAAGGTAATGTTGAGCATGTTTTGAATGCTTTATACGGATTTTGATTGCAGAAGTGGAGCAAGGGAAAGCAAAAGGAGAAGGTCAACAACATGGTATTGTTTGACCAGGCTACATATGATAAGCTTCTTACCGAGGCTCCAAAATTCAAGCTGATCACTCCATCCATTCTGTCCGATAGAATGAGGGTATGCTATAATTACTTAATTTTAAAGCTATGGCGAAATGTCATATTGTCATATGGTTTTGTTTTTCATTCATCTAGCAAAGCCCTTTTTGTACTCTTTCATTTGTCTCACCCTTATGATCAGCTATCAGCCAGTTTGTGTTGTATAATTATTTGTAGTTATTTGGAATGCTATAGTTACCCCTTACCCGGGTTGTCATATCGATTTTTTACCGTGATTTGTAGATCAATGGGTCTCTAGCCAGGAGAGCAATCAAGGATTTGGTGACAAGAGGAGCAATCAGGATGGTTTCTGCTCATTCCAGCCAGCAAATCTTCACAAGGGCTACCAACACATGAAAAATTCATCATTTTCAGAAGATTTTTCTTTACTAGTCCATGTTTCGAAAGAAATTACTTGTTGTCCGTCTGTTCTTCAACTATGAATCTTCATATAATTTTTTATATGATCTAATTTCATCAATATATTGGGTTACTCTTACCCTATTGTCATTTATATTTCTATTTTTACTTAATAAAAGCCAACAGTCTCTAATATGGAATTTTCCAACCATGTTTATTTTTATTATCATAAGATCAAGACTATTTCATCTTTAGTGTTTGACATGTCTTGCATTTAATTAACACTAATGCTTGCTTACTTTGTTAATGATCTCTTAATGTTGTTGTCTTGTCAGCAGGTGACTTGGCATCCTGACTTCTCTTTATCATCTCATTCAGTAGTCAACACAAATAAGATATCACTGTCTTGCAGTTGAAGAGAATTTCTCAACTCGGATTTTTTATCACCAAGAAGAGATTACCAGAACTACCAGGGTCAATGACATGTATCTGTCGACTGATACACGAAAGAGATCCCTGAACAAAATTTTCCCGTGCTAATCTCATGCCAGATGCTGGCTGGCACATGCCCATATTAGTAAACTTCACGACTCTTTTTTGTGCATATTATATGTATCTAAGATTTGACGAAATGAAACTGTCAGGATCAAACCCAGTTCATCAAGCAATATTCTTGATCTGCACATTTTCTTTACAAGTTTACCTAGAGAGACTTCTTATACTGATCATCAGGACTACATTGATCCAATATTGCACAGGAAGATGCGCAGTATTGATGAGCTGGGGCCTTTACTTCACCTTTTGCTTCCATTATTCGTTCATTGGATTGCAGAGGAAATGACGGTCTCCGTCTTAGTTGATGTCACCGCAAAAGCCCTGTGTCCAGGCCAGCTCACTTGCTCCGAAGCTATTTACATCAATGGTATTCAGCAAACGGTATAGGAAAATGCTTTGTGTATTACCCTCTTCGTTTATGCTATTCAAATGGCAAATCTAATACATTCACAGCGTTGGTGTTCGGTTTTGGAATTTTCTGTAGAAATCTGAAAAATTGGATTTTTCCTGAAGATGTTAAATAAAAACCTTCCCAACTGCAGGTTGTTGGGGTATTTAAAATGGTAGTTCTTCCAATTCTTGGTCAACTTTCAGATGAGTTTGGACGCAAACCGCTTCTCCTTCTAACAGTATCAACGTCAATTTCCCTTTCAGTAAGGTTTTTACTTTATGTATTTTATTTTGTTGATAGGTAATGGACAACCTTGGGAACTGAAATATCTAAGCTCGCAATTCGCCATCCTAATGAATATGCACTTTAAGTGATATTTAGATGTGCTGGGTTTCAGTATGTGTGAGCTGATGAATAACGAATATATTTTGTTTTTCAGCTTTACTCGCATTTAACCAATCAAGAGAGGTAGTGTATGTGTACTATACAATGCGAACTATCTCATACATTTTGAGCCAAGGGAGCATTTTCTGCATTGCTGTCGCTCATGTGGTTAGTTCCGTTGGTCATAGTCATGGTTTATATGTAACCATTTAGTAGTTCTTCACTGCTAATATTTGGAACGTTTGTGAAATAGGCAGACGTTGTTGAAGAACCTAAGCGGGCTGCAGTATTTAGCTGGGTCACTGGCATTTTTTCTGCTTCACATGTTATCGGAAATTTTCTTGCACGATTCCTTCCTGAGCAGTACATTTTCACCGTATGTTGAATGCTTGTCAGTGACCTTTTCCCTGATAGCAATTCCAATATTTGTTTTTACACTTAAAAATCTATTTGTCTCAGGTTTCAGTTATTCTCCTGATTTTTTGCCCATTATACATAATCTATTTTCTGTCCGAGACCTCAAGACAAACAAGAGAGTACGATAGACGTTCACCATTGTTCACTACAAATGTGATTGCTACAACTTTGCGGAAACAGTACATTTCTATGAAAAGTTCTGCAAAAATTGTCTTCAGCAGGTAGATATATTTCTAGCTACAATGACTACATTAGAAATTAATCAGTGCTGTGTTTTGATCAATACACTTTACCAAAGACCCTTTTGCTGTCGTCTTTGCGTGTTTCATGATGACTTCTCAGCCGTACTCTAAGGGGAATTTCTATTGTTTGCTTCTTTTATGAAATAGGAATGTCCGGGATCAGCAGCGTCTTACTGGTCTGTTACCCTCCCTAAAATTCCAATTCCTTCCATTATAAACAGGTGCTAATGAGTCTTTAACTTATGCAGTACTATCTGAAGGCTGTATTCGGTTTTGATAAGAATCAATTCTCTGTAATATTAATTGTGGTTGGAATAGGCTCCGTAGTATCTCAGGTATTTTTCATTGCAGTTATTTACAACTGTTATTCATCTGTACCAGCGCGAGCATTTGCCTATAACTCAAAACATGATTGTTTCTTTCCTAAGCTGGTGGTGCTTCCACTCGTAAATCCTTTAATAGGAGAGAAAGCAATCCTTTGCATTGGCTTACTCGCATCAGTTGCTTATGTAAGTGTCACTTTCCATCAAGTGAAAACCTTGCTACAGACATGGGAGTGTAATGTGCTGATACCAAATATTTTCTGCAGGCAATACTTTATGGTTTCGCGTGGGCATACTGGGTATGTACTACTCCCTCCGTCCCACAAAGTTTGTCCACCTTTTTGATTATTTGTGAGGTATAAAATAATCAAAGTGGACAAACATAATGGGACGGAGGGAGTATTTCCAAATGCAAATAAATAGAAATATCTTGTCACTCGCAAAAATTGAATTCACAGTCAGATATTTGGATTTCCAGGTACCTTATCTGAGTGCATCATTTGGAGTTATTTGCGTCCTTGTTAAACCCTCTGTAAGTGCCTATCGCTACCTGCATTTTTTTCTTCCTTGAAATTACATTACTTATCAGCGTATGTCTCCTGACAGACTTATGCAATCATATCAAGAGCCTCCAGTTCAGACAACCAGGTCAGCAACCATATCTGCTACATTAAGAACTTACTCGATTTCCTTTTTTCTAACTTAATAAGTTGTTATAGGGGAAAACTCAAGGATTTATTGCTGGCATTGAGTCAGTTGCAAGTCTACTATCACCGATTGTGATGAGTCCTTTAACAAGTGAGTGACAGCATGTTTTCAACATAGAAAAAACCTTACCCTTTTCATCTAATGTATACCATTGCAGCCTGGTTTCTGTCAAATGACGCTCCTTTCGACTGCAGAGGGTTCAGCATTGTCATTGCATCTTTATTCATAGTGAGCAAACTCAACTCTTTCATTTTTCGTTATCTCAAAACTAATGCTTCCCTACTGCAGGTAATATCTCTAAGCTGCGCTTGGGCTCTGCTGACAGAAAACTCGCTACAATCCCAACAAAATTACAAATCAGAAAATGTAGATGCAGTGCCATTGCTGGTTTGAAACACTCACTCATAATTACTTCAAAAATAATCTCATTTTCATAGAGATGGTTGGTTTTTAGTCAAACTGAAATTTAGAAAATGTGAATTTGTATATTCCTTCGGGGTCTTTCTGGCTCGATTTACGTTTCGGTCCAATATTCATCAAATTCGATTGAGCCGTACTTATTGATTATACAAAACCGATTCACGTTGCACTTTCCAAATCACCGCGCCGCGTTCCATCGTTCTATGACAATTTTAAGTATTTTTACTAGAAATCTCATATTATGTGGCAGGCTTTTTACTTGAAGAAAAGCAAACGTACGCTTAAGAACAAAGTATCTTTAAACAAAATTCAGACAGTAGAAAAGAAAATGAATTGATTTTTTGTTTTGGAATTAGTTCTAAGCTTGCACAGATTGAACACAGAACAGCTATAGACTTCATCAGAAAAAATGCACTGTGGCTCATCGCTTTCCACCACCTCCACCAATCTTGGGTCCCTTGGGAGCAGCAGATTTTGGCAAGTTACTCTTGGCACTTTTTTGAGTCTTGGCGGTCACTTCGGCCTTCTTTGCCTTCTTCTCATCCTTAGTCTTCTTGATTCTCTCCTTAATCTCACTGTACATCATGCCAAGTACACAATTAGAAGGCTGCAAGTTATTGAATAATGTAATGACCTACTGGACTACAAATGCATCTAAATCAAACACTACATACCGAAGAGCAGCCTCACGAGCAGCATCACGGACTTCAGGCTTTTCGGATCTCTTTTTCTGGATGACCTCAATTGTAGCACCAACAATTGACCTTGAGTAGGGCTTCTTGGTTGCACGACGCCTCTTCTTCACAGCTTCTTTGTGCAATATCCTACCATGAAAATAAAATCAATAACACTACAAATATACATTTGGTCTAATAATCTATGCATCAAGTGCAACAAACCTTCTTGTGTTGCTTCCTGTAAATTGCAGTCCATGTAAGCTTAGCCGGCTTCAAACGGTTGTGAAAATACCTCTTACACTTTGAGTTCGCAAACAGAAACACCTACTCATAAAAATCACCATAGCAATCAAAATATGCTATCATTTTAACAACAAATACCAACAATTCTACAAGCTCCAAAATAATTACCTGAGAATCAGATCGAATAAACCTAATGCCTCTTCCTGGATAAATCTTCTGACCACTAAAGCGGCACAATTCAGTCCTGAAACATAAATCATAAATCTAAATGCCACATTATCAAAGCAACCAAACTCCTACATTATTGCATAAATTTCACTTTCTATCTACATCCATAACATTTTACTTCAACAAATTGGAACTGAGCAAACCCTAGATTAGCTAAATCAGTGCTCTGACAAAAAGCTTAATTCAAAATCTGATGACAATTCAAAAGTTCAGAAATACAACGAGATTAGAAAGATTAACGTACTTGAGCACCATGATTGAACAGCAGCTTGGGAATCAAAAAGTTGCGAGATCGCTAAATAGAAACCCTAATTGTTGCTAGCATATTTATATATTAGAGCAGATTTACCTGGAGACCCTTTAGGTTGTAAAATTTACGACGATGCCATTTCTCCAAGAGCTTGTGGGCTCTGAATAATTTAACGGGCCGGGCTTAGTTAGGCAGAATTTTTCGATATATATTGAAAAGAAAATCGAAATAAAATAAGTAAAATAAAAAATTGCACCAGACGCAGACTAATACGATGATTAAATTCATAAAACGAGGTTAATTTAAAACATAACATAAACGAATCTTTGAATCCCAAACATGTTCAATTCATTGTCACATATTCACACACATTATTCTTATTATACAAACATATTCACACTCATTTATGACCACCTAAACTGACTATTTACAATTCCAACTACTCCATAAAAACCAAGACCAGCACATTTTTTATAAATATTACATTTACTGAAGTTTGACCTTGAAAACATAGTTGAGTAGGTATACTAAATATACAGACACATAAGTCTTCAAATGTGCCCTTTTACATACAGTAGTTGTCAATCCACTTCATATAGGAGCAGTTGTTGTGCCCTAAAGTTATACTCTTACTTTTAAATATTACAGTAATATTCAAATTTTCACACAGATAAATACAAGTAAATCATTAGAATTATAAATTAAATTAATTTATACATTACTGTAATTTGTAGAGTAGTTGAAGTATGGGTTTCCGTGTGGATATGGAGAACGTGGGTTTGGCGAAGCATTTAACAACACCCTGGCCCATCACAACCAATCAACCTTTGTGTTTTGTAACAATAATGTAATATTTCATACTTGAGGGATCTAATTACAATTTTAAGAAAATAGAACGACAAGCAAATACGATGTTTGCATTTCCAATTAAATGCAGCAAGGCAAAATCCAGTAGCGCAGAAATCCAGTCCAGCTGTGGCTTTCAATCATCCCAAGCATTCCGCAATCTCCTCGAAACGCGGACCGATCGAGTCGTTTCTTATTAATTAATCGAATCACAACCACAACGTGCAGTCCTCTACGAATCGATCATGTTCCGTCTTTACAAACTCAAATCCGATAAGTCTCGTTCCAGACTCGATTTCAGTTTGTCCACTCTTCAAGCCTCTCAGGTATTCATTTCAATTTTGTGTGCTGAATTTCAATCCTTTGCATTTTAGTGTCTCTAGCCTTTTACTCATTGTTGTATAATTTGGAATTTGTTTTACTGAATCATATCGATGGTTTGATTGAAGGTGCCTAAAGGATGGGACAAGCTTTATGTATCGGTAGTTTCTGTGGAGAGTGGAAAGATTATAGCAAAGTCTGGGAAAACAACTGTTAAAAGCGGAAAGTGTCGATGGACTGAAACTTTATCAGAGACATTGTGCGTTACTGTTGGAGAAACAAAGGAAGATGTCGACCAATGCCTAGTAAAGCTAGTTATTGCGACTGTATGTACCTTCCCTGATTGTTAATGAAGTTTTTTAGTTACTTGTTGATGTTTATCTTTAGATCTGTATGTGTGCCGCAGATGGCTATATTGATCTATATTATTCTCATCAACACAGGGAGCTAGTAAATCTGGTATTCTTGGAGAGGTTACCGTGAACCTTGTGGACCACATCGGTTCCAAAGCTTCTAGTCCGTTGTCACTACCCTTGCAGAAGTGTATTTATGGAACTGTATTACACGTAAGTTCCAATGCTGTTGTTATTTGCTACTGATGGGTTCCTAGATTCTGGACTCTTTTTAGTTTTGGTTTTGGACTCGTGTAATCGGATTGTTTCAAAGTAGTTTCCAATCTTTATATTTTACTTTTGTAGAATGTTTCTTGTATTCATGTCAATGCAAAACAATACTAGAGTACCTTTCAGGTTTTTGTCATGTTATGAAAGTCGCAAACTTAAACAATTAGTATCAGGATTAATCTATTTCTTTCTCGTTTTAGGTGAGAGTCCAATGCATTTCCCCACGAACAAGTCAAAGGTCTGTTTCCAGAAACAACAAACTGTCTCTTTCAAATATTGTTTGCATTGTTAATCAATCAGCTGACTGAAATTTCAGGATTGAGAACTCCGTTGATGAGTTGTCAAATGATGGAGATTTGAATACTGATTTTGATGACATGGAAAACAAGTCGGATATATCAGACTCTTGCTTGGCCAAAAGTGTTGGTTCTTCCTCCATTGAAAGCTCATCTCGTACTGAAGATGCTGACAGCAGGGTATGCCTGCATATCTTCTTTCAGTTCTCCATTCATGATGTTATATCAAGCTTGGTTGCAGGCGCTATAATGCTACTAGTTGAAAATACCCCATTTACATAATTGTGTATTCATATACTGGTACAGGATACTACAGTAACAATGACTGGCTCGCGCAACAGTTTTGAGTCACTAGATGATTCATTTGGTAGAGGTAATTCTTCTCCTTGCAGCAACCTCAGTGGGCATACAGACGATACTCTTGGAAGACAAGATTCTTCCGGCTCCCAATCTCCTTCACCTTATGTCATACATTCTACTATTGAACCTCTAAGATCTAACCACTTATCTTTGAACACAAGGGTTCCACGTTCAAGGGGACAGTCTCTCGGCCAGGCTGATGATCTTAGCCACATTGTAGGCTCATCTTACTTAATGAACACAGGTTCATCTAAAGACCTATTGGAAGTAGTGGATGCTTCTAATGAGGATTTCCGAGTTCAAGCAAAGAAATGGGAGAGAAATGCACGGAGGCTCACTGCAGAACTTGAAAGATTGAGGAAAAAGTATGATGAGCAGTCAAAGAACCAAGAACTTCTAGACTCAGATCTTGGAGCATCAAAAGCACTGTGCGAAGTCTTAAAGCAGGACAATGAGCAATTGAAAAACATGGTGGAAGAAACTAAGCAGAAATCCTTGGATACTTCAAATTCACACTCTAAAAATTTTCAAATGCAATTAGAGGAAGAGTTGAGATTCTACAAAGAATCTAATGCTAAATTGGGCGTACAGCTAGAAAAGACCCAAGAATCAAATGTTGAGCTTGTTTCCATTCTCCAAGAACTTGAAGAGACCATAGAGAAACAGAAAGAAGAGATAATTTCGAAGCAGGATGAAGTCGAAAAATATAAGAATATGTGCGCAAAGAACAGGGGTGTTAAACAGGATTTACTTGAAAGTAGAGAGACAAATGAAGCAACAGGCAATCAAATTTTAGCAAATGATTTGGATGCAAATTTGATTCATATTGAAAAGCCTGAGCTTCAAGTGGGGCAACTGGATAAACCACGTGAACAGTTACTAAGTGCCATATATGATTTGGAAAGGACTCTTGAAGAACGTAACACTGAGTTAGCGTCTGAGAAAACCTTACAGACCCAAACCCTTCTGGACTGTGAGAGGAAATGGCGTTTCAAGCTTGCTGCAAAAGAAGAGGAGATAATTAATTTGGAAGAAAAGCTGTCTGAAGCTATGCTAAGTCAGCCTTCAAAGGCTAAGGAACTCGAAAGTACAGGTGATTGCTATCAGGTTGAACAAATTCAAGCTCTGAAAAATAAGGTACAGGAACTTGAGACTGACTGCAATGAGCTCACTGAGGAAAATCTCGACCTTCTTATTAAGCTTAAAAGAGCAGAAAGTCGTCTTCAAAAGAGTAGCGCCTCTTCTAACTCATTAAACAAAGGAAGTGAAGCAGGGAAGAGAGAGATCTTAGTAGCACAAAATGGAAGTTTGTTAGAGAATAATTGCATGAGTCTCGAAGACAAGAGCGAAAAATTTGAATCCCAGTTACTAGCTTCCAAAAATAGAATTTCTTATTTTGAGGATGAACTTCTACGAAAAATAAAAGAAGAAGAACTGGGAGTTGAGCTTGCATCACCTCATGAAATTCATCCCCCTCTAACTGAGCTTCACAATAGCAAAGGCCAAGATACTGGATCAGTTAGTGTGTCTATTGACGAATTTTCTGGTTACCACAATAAATCATTATTGGTTTCTTATGTGGATCACAAGGATGATTCTCATCTAAAGGATAGCCACATTCCAACTCCATTAATAGAACCTCCAGTGCTCCCAATAATTGATGTTGCAGAAGATAAAAGAGTTTTGGAAGACTGCAGGAATACAATGATTACAGAAGAAACTGCTACGATCTCTGAGTCTATAGATAGTTTGGATAACAAGTCTCTGAATGGAAGTGTTGACTCACAGGATTCTGTTAATGACATACTTCATCGATTGTCATCTGAGCTAGAAAGCGGCAATATTGATTTGGAAGTTCAGATATCTGATCTCGAAAAAGAAAATGTACAGCTGTCCGAAAGAATATCTGGCTTAGAAGCTCAACTTCGATATTTAACTGATGAAAAAGAGTCCAGCCGTTTGGAGTTGCAGCAATCAGGTTCTCGAGTTGCACATCTCCAGGAAGAAATTAGAAAACATCAGCTGGAATTGGAAACTCAGAGAAATGATATGAATCAGAGGTTGTTAGATATGCAACAAAGATGGTCTGAAGCTCAGGAAGAGTGTGAATATCTAAAGATTGTGAACCCTAAATTACAAGATACAACCGAAAGAATCATAGAGGAGTGTAGTTTGCTTCAGAGGACTAACCAAGATCTAAGGAGGCAAAATGTAGAATTAAATGATCATTGTGCACATTTAAAAGCAGGACTTCGGGAATCAGAATACACATACTCCTTATGCATCAAAAAGATAGAAACTTTAGAAGCAGATTTTTCTACTTTGGTTGAAGAAATATCCTTTAAGTCAGAAAGCTTTAATTCAGAAGTGGATGCACTTCTTTTTGAAAATGAAAAACTTAAAGGGCAACTTCTCACGGAGGAGAGCCAATTCTTTCAGGATTATTTAGAGAAGCACGCTGAAGTTGAGAACCTGAAGGCAGAAGTACAATATCTGTCTGAGCAATTGGTCAGGGCTATTAATGGAGAGCAAAATTCTTCTGAAGCTGTACTGGAGATGTCCAAATTATATGCCAATAATGCTATGCTCGAAGCTGCCCAAATAGCAAGTCAAGAGTTGCTCAAACAGTTTAAACATAAATATGATACACTTAAGGTATCATCTGAAGCTAAGGAAGCCGAATTCTCCCATAGTTTGGCTGATTCTAACAAAAAGTATGAAGTACTTTTGGCTGACCATGAAAGGTTACAAGTTTCGCTGGGAGAGGCGAAATCCAGTGAACAGAAAGCAAGAAGCGCTATATATATGTTAGACTTGAAACTAAGTGCTTCAGAGCATGAAAGGTTGCAACTAGAGGATGAGACTGGAAGCCTCAAGCATCAGTTGCTGAAACTACTAGAGCTCCAAAACGAAGTTTCAGCTCTCGAGAGTTCACTGAATGAAGCCAAATTTGCAAATGGGAGGCTTGAAGTTTCATTTCAGTTAATTTATCAAGATCATGAAGAACTGAAAGCAGAGAGGAAATCACTCGTTCAGAAAATCCTTTCTTTGCAAATGCTTGAATCCGAATTGGAAGATTGCAGGAATAGTAAGATTGCTCTTCAGGAGAAACTCTTGCGATTAGAGGGAGATTTAACTGCAAGAGAAGCAGAGTGTGCAGAAGATGTGAAACTCAAACATGAGCTAGGCCGTATGAGGAGGACAAATAGTCAGCTCCAAAGGAAAATAAAAGATTTTGAATATGACAGTGATGAAGTTCCAAAGCCATTTCTAGGAGTTGAAGGTAACCAGAAACGAAAGATACTAAGACATGTTGCAAGTGACATGGGCAGTAGATTTGGTAGGCCACGCCCTCAGAATAACATCGGTAATAGAACTATCTCAGAAGAGTCCGAGTTTTATGAGGTATATAAACTCATCATCTTAAACTTGTAATGATTATTTTGCATGTGAATCATCAGTTACAATTCAATCCTGATTCGGAGCTGCTTTTCTCCATATCAGATGAACAATGGGCGGAATTTGACTGCCAAGGAATCTTTAGTTGTTGAAATCAAACCAGAGTCTCCTGGTGTCAGGTTAGTCCATGTATAACACAGGCTGCATATTTCAAAGTAGATTAGAAAAAACTACCGAGTATTTTGTTTAAACGAGCCATATTATTTTCTCCTGTTTCTTTCCGTATCTACGAAGCAAAGAATCATCTACCTGCGTATGTTTTATGTTTTTGTGTCGTGGATGTTTTTACCTCTAATCAACTAGTGCATTAACCCATTTTTATTCGATATCTTCAGCCATCCATCTGAAACCAGAAGAAGCACCGCGTTAGCTTGCAAAGAACCAAAGGAGGAAGATTACAAGAAAAAGGCATCGGAGCTTGAAGCAGAACTCGAGGACCTACATAATCGATACTTCAACATGAGTCTTAAATATGCTGAAATAGAAAACGAGCGAGAAGAGTTGTCAATCAAGCTCAATGCTGTAGAAGAAGGAAGAAGATGGTTCTCATACAAACCATAGAGTTCTTCTACTTACTGTCCCCATATTTTTCCTCATAGCTGATGTATAGTTAGTTACTTTAACTGAAAAAGAAGCTTGTTTTCACATAAAACGCAGCCGTAGAGGTACATACGATGTTATCAGAATTCAGAGCTCATGTGTAACTCATTATTTTAAATAAAAATCATTACCAAAAAATAAAAGAAGAAAAAAGAGCCGTCGCTCCATCCACTCCTCCCTCTCTCCGCCGCGGCCGCCGCCGCCGCCGCTCTCCTCCTCAGGTATCTAAACTTCTCTGCTTCTCTCTCTTAATTTACGGTCGGCGATTCTTCAACTCGCTAATGTCGTCACCGTAAATCTTGTGCAGAAATATCTCTCGATGGAGGCGCCGGACTCTTCCTACGTCTCGTCCCACGACGGCTCCCCAAAGCAATCCTCCGACCATCTCAGATCCTCCCTCCCAGGTCTCTCACGCTCTGGATCTACCTGCAATTCTCAATGATTTTTCACTAGTGTTTGATTCGAGTTTCTCGTGTTTTAAATTGAAAGGTTTGATATGTGGTGCTGCAGATTCAGGTGAGGGATTTACGCACATTAGGTTTCTGGTATCCAACTCTGAAGCAGGATCAGTTATTGGAAAAGGAGGTGCTACTATTACTGACTTTCAGTCTGAGTCTGGTGCCAGAATTCAGCTTTCACGAACTAATGAGTTTTTTCCTGGTACCGGAGATCGGATTATTATGGTGTCTGGGAATGTTGAACATGTGTTGAATGCTATGTATCTCATACTTAACAAGTTACTTACTGAGGTAATTATTTATGTCATTTGCTTTATGTGTAGACGATGAAAGTGAGTGTAGAGTTTTTGTTTTAGATGAGTGGATACTAATGTATGCTGACACTGAGTTTTGTTTAAGATGGAAAAGGAAGGTGTGCATGAAGGTGAACCAAGGTCACGAGTTAGGATGATAGTACCAAATGGGTCTTGTGGAGGTCTCATTGGCAAGGGAGGGTCTAATATAAAGTATGTGAGCGATTGAACTCCTTTTATTTCAACAACACTTGTAAATGCTTTAAATGTTCAGTTCATTGTGCTTTATAATTGTAGCTGATGATGTCTGGGTTACTTGGTTTCAAAATTGTGCTACAACTTACTTGAGCTGTATAGCCATTTACCCATGTTTCATTGGAATATATTAAGAGTAGGAACGGGGTCTGCTGGTCTGCTGGACAACTGGAGACTGATTTGTATGTAGGAACAAATTAATTAGTAACAATAACACTTAGTCTTGTCTCTCTCATACAGAAAAGGAACTTTGGAAGTAGGAAGATGTTTTTTTTTCATATTTGGGATTAATTAGCCTTGGTCTGCGCCGACATTTTTTATTTCTATAGCCTTTCATAAAGCCTGTTACTTGAGCAATTGACGATTTGTAAATTTTAATGTGTTGTAAATTGTAAATTCTAGACTCTAGAGTTACTTCCGTACTTGCTAATGTTTTCTGCAGTAGGATGTAATGCTACTGTACTTGCGTGACACTTAACTAAATCAGCATGAGTGTTTTGACCCTGATATCAATGCGAGCAGGTCTTTGATTGAAGCATCAGGAGCTGGCATCAAAATATCTCCTCTGGATGCCAGTTACTACCGCATGAGTGATCGACTGCTGACGATAACTGGATCTCTTGATGAACAGATGGAAGCAATCAAGTTGGTACTTCATAAGCTATTCGAAGATCCTCATTATCCGCACTATGTGAATGTTCCATTCTCATATGCAGGTGTGCTTTCAAATGTTACTTATAACTTATCAATGGTCTGCCTTTTACACAAGAAAAGTTATCAGTGGTCTCGACCTCCTGTCCAAATCAAACTAGTAATCTTTTGACACGTAACCATCTCTTTGTGTTATCCTTAATTTCAAATTTTAGAGCTAGTGACATATGAATATATACTGCCTTGGATTATATATCATCAAAAACAGGGACCTGCATTTCTATTTGTACCCACTAAAGATAATGAATTCAACCTGTTGAACTGGAACTCAAGAACATGGATATTGGACCTTAAAAGGTGGTTTCAGTTGGTTGTTTGATATTTTGAGATCATTCAACATTGGTTTGATGGTTAAGGGACTATTCTGGGTCACCATTTGTATCTGCCTCGATTAACAGCCAGCTTTTTGCATTGTTATTAGCTTTATTGGCTATTTCATCATTTTGTTTACAGATTCCTATATGAGAGTTACTGTTAACGTCTGTCGTTGGATTTTGAATTTGAAAAGTGACTGATGGCGCATATTACTTTCAAGTTAAATATTTACTATTTCATGTTCAGCAGCATCAAATTGATTGTTTGGAGTCGAGCAGTTAGTTTGAGTTGCTTCATTTTGTAATGTTGTTGACAAATCTGACTTAATCCTAGGCTACTGCATTTCACTTTCTGATTTTGTTAATTGAAGTATTTTGATGCCTGAATGAATCTTCTCTATAGAATACTGCATGAATATTGAATAACATGTCCACTTTTGTACAACAGCAACTTATGGTGCAAACTTTGGACCAAACCCAACAAGAGGTCCGCATCCAAATAACAAGGTTCTAGGCTATCCTTGAATGATTTTATTATTAGGTTTTCAACTTCTCATCGTCTTGTCTACTTTATGTTTGAAATTAATAATATCAGTCAAGCATGCAAGAGGTGTTCCATTACCCTATGGTGTTTTTATTTCTACTGAAAAGTAGCCTCACTAGTTAAGATAAATGTCTCTATCTCTGTTTCGTGTGAGGTTTTTTCCATCTTTTCTTTCTGTCCTGCAGGATGATCAGAACAGTTCATCAACAACAATTGGCATTTCTGATGATCATATCGGACTCGTACTTGGTCGTGGAGGCAGGAACATATCAGAGATCAGTCAGGTTCTACTTCGTTCATGACAAAGTCTGCCTGCGGGGACCTCCCTCCTAGATATTGGAAACATCTTCAAGACACTTTTCTCTAATTGAAAATTAAACCAGTTCATTTCACCATTGCAGGTTAGTGGAGCAAGGATAAAGATATCCGACAGAGGTGACTATATTTCAGGCACCAATGAAAGGTACTGTACATTCTAAACTAGTAAGTAAACAGTCACACGATGTGAAGCTTTGTTTAATTGTTTATATCCAATCCCAGGAAAGTCACACTCACTGGATCTCAAAGGGCAATACATACAGCCGAGGATATGATCATGCAGAAGGTGAATTCTGCCATGGAGGGTGGGAATTAGGATTTTACATATGTTAGAAAATTGTCGGTTTTGGTAAAATGAGAGCAGCACTCTTTGTTTATCAAGAGTTTGTTGCACTTGAAATGGTTTCTATATGTGCTGTTTTTTTCTCGGTAGAGGATCAAAGGCTTGTTCTCATGTATAGCTTATAACATTTACAAGTAACCTGTTCGACCTTGCTATGTGAGATTTTAATATTCATTTAATTATTTATGTTGCACATATTTTTTAAATTATATTTTCTTAAATATTTTGTTATTCAAGTAAAATAACGACAAACCATCCGACCAATCAAATCTTTTTCATGTTAGCTAATGACATTTACAAGTAACCTGTTCTGTTTTTTTTGTTCTTGTTCTACAAATCTAATTTCTCTGACATGGGGTCGGAGCAGGCAGGTTGTGACTCTTCTCCAACTCCACTTCCGCCTCCCCATCTTCCCTAAATTTCTTGTAAATGTCACTACTGTAAAATTTTCTAGTCCTCAGAACAAGAACTGTCCACATTACCGCCCCAAAAAGCGAAACTAATCCTACAATAATGAATGCTGTTTTATAACATTCTCCACCTCTGCAATCCAATGTTTCATCACCCTTTTCATCTGTTGCTTCTTAACTTCCTTGTCATACAAGTAACCAACTGTCCGGACACTCAGCACATAACTTCCAACAGGGCTAGCAATGGAGCCGAAGTTGTACAATGTCGAGAAGTACTTGAGTCCAAATAGTTCAGAGATCACAGCATACATCATTGGAAACTGAGCACCTGAGCAGAACCCAATGATCACAGAGGCTACGTAAAGTCCGTTAGGGACGTTGAACGCGATCAGGAAATGACCGATAGATACTAGAATTAAGGTTAATGTCAGGATAAGTGGCCGTGGAAACCGGTATTTTTGAAGAAGTATTTCAGACCCAAAACCAGTGATCACCCTTCCAAAGAAGCTCCATATGCTTATCAATGAAACAAATATGCTTATGCTTCTTTTCGGATACCCGAAAGCAGACCCAATTTGACCCATGTTGTCAATAGCTGTCACAGTTCCACCAATCCCACAACCAGTTGCTATAAAAATGATTAACATGTTTACATTGCATAAGCCTTGTAGGATGGTGTAGTCTTCTCCTATCTTCGGCGGGTTGAACACATTTTCGAAGCATCCGACGTGTGTGGGCGGCTGTGGTGGCGAGTTCATATCAGTAACTATTTGTAACTTGGGAAGTTCTGTGGAATTTGGTTGATCTTTTTTAGCCTTCCAGAGGCTCATTTCCTCTTTGATGACTACAATGATAGGCAAGATTAGGAGAAAGGATATGGCTATTGCACTCCAAGTGTACTCTAGTTTGGTGAATCTAGTTAGTTTTTGTGCTATGATGATGATCATCATGGCTCCCGATAGGCCTATCGCGATGTAGAGTAGCTTGTAAAATACCTTGAGCTCATTCGGCTGTCGAACCACCTGAAAATGGTACCAATACATCAACTTCTGGCTAGTCATGAATCTAAATGGAAGCCTTTTGAAACTTTACTAATTACGAAATGTGACGAAGATCATGTACCTTGATGATCCGGATGGTCTTAAGGAACGCAATGGTTACAGCCGAGGGAAGCCAACTTATCACCAAAATCAAAGACTTAGAATCCTCACCATACACAGCATGATAAATCTGAGTAAGAATAGCACCACTTAGTCCAATAAACCCTTTCAACATTCCCAAAACCACGCCTCGGCTTTCAGGAAAATTCTTCACACAAGTTACAAGCGCGCCGGTGTTAGCAAACGCCACAGAGTTAGCACCAAGGGCAATGTACAAGCACATTTGCCACACAGCAGGTTTAGGTATCTTACCTTGCACCGCAAGGTATATCGTAAAATATCCGCCAAAGTTCAAAATTGCCCCTAGTGCAAGAACCATCCAAGGTGGTGTGACTTCATAAATAAGACCTGAAATGATCCCAAAGTTAGCTCCCAAGTCCTTAGCAAAGCCAAGAAGATTGAGGGTAGTTTGGTCATAATGCAATGAGGATTTGAGGTCTGAGGAGTAGATGCTGAATGTGTAAACTGCACCAGAGGTGGCCATGACTAGTAGACATGCAAAGACCATGAACCACCGGCCGTTGAGGATTTGGCAAGCCAGAGACTCCATAAGGATTTTTGAGGGTTAAAATTGACAGAAAGATGTGAAATGATGGAATGTGGAGTTTTTAAGTAGAGAATGAAACTCAAGATGCGTTTTTAAGGGATTACTTTGAATGTTTTTTTTTTGCTTTAAATGTTGAGATTTATTACTTGTTGAAAATGGATATGAATTTGGAAATGGATAAAATGGTTAAGTGTTCTTTGAATTGTTTTGTGATGATCCTAAAATTGAGCTTATCACTTTAACGGATAAATCTAATTAATCCTTCGAAAATGGGAATAAATGAATTTTTATCGTTAATTTTTATTTGAAAAAAGTATCGAGCAGGTGAAAGGACTCGATTTTGGGCTGGGCTTTACAAGCAAATAGGCCGAATGGGCTTGTTTTCGAGTCATTGGGCCGCAATTGTGCCCAGAGCTTCTTTCATGAAATTGATTTTGTTTGAGAAAATGACATCCATGTTTTTTTATATATATGTACAAAAATACAGATGGAAATAAATGTGTGATGTAGCAAATAGCAACTATGATTTGAATACCTCTTAAAAACATCATGAAGATGAAATTGCTGAGATTATTATTTCTAATATTTTTGTAAGGTGTGAACACTAAGATGTATCAATATCGATCTTGATGATCAGCTAGCACTGTCCATCAAGCCTTAGAATATTTTCAAGCTCATTCCAGCGGCAAGGGACGCAGAGTGCACCCTCATGCTCGAACCCAAACTCATCTGCAGCGTCTTCCAACAATCTCAAAAAACATTGGTTGTTTAAGTAGCACAATGGGACTACAAACCTCTTAGCATTTCCATTTTCAATGGCAATCACTGAAAAATGCCCTTTTTTGACATCTTCATGCAATCCGTATCTTGATGTTCTGTCTCTGTCCATCGCCAAGTCTGAGTCGAAGAAGGGCCAGGAAGGTCTTTTCGGCAATGACAAGCTCCTTTGAAGCTTTTCCACCACGTTCATGATTTTAAGGATTTTGTTGGTCTTTTTCTTGTCCCTTTTTCTTGTTCCAAGTAATGCCATGGTTACGGTTTCTTCGACCCTGCAGGATCAACACTGACTTGAAATCATTGCTATTATATAGAGAATCAAAAAGTGGAATATGCTAATGCAATAAATTTGAAATCAAATATTGGATAGAAACATGTTGTGGAAACAAATCCATGTTAGTAGAACTTTTTTGTGCTTCCGTACGTACCCGTAACATCTTAGTATGTCCTTATTTAGGTCATGTAAGGTCATATCCGTATCCGGTTACGAATACATAAGTGATCAAACAGATAATACTTTAGATGCCATCTTACCTAAATATGTTCTTCATTTGAACATTTGCACTTCTCATGTTATTTCTTTTTCCGATTAAGATTACGATGCTGCCCTGCGAAAGGATAGCTTAGTAACATATCATGTGTAAACCATAATTTATACAATGATGGTTGTGTGCGTTATCACTTTCTTATGGTAGAGCTGAGATAACGAAACCACAACTATCGTGTTCTGATTTGGGGACAAATTATTTCACATGCTACAATGATGTGCAAGTAGAATAGAAATTAGCTATGAATCATATGGTAATGAGGCTCATGTTGAGGAACTTGTGAGACATTATTTCTTATAGTCCTTTGGTTTATATGGAATTGATGAGATATCGAGTTAAAATAGTGTTTGGACTGTACTAATTGGTCGATGATGTTTAGTTTATGGATGTGTTGAAGTGTGGGAATAAAAGAGAAGCATATTTCAGTATAAGTAAGACAAGTTTCTATTGCACCATGATAGTAAATTTATAATATATATATCATATAGTGGCCGACAATATTTCTGATAGACACGTGAACTGTAATGATAATATTTCACGTCTAAAAGTAAATCTAAATTTTAGTGGTCACGATATACTCGATACACATTCATAAGTCTTTGTGAGACATGTAAGTCAAGCTAAATAACATTTTAGTTTCAAAACTGCGAAGTGGATCATTTAAGTCTCGATTTGATTAGAACAAATAATGAATATGGTGGGATTGGCAAATCGATGACATACATGTGCACTTTCGCACACATTATTAAAGTTTGGTACTAGGTTGCAACCCATAACTGAGACATCCAGCTCCAACTCCAATAAAACAAAGCTTAAACAACAGCTAGCAATAAATTTAAACCAGAAAAAAGTGGAGATTTATAAGAAAAATGCAATATTTAGAAATGTTTATACGCATTGGTAATACTATGATTTGTGTAGGGTATTCGATCTTATATTTGTTTGAAAATTGATTATACTCGGAAAAGTTGAATCGAATTTGTATGTGTCAAATTAATTAAATTGGAAAAATGGCCAACCAAAATCCACTTGAATACAGCTATATAAATGTATCATACTGACATCTCTCAAACACAAACCCTATCTTCCTCTCATTCATTCTATCTCTGTTGATTAGGGTTTCCCGTTTTCTGGGTTTTTTCCTAAACTTGTTTCCTCTTTGATGATTCAGAATAATCATCAAAGCAATGTTCTTTTATGCCAGCCGTTATTTGCTAGCGCTGCATCATCAAGATTCACACCTAGATCTGTATGGAAGAGATTGAATGATAGACATGTATATACAGCTAGGGTTTTCATCGATCTGTATGTTTAAGTGTATATATGTCTCCTCATCTTTCTAAGCCTAGCCTCATGAGTTTTTGAAGGGTGAGAATCTTGATGATGCTGCATTAGCAAACAAATACATACGGCTATTGTTCTCCCTGGATCTATCAATTACAAATGGTATAAATGGCGATTATTGATAACATTAAATTTCATTATCTCTAGATGGAATTGTTAATCATGTACGCTGTTTCTTCTATTGGATCTGCATCATATGAATTATTTGAAGATTTGATAGGGTTTGGAGCAAGAGATTTTAGGGATGTAAAAATATTGATATATATAGTGAATCTATTATAGTGTGATTAGTGCTAATCCATTCCTTTAAAGGTTCTTACAGATATTTGTGAATAAAGTAAATTATTTAAGTTGATAATTTTGCCAAAATATCTCCACACATCTTATCTTCATAGATTGAATTTGCATTCCCTGATTACAAATGAAAACTTCTGTTTGAACCATTATACTACGTATCACGTATCTCTTACTTAGTTTCTATATTATCTGAGTATTAAGCTTTTATGGAAAAAAGACTATAATTGGTTTAACAAGAACGCATGCTTCGATCTGTGTAGCTTGGTTTTGATTACTGAGTTTTGGTTCAGTGATGGTATAGGCTATGGACCAGGTATGGAATGGATCACTTACACTAAATTTTCTCTGCGTTTAACGTGAATGGCCTAATGAGATTCAACATAGCTGTGAGAAGATCTGCTTAAATTTTAACAAGAAAACTTATTATCATAGATTATTTACTGTTAGACCTAGCTAGCGTAGTAAATATAGTCGGGAGAACATATGAACTTCATGTCTGAATAATAAGTTAAGAGAAATAAGTGTTATAACTTGAAGCATTTCTTCCAAGTGGGCATATTGCGCAGTGACAGATTAGAATTCAACCATGAGAGAGAACAACTGTACCTGACAAGAAAAAGAGCCCTTGTCTGTCTGAAATGCTTGTTTTGCACATTGTATATGAAAGTGCATGGATTAACAAATCTCAAATGTATCAACAAGAAAGCTAGCTAGGGGTTTCACATTGGTGGAGACTGCTTCAGTACTATTCACTCTTAATGAGTTAAGTTACTATGATTCTGCAACTCAAAATGTACTCTGAAATGTAATTTGCATCTCTCATTCTAGCATAACCAAAACAGAAGTATAGAATAAATATCTCTCTCTTGCTGCAGACTGCAGTACTATTGTGGTTACGAATCCAAATTTTGATGCTCCTCACCAGTCGTGCCAGTGTCTCATTTGGAAAAAGTCATGTATAGTAAGAATATTCTTACCTGTTTTGCTGCTCACATTTGAGCTGTGAGGCCACACGTTATTTATACACTTTCAAACCTGTCATTCAAGCTGTGATAAAATTATTGCAAATAAAAACCTTGTAGTAAGTAACATGAGTTTTAGTTTGTTGGCATCTGAAAAATAATGCTGCCTGCTGGTGCTGGAAGTAATACAGTACCTGTGATAAAATTTCGCCGAGCGGGGGCCTCAACTTTTAATCTAGGTTCAGAGAATTCTAACAGCGCCATCAAGCTCAAGAGGGTCAGGGTCACATTTGTCTCTTAGTAGTAAGTATCACTTTGGTACTAAAAGAATATTTCAATGCCCCCACAATTGGATTTTCTTCTTCAGTCATCAGTGTCATATAATATTCTTCTTCAAAAATTTGAGAAATTAACAACTTGAGATTGTGATTTGCATTACTCTTTATCAAAAACTCCAAATCCTTGTCTGCCATAATTTTGTAATGAGCATTTTCATTGGTTTACACCTGAACCTCCAGTTTGTTACTATCATTTCTTAGCTATTAAACAAAAATTACTCATGATTGATCTTGTATTCAAATGTCCCCCCTGGAAAATGATGTTTGGAATTGTGAGTGAGAATTTGAAAATTATATATGTTTAAATTATTACTCGGGGTTATATATCACTTTGCTGGTACATAAGGTAAATAAACCCGCAATCAAAAAACTCAGGCAATCACAAACCGGAGATATATCCCCATGCCAGATAAATGGATTCAGGGGTGGATGAGTAAATGGAAAATATTCATCATATGGAAGAAACCACAACTGAAACTTTAGTGGTACACCTATATTTGCCGAAATCAGTTGAAGTCAGGCTTCTCAGGGTAGGTGCAGCCAGACCTTTGGATAATGACGTTGGCCGCATAGCAGCCAGCTCGGACACATTCCTCAATTGGTTTCTCTAGAACAAGCTGTGACAGAAAGCCTCCAACAAATGCATCACCTGACAAGATATAGTAATTGATCGCATCAAATTTCATTCACGGATAAATTCATTTCTCATGGCTTAATAAGTCAGTGTGCGCTTATAATACATGAGCCCACAAATTTCAACTTTGCACTGCTCATCAAACTCAAAACTAAAAAGTAATACCTGCTCCATTTGTGTCAACAAGCTTCTCCTTTGGCAACAAAATGACAGGAAATAATTTAACTTTCCCGTCTTCAGCCACTACTACAGGGTCAGCACCTTGAGTGATAACTGTGATTCTCTTGCGAGTTTCTGTTGCCTTTGGCCACTGACATATCTTGATTGCTATCTCCTCAACGTTATCAGTCTGAATGTAAGAAATACAAATTAACTGTTTGATTTCGGGGGCCGTATCACATTTTATGTGGCTTTTCTTCATTCAAAATACGGAGAACAGAACGATAATAAGCAGGCATATATATCATTGGTAAAATCATGGTTAGGTATATTTACCTCCCACCCATGAACCTTTGAGAAGGTCCTTGCCTCTGTCTCGTTACCAAACACGTAATCCATGTATCTATTGTCACAAGAAATGAATTTAGTACTCCTATTAAAGCAAAAAAAGAAGAACTTTAAAAAAATGAACTTACGGAAGTACTTTCTCCTGTGCATCTCTGAAGAACTCACAGATGAAAGGAGCAGAGAGATTCATTGAGAAGATCTGAAGTATGGTAATAACAAATCATAAGTTGAAGGCACTCCTGGGAAAATCAGAAAATATAAAAATCACCTAGAACTCTAGAAGTATTACCTTGTTGTTAGCAGCTGCATGCTCAGCAACAAGTTGAATGGATTCGGGCGACACCGTAAGGAAAAATCCAGCTATGTAAATGTACTTGGCCTTCTCAACTACAGATATATGTGTATGTTACACGGCCATATAACATGATCAAACAAAAGTCAGAGAAGGAACTAATAATACACAAACAAATACCTAGAGCCCAGTTTTCAGGCTTTTTCAAGTGCTCAACTTTGTAGCAGTTGGCAGCTGACAGATTTGCAACAAGAGACCTAAATGAAAGTTCATGTTGTAAATATGCGACTTTTTATGTAACTGAAAGAAAATCTCTTAGACAACAATACTTTAATTGCTAATCATCAAACATTGCGGACGTCAAGTATAAATATAATAAACTTGACAATGCCCAACTTTGTAAAATATACTTCCAGATCCAGACTAAGGAGTGCTAAATTACCTTTCTCCGCCCACAACACAGACCCCACATGTACCAGTAGGTGCTGACTCATCCTCGTTATAGTGAACCTAAGAAATAGACTATTACTCACTCGTACAATTCAGAGAATCTTCATTGCATGAAATGACAGTTTGACAACATTGAGAATACAAACATACGACTTGAAAGTATAAGCACATATTGTCATAAAAAAGTATAAGCACATGAAAATTACATTGACACCAGCTTGTTTAGAGTTCTTCTTCATTTCCTCACCAAATTTGTCCTTTCCAATGCTACCCATGTAACTAGTTGCACCCGGAGTTTGAAGCATCCACTGAAAATATATCAATAAATGTGAGCTTTTAACCTTCTACCAAAACACAAACCTTTTCAATAGACTAAGGTAAGCAAATAGCAAACCTGTGCCACCCTGATTGAGTTCTGAGTTGCACCTGTGAAAGAGAATGAGAATAGAGAATAAAGCAAAAATCAAATTCCTAACAAAGTTAAGGTAACCTGGTCACATTAAAGCTCAGCTAAAGAACTCTTGTGACTCATTACCTCCAGCAATGTATTCAACACTAAACTTAGATGCCATTTCCTCATACCTGTAACATTTCCCATACAATTAATAAGACCTAACATGAATGACATCCACATGAGACCACTGTTTCATTCATCGGTGAGCAGTGTTTAAAGACGAGTCAATAGTAAATGACTTACAAGGGCAGGTGCTTGTCTTCAGCAAGGATAGCATCGTTCAGTTTCAGGCCATACCTGCAATCAATCATAAACATATGATTCAGCTCAAATAGGAACACTTCCAAACCATTTGCATCGATCACTTATTCTACTCATACACCACTAGTCTTTCATAAACAGCACGCCAGATCCAGTAATCCAACTGATCCAAATTCCAAATCAAACTTACAAAAATCCGAACCTACAAACAACTTCAAATACAACAGATCCAGAATGAAACAACCAATTTCCGATTACGAAAACAGATTTAAACGTACATCACATTGGAAAAATGGTCAGATCTGAGATTAGCGTTAAGACGGAGCTTACTTTGACAAAAACTCCTCATCGACGACAGCTGAAATGTCGAGCAGCGGATTTCCCATACCGAGTAGGATTCCTTCGGACGCCATCAGAGGAAGATCGACCGAGAGCGATGATCAACGGAAGAGAGCGTGAGACGAGATTTTTTTTTTTTTCATGACGTGTGGCTTATAATACAACCTCCACTGCCACTAGGCAGCCCTTGGTGGGCGTGAGACGAGATTTTCCTATGGAGTAGCGATTGCTATTTATACTTTTAAGTACTGAAACTGAGTTGCGAGGTACCTGACTCGGTGTTACGTGTCTGAAAAAGAGATTTTATTTACACTTTATTTTAAAAATTCAGTTTCCAAAAAAACACTGAACAGCCATCAATTTCTCCAGACTCACAAACATTTTCCAATCGATGAATTTAATCAATCATCACCAATCCTCTCCAGATTCCATCGACCCATAAAATTCCAAACTCGAAAGTTTCAATCTTTACCAAAATGGTGGCACCACAGCGACTCAAAGACCTTCAATCACATCCATCAAACAAAATATGTGTCGACTGTTCTCAGAAAAATCCTCAATGGGCATCCGTCAGTTATGGCATTTTCATGTGTTTAGAATGTTCTGGAAAGCATCGTGGTCTTGGGGTTCACATCAGCTTCGTACGCTCTGTTACTATGGATTCATGGTCTGACATTCAAGTTAGAAAAATGGAGGTCGGTGGGAATGACAAACTTAATGTGTTCATGTTGGAGTATGGTGTTCCTAAGGAGACCGACATTGTTGTCAAGTATAACACTAATGCTGCACAGGTTTGTTTATTTAGAAATTCAGTTTTGTAATGGTATTAATATTTACCAAATGCGATGTGTTGTCCTTTATGTGCAGGTTTATAGAGATCGGATTCAGGCATTGGCTGAAGGGAAGGCATGGAAGGATCCACCAGTTGTCAAGGAGAATCTGGGAGCTGGTCGGAGTAATATCAAGCCGCCTCGCGGTGGAGGTGGCAAATGTGGTGGAGATGGAGGATGGGATAGTTGGGATGATGGAGATCATGGATTTGGGTCGAAGATGGATATGAGGAGGAATCAGTCAGTGAGTGATTTCAGGAGTGGCGGAGGGAGGGGAGGCATACCTGCAAGATGTAAGAGTAGTGAGGATATGTTTAGTAAGGCGCAACTGGAGGCTTCTGCAGCCAACAAAGAGATGTTTTTTGCAAACAAAATGAAGGAAAATGAGTCGAGGCCTGAAGGGTTACCGCCTTCTCAAGGGGGAAAATACGTTGGATTTGGTTCAGCACCGCCTCCTACACATAGACATAATTCTTCGCAGGGGGATGTTTTGATGGATACTGTAAATGTGGTGTCTCAGGTATACTTTGTTTCGTGTTTTAAAAATTGTGGATAATATGTGATGATTGTATTTGATGTGCTTAATAATTATAATGTTGAAATAACATTGTTGGCAGGGACTGGGTAGGTTATCCCTAGTTGCTGCGTCTGCTGCTAGTGTTGTTCAAGCTGGAACGAAAGATATCACTTCAATGGTATTTGTCTTTAGAACTTCATGAATATATATCACATTGACCTCGAAAAAGTTAATGAGTGAGAAAATCTGGTCGGTTCAGTGTGTATCTTCTGAAATGTCATGTAATACTTGTAACAGGTGACAGATGGTGGCATTGATCACAAGGTAAATGAAACAGTCAATGCATTGACAGCTAAAACAACAGAAATCGGACACATGACTTGGGGAATCATGAAAGGTGTTGTAGCTCTGGCTACTCAAAAAGTTGACGAGCTGACTAAAGAAGGAGCAAACTGGCCAAGAATCGATGGTGAAACTAATGAATATACCGATCATTATCAATCACATGATTCCAAGGGTGGAACTCTTTTGTAGCCAATCACTCGTCAAACAAGCAACTAAACAACATTAATAGCGGATCTTGGAATGATTGGGATAGCAATGACTGGTCCACAAAAGGAGTAGCTGAATCTCATTCAGAAGACGGGTGGACAGGATGGGATAATGATTCCAAAGAAGACGATTATGAAACTTTTTCCAAACATTCTACTCATATTAAAAGCGGCGAGCATGGTGAGAATTCGGATAATGACTGGACTGGCAGAGGCTTCCACTGAAGTTAGCGTCTGCTAAACTGAGTCACACTCTTCACGTTCTCCGCCTCATTCCGTTAATCAGGGTACAAAAATATCTAGCCTCGTTAGATTACTCTTGTAGCCACAACTTCCATTTTTTTTGTAATATACTAAATTTGTTGTACCTCAGAGTTGAGACATTACTACATGAGCATGTTATGTTCTGAATTTTTTCAAGCTTTCAGTTTTCACAGTAACTAATTCACAATGTTGCTACTACGAGAACACTTCGCAATTTTGCATTAGCGGGCCTACAGACTATTCTCTTGATGCTTTCGGCCCATTTAGGACCAGGCCCAATAACTGTTCCTTCCTCGTCCAGAAACCCTAGCTGCTACTATAAAAACGAAAATGAAGAAAAAAGCAGTTCGCGGAAGCGAGCAGAAGATAATCAAGCGACCATGCCGGCTGGACACGGACTTCGATCTCGTACCAGAGACCTGTTCGCTCGCGGATTCAGAAAGAAAGGTTACATCGCACTCTCCACATACCTCAAAACCTACAAGGTCGGTGAGTACGTCGATGTCAAAGTTAACGGCGCTATTCACAAAGGTATGCCGCATAAGTTTTACCATGGACGTACTGGTAAGGTCTGGAATGTCACCAAGCGTGCTATTGGCGTCGAAATCAATAAGCAGGTAAATAAGATTAATATATTTTGAATTACTGATTTGGAGGTTGAATTAGGGCTTTTAAGAATTTCTGAATGAATGTGAGTTGAAGCAGTTTAGATCAACAATCAAATTAAGATAACTTATTTAGTTATTTCTAGTGTATTTGATTGCAGTAGATGTAGGATTTCGAGTAACTCAACTTACCTTGACTAAATGAAGTGCCTTATTCAACCTATTGTTTCATTTGTCTTGATTGCTAGAAGTGAGATTGATGCTTAGCTTCAGCTGTTTCAGTGTAACTGCATTTGAAAATTGCAATGCAGTATATTGGTAACGTTTTGAAATATAATATGTGTCTTACACCATCTTGTTGGAGTTGATGACTTCCCCCAAAAGATAGCGGATAATAAAACCCCATATTATGTCCAAAAAAATCGAAAATATATCATTTTTACATCAGAAGTGAGATAGTGGCTGTTATTTATTCAAGTACTTTTAGGTGCTGTATGTTTATTCATTAATTTGAAGTTCTCATCTGAAATATGATTGTTGAAATGAAGGAATGATTGTTGATATGAGTATTTATGCATACAGGTCGGTAACAGAATTATTAAGAAGAGGATTCATGTACGAGTAGAGCATGTGCAGCCCTCTAGGTGCGCTGAGGAGATCAAGGAGAGGAAGAAAAGGAATGATAAGCTGAAGGCTGACGCCAAATCTAGAGGTGAGGTGATAAGCACCAAGAGGCAACCTGAGGGACCCAAGCCTGGTTTCATGGTTGAAGGTGCCACTCTAGAGACTGTCACTCCAATTCCATATGATGTTGTGAATGACTTAAAGGGTGGATATTAGAGACTGAGTTGAATGTTCCAAACTTTGCTAGTTCTTCTGTTCCTTGGAGACATTATATTTTCTATTGAATCTTGTCATATTAAAACACGCCAGTCTTCTTTTTTGCTCCTGCTTGTTTTTATGGTTTATCACAGTGACCTGTGTTAGTTAAAATTTCTGCCCCCTGAAAGTTATGTGTCACCTTTTTGTAGTCTTCATTTCAACTGTTTAGAATTTTGCAAGTTTAATGTTGTGGTGGAAATAAATAAACATCTTTTGAGAATTAGACCCTTTCATTACAGTTGCTATTTTTATCGAACCACGTACGGACCAACGGTCCATCTGACTGAATCGACGGGTCAATTTAATCAAACCAAAATCCCGAATTGGATATCGACAAAGCAATCCGATCTCTAACATTGTGCCCTAATTTTCAGGTAAACAAAAACGATCGAATCGGCTCCGAAGCGCGAACCTTCTCATATTGATTTCAACAGATCGATTGCCGGTAGAAGCTTCCGACACTCCGAGCTTATACCCATTTTCCGATTGTTTCTATCGAAGTCGACCGTCGTCTGTAACGTTGATTCCGGAATGGCGGCCAGTAGGAAATTACAAGGCGAAATCGATCGAGTATTGAAGAAAGTTCAGGAAGGCGTTGATGTGTTTGATAGCATTTGGAACAAGGTAATGACTTTTTGTGTGTTTTTAGATGGTTGGGATCAGGAGACCTGGTGAAAATGTTTGGTGTTGAATTTTGTTGATCTTTTATCGGAATATATGTTTTTCAGCAGGTTGAAAGATTGATATGCTCAATTGGGTTTTATACTCTGTATCTTACTTTGGATGCTGCAGGTTTATGATACAGATAATGCGAATCAAAAGGAGAAATTCGAGGCAGACCTGAAGAAAGAGATTAAGAAACTCCAGCGCTATAGAGACCAGATCAAAACATGGATTCAGTCGAGTGAGATTAAGGACAAGAAGGTGCTTTTCTATTAGTAATTATATCGTTTTTCCGTTCAAGATACAAACTAGTGTAATGATGTTGTAGATAATATACTTACTCTATGTTAGTTACTCCGACTCATCATGGTAATCTTTTTTATTCTTTACGTTCAAAGTAATTTTGATTTGATATATCATTGTACTAATACTTTTCTTATGTTGTCATAGATTAGTGCCTCTTATGAGCAGGCTTTGATAGATTCTCGGAAGCAAATTGAGCGTGAGATGGAAAGATTTAAGATATGTGAAAAAGAAACCAAGACTAAAGCGTTTTCTAAAGAAGGGCTTGGCCAGCAACCCAAAACTGCAAGTCTTGGCGTTTTATCTATTATGACTTGTAGGATGTCGTAATTGTTGGTGACGCAATATAACTGTTTTATAATCTCTCGCAGGATCCAAAAGAGAAAGCTAAATCAGAAACAAGGGACTGGTTGAACAATGTGGTATGAACTCATTTTGTTAAGCTAATCCTGAACAATACTTTTGGATATTTGACTATTACAACTTTTACTTACCTAGCAAAAGGAGTAGTTATACTGCAACTTGTTTATGATAAGAAAATTTGATCACACTGGTCAATTTTGTGTGCCACCTAATGCCGAGTCATGTTTTTACTGGCACATTTTAGTGCAAATTTTGAATATTTATTTCTATGCAACTTTGATCACTGTTCTTCTTGAGATTATATGCCCCTCAGTTCTCACATAATACATTGACGACCAGGTAAGCGAATTGGAATCACAGATCGACAGCTTTGAGGCTGAAATTGAGGGATTGACCGTGAAGAAAGGAAAGACAAGGCCCCCAAGATTGGTAGGATTAGCTGAGTTTTTACTTTTTACCTGCAACTGTTTTCCTTACTATTTACTCTTTGACATCATTTTAGACACATTTGGAATCATCTATTTCTCGGCATAAAGCTCATATTATGAAGCTAGAGTTAATACTAAGGCTACTAGATAATGATGAATTGAGTCCGGAACACGTCAATGATGCAAAGGACTTCATAGAAGACTATGTTGAACGAAATCAGGTCTAGCCTCTAATCATTCATATACATTCTATCTTTATGTTTATTCATGCACTTATCTTTTTTAATAAATTTATTTATATTTATTGCCCCCTTTCAAGTTTTATTTACTCTTACCTCAGGAAGATTTTGATGAGTTTGATGACGTTGAGGGGCTTTACAAACAATTGGGACTGGATATGGTAGATGCTCTTGAGGAGCTGGCAGCAATTGTCCCACCTGCCCTTGTTAAGGTAAATCAGTCTTTTGTAATGTCTGAGCAACTATAATTTATTCGCAGGGTGGTGAAATGAACCTTTTTTCTCGAGACTTTTGTCGCTTGTCAAACTTGCGAACATAATCTCTTCATTGCAGGGTGTTGGAGGGGCAAGTATGAATATAAAATCCACTTTGCCGCCCTCGCCAACGGAAGTACCAGTATGTTCTTACTTGATGGTGAATGTGGTTATAGATATGTCTGATGGATTTTTTAATGCTTACAAATTTATTGGACTTAAAAGTGAGCTGCATTAAGCACCCCTTGTAACAATAACAACATGTGAACCAAATTTGCATAGGTAGAGCAGCTTCACATACCCTTCTAATGACCTACAAGATGATTTCTAGACATTCATTGAGTTGAACTACTTACAATATCTGTAAAGCGAGGCAGTCTCAGTTCTACTGTAGTACAGTATACTTTTACAACAATCTCATTAATCCATATGCTTTTGTATAATCCTGTGCATCCACAAGTGTCCCAGTTGCTTATTTATAAATGCTTTTGAAAATTTGATTTCTTGTAGACTTCTGTCACCCCTACTGTATCGGTGGGTGATTCTGCTGACAAACAAGCTGAGCTGGTGGCATCCCCGATTAATATTACTGATAACACAAAATCCTCAACCCCCAAAAGCAACCTTGTCAGTTCCTTCGTCTCGTCGAGCTCGATGGGGGTTCCTGTGAATCCTGTTGCTTCAAGCCTTCCTGGGGTATCAGCTGTCTCATCTCCACTTCCAAGCTCCACAGTTCCCCGCGGTGTCATGGAAAATGCGAGCCCTGCTGCAACGCTCCCTGCTATGAACCTCTCTTCTTCATTCAAGGAAGAAGAGGTAGTTCCTGGTCGACGAGCTACCCCCACCTTATCGGATGCTGGACTGGCGAGAGGTGTTGGTAAAGGTGGTCTATCCAGTCAACCAGTGAGTAGTTTACCATTTAGTTATGATACTGTAGTTCCCAGCAGTGGTGCACTTGTTGGTATATCTTCAGATGCGGCAAAAAGAGTTGTTGGAGCGGATGATAAAATTGCAGGTAGTGGGTTGGTTCAGTCTCTTGTCTCCCCGTCTAGTAGCAGAATCATGCTGCCTCATTCATTTAGGGGTGTTGATGGAACTGTGCCTTCGGATATCAGTGGCCCTAATGAGGCTGTGACTATGCCTGCAAGATCATTTTCGCCATCTGGAGTTCCTGGCGTGCAATGGAGGCCTGGAAATACTTTTCCAAATCAAAATGAGGTGATATGCAACTTCATCGCACTGGCCAAGTATTCCTACTTTATTTGTGCATGTTGGTATCCGGACCTAATTATTTGGATGCATTACTGCAAACTGCATCAATAAAAATACTAATTAACTCGATAATGCTGTTGAAAAGCTGGTGTGGTTCGATTTAATCTTGCTGTAATGCACACTTTCTTTATGTTTTCTACTGATTTGTTTGTACATGTTTATATAGGGACAAGCTAGGCCCAGAGTTGAAATTACACCTGACCAAAGAGAGAAGTATTTGCAAAAGCTTCAACAAGTGCAGCAACAGGGTCATAACAACCTTCTTGGAATGCCATCGCTCACTGGTGGGAACCTCAAGCAGTTCTCTTCTACACCGCAGAATCCACTCTTGCAACAGGTTATGCTTCTTTCTGACGCCTGGTTTTTCAAATATTTTGGTGTGCCTTCAGCTTAATAAGTATAAAATTAGAGATCCTAGGTCAGGAGGGAGACAGTGAAAGAACCTTCGGTTATTCTTGCAAACTGTGGTGAATGTTGTATCATATTGCATTGCATTTGATTTCGTTCCACGTAAGCACTCACTTGCCGAATGTAATATACTGTCTGTCCTTTTTATATATATTGCCGACCTAAACCTACCAAGTTCTAGTTTTTCCACGCTCTATGTCTTCATCCAAACTACCATAAATTGTTTTGTTATATATTTTTTTGGCTTTTTTATTTTCGTGATGCTATTTGTTGAGTACTGCACAACTAGACGTGCCATAGTTTATCCTTTTTGCAGTAAAAGCATTGAAGTTCTGAATTGCATTCTGCTGACATTATACTAACGTTTTGAGACGGATAATAATATGCTATTTCCTCGCACAAGTGTACCCGTGAATTATGATTAGACTGCTGTTTGCTATCTATACAAATTCTAGTGGATGGCTTTGTCTAAGTCCAACTCAATTAATTTGTGTGTCACTGTTGAAGCTTATTTTTCTAGCGCATGTATGGACCCTGGCACGATGGTCATAATTTTTCGGAATCTGAACCGTTACATTACTTTTAATAGTTTTTCACTAGTTTGCTTATATGATAAAACAATTATTTAAATGCAGTTCAATCCACAGAGCCCCCCTGTTCCATCCCAAATTGGTTTTGGACTTGGCAGTCTAGGCACATCTACCTCTGCTGCTTTGCAACAACCAAATTTTCCTTATCAGCAGTCCAGCCAACAATTTGTTCTGTCGAATGCAACGAAAGAAGTTGGTAAGTTTATTCCACATCTAAATTCCTTGGAACTGCAATGGAATTTAACTGTTCAACTTCAACAGCCTTCTTGTTTAAATTTTCACTGAACTGAGTTTTTTGAAATTGTTAGTACATTTATCATGTCATTTAACTGTAAGAAACTTTCAGATAATGAATCGGTTAACATTGATAACTGTTATGTGCCGACAGAGAGTGATTCATGAGACATTAACATGTCTTGTTTTACAAGTAGTTATAAAAGCAGTCGAGATTTTGTGCTTTACTCGTGGTTTGTTTAGAATAAACATGAAACTGATACTTGTTCAGGATTCATACCTATGGCCGATTCATGGTGTGTTATATCCTTATGCACATCTGCAGCAGTTATTCATGGTCTCATTTTCAAATCATTATATTTTTCTATAAATTACATAAACCTACTGTTTAAAGGAGTAAATAGGATAAAATAAGGAAGTCTTATTAGCATAAATAGTCGTTTTGAGTTTTGTCCTCTTTGCTTCTCTGATAATTTGCTCCTGTGTTATTTATGTTTCTACTTATGTCTTCTCAGGAAAGTTTGTAAGTTCTACCGGAATCACAACTTTTTTGTTGATTTATCATACCTCGAATTTGTGTGAAGCAGATGTGCTCTCTTCAAAGACTGAGGATGTTCACCAGCAACTAACTGACGGCAACGTAGGCCCTGATTCAAGCAGCACAAAGGGTACATTGAATGATGATGACCAGAAAACTGGATATCCTCTGAACTCATCTGTAAGTGAAATTCCTTTAAACAAATATATATAAACCTCTGCAGTTGCTTCTTTATTTTTTATTTACTGGTCACGTCGGCGCCTCTTACGATAAGCAGATTTATTTATATTGCCTCACTGTACCTTGACGATAGAATTTTTTTCCCATCCCACATGTGCGGATCACTCACTGTCTTTATTTCCTGATGGTAGACCACTGCATAGAAATGTCTGAATTACTGCAGGCAGTATTGGTATAGGGTAATCATATTATCAGTGATGGTTCAAAGCATATTGATTTTGTTGTTATCGTGAAATATTGAAGCCATTTTTAATAATTGAAGGGATAATGAGCTTTACCGAGTAGCAGTCTCAAAAACTAAAATATGCCTCTGGAACATTGTTTTTTCTGGTTCAATCCGACATGCCTTAACATAGCAGGACTTGTTTCATAGATATTCTGTGCTTACTACTGTGCCTCATTAATCTCTTAGATGGCATTGCCTTTGTAGCCCGTTGTTACTATCAAGTCATTGGGCCTGCTACACGCTGTAGACATATGTCTAGAAATTCAAATATGTACGATGATTATATTCAAGTCGAATAAATATAATAATTCTCATGAAGGCCATGCCTTACAGGTTGGAGCATCTGAGCCTGTGCAAACATCTAGAGATGGCGATCTCTCCCTTGGTCAACAATTGCAGTCTAATCAGCCATCTTCAAATCATGGTGTTATTGGCCGAAAAAGTGCTGCAGATCTTGGAACAATTGGTGACAACTTCAGTGGATTGGGTTCCGGGGCAATGCATGATCAGTTGTACAATCTACAGATGCTCGAGGCTGCTTACTATAAGCTTCCTCAACCCAAAGACTCTGAACGCTCAAGGAGCTACATTCCAGTAAGAGAATTATTTCCCTGTCGTGAACTTAGTTACTTAATATTAGTATATGAGCGACTTGATAGCTTTACATAGAAATTGTCCAATAAGAAGGTGAGAAATGTCTATAAATAATATCCTGAGGTCAGGTGACTTTGCAACACGCAGAAGCATCCAGTGGCAACTCCTCCAAGCTATCCACAAGCTCAAGCACCTATTGTAAATAATCCTGCATTTTGGGAGCGGTTGGGCCTTGATAATATAGGCACAGACACGTTGTTCTTTGCATTTTATTATCAACAGGTATTGCTGCTCTTATTATCCCTTAACTCAGAATGCATTTAACTCATGGCTTCTTCAAAAATTATTTTTGAAAAAACTTCTTACTTCAGCAGCTTTCAGTAAATGATATAGCAGTTGCAGGCATAAGGCAGTAAAACTGTGTTTTGTTAAAAAACTTGGAGAACAATGTCTATTAACAATCTCTTCTTTGTAGAATACGTATCAGCAATACTTGGCTGCCAAAGAATTGAAGAAACAGTCCTGGAGGTACCACAGGAAGTACAATACTTGGTTTCAGCGTCATGAAGAGCCAAAGGTTGCTACTGATGAATTTGAACAGGGAACTTATGTCTACTTTGATTTCCATATTGCTGATGATAACCTTCAACATGGATGGTACGTTCGCCGTGCTTTATTACACTACAATGTTGATTGTATGCTGTTAATGCTGATGGCTGGTTTTACTGAATAGGTGCCAACGAATTAAGAATGAATTCACCTTTGAGTACAACTACCTCGAAGACGAGCTGGTATAAGATCAATGGAACATTAGTGATAACTAAAACTGGGTTCTCGCCACAGTTCAAGTTAGAGATAGTAAAATCCGCTCAGTTCAGCAAGTGTTTTCCAACCTGGTCCCAGTGTGCTTATAAATGTTGTAAAACTGTTAGGACGAATCTAAAATCGCTACTACTGTCATGAAGTTGGTGGCTTTTGCATCAATGCTGTATGTTCCTCTGTATGCAATTCAAGCTGTCGATGTGCATTATTAAAACAGGAATGCCCTGTAATATTTGCTTGATAAATATGATGCAAATGCTCTGAGACGACATGGATAAATACAGACGCCATTCTTCAGGTGTTCCCTTGTCGATATGCATAATTACACGGAAATGCTTTGTATTCACTCTAGAATTTATGTTAATCATTACATTCGCAAGCAATCACATTGAGACATCTGAACCAAACTCTTTACAAGTTAATAGTGATGCCTCTTGCACCATTCACATAAGGAGATTGCATACCATCATTAATTCCTGCTTCAAGATGTCCCGACGAGGATCTAACATTATGTTTTGTAGGATCAAATTTCTCCCCATCTCCCCACAAAGCATACGCTTCCTCCCCATGCACCGCATCGTCCCCTATTGCCAACTGATCGTCGGACATCCTCAATGGTATAAAAACTTGTATACCCAACAATATCACAGTTGTAGAAACTAAATTCCAACCTATGACAAACAATGCAGCCACGACTTGTTTGAAAAACTGCAATCCTCCGTTGCCACCGTAGAATGCACCTCTTCGTGTTTGGTTCAGGTAAGACTAACCTACATAACACTGGCTCAGCGAATAAACCTGTTAGAAGTCCTCCTAGTAGTCCCGCCACTGCGTGGGTGTGAAATACTCCAAGAGTGTCATCCACCTAATAAGTTCCAAACAACATAGTCAAAATAGGAGGCAAAGTCGAGGATTCCAAACAACAATGATAAAGCATTTGTTGCCGTAGTTGACTTGACTTAGAATTTATGAGCACCTTTAGACCACTTGGCTTTCTTTTTCTACTTGTTGGAGACAAATGATCAACTCTCATCACTGCTTCTTTAAGATATTTTCTCAACTCAAAAGTAAACCACTTCCACCATTAAAACATATATGTTCCATGTCCTAGGGCCTTATTTCTAAACAAGTGACTGTTCTATAGGTGTGGCATTAATATATGAATCGTTCAATTCTTGGTACAAAAGAAAACAAAACTCAGCGTGTGAAAATCCAAATGTCTTGGTCATCTTACCTTTTGTAAAAAAGAAGACTTTTTGTGGAGGATCATCATTGTCACCCATGGGATGCTTCCTGCTAACATTCCCATTACTATAGCTGCCCAAGATTGCACCAAACCTGCCCAAATAATTCAACCAACCTTCAACTTCATACTCATTTGAAAAAACAAAGTTCATACATCAAAGAAAGGTCAATGCTTACTAATTAAGTACTTTAACCAAAATATGGACAGCTGGGAATTTCAATTAAGAAATGTAATATTTAGATAGAGTTATGTACCAGCTCCAGGAGTGATGCATACTAGTCCGGTCATCATGCCTTGGACAGCCCCGATAACAGATGGTTTTCCAAAGAAGATAACATCCAAAGTTGTCCACATAAGGAGACTAGTAGCTGCACAGATGTTGGTATTCAGGATAGCTACTGGGGCTGCTCGGTTGGCTGCGTAAGGTGCACCACCATTGAATCCCGACCAACCCATCCAGAGCAGCCCTGCTCCTGCTAACATGAGTAGGACATTGTTTGGCGAGAACCTCTCCTTGTCACTCTTTATCCGTGGCCCAACCTGTTAAAAAATTAAAAATCAGATTCATACATGTGATGGTTCCCAGTCATTATAAATCTAGTCTGTCGGTTACCCAATATGCAGCTGTGAAGCCAGCTATTCCAGAGGAGAGATGGATGACATATCCGCCAGAGTAATCAATGACACCCCACTGATACAAAAATCCACCGCCCCAAAGGCTGAAGGCTCCAACAGTGTAAGAGAAAATAAGCCACAATGGTACAAAAGCCATCCAAGCCTTGATATTCATTCTCCCAAGAACAGACCCAGCAAGCAAAATCATTGTAATTGCAGCAAATGTGAACTGAAAATAGACCAGAGTAGCCATAGGGTAAAAAGGCTCGGTCATTTCGGTAGTACCATCTTCTCTAGTGTGGATGCTTGCAGGGACTCTAGCTCGAGCTATGAGGTATTTTTGGCCCAAGGCGGGTGCACCTTTGCCCCAAAAAGGTAAGAGCTGATCACCGAAGGCCATTCGGTAGGCGACGAGAACCCAGCATATGAGGACGGCTGCAAAGGCGTAGAGGGCCATGAAGGCTGAGTTAACTGCCCATTTCTTTTTTACTATGCTGCCATATAGGATGACTAAACCAGGCATGCTCTGGAGGGCTACTAGTGTTGAAGCTGTCATTTGCCATGCGTTGTCGCCTTTGTTTAGCCATTCAGGGACTGCTGGGAGGTAGGGACCGTACGCTTCCGCCATGGCCGAGATAGGAGGGTTTTAGGAGAGTTTGAGTTTGAGTTTATATTGTGAGTTTCTTCCATGTTGATTGATTATGTATGGTGGAAGTGGGTGAGGAATGTGAGTGGAGATTGCGCGTGGAAGTATAATTAACATTGGCATGTCAATTATGACTCGTTGATTCCGTTGACTAGCGAACGTGTCTCTGGAATCAGATAGATGCAAACTTCAGAATATCTAAATAACCGGAACCAACCGTAAACGCCCTGCAAAAAAAGTCACCGGATTAAACGAGAACATGCATAGCACCATCAGTTAACCAATCTTAAACCACATAAATAAATAAAAAGGTAATTATAAATGTTAAGATTTCGCATTGCGGTTCAAATTCAAGGGAAAGATCCCATTTGGTCGTTCACAGTTTTCATAAGTAGGAACTCAGTGGGGAAAAGGCAAATGCCAGCCCAACCCAACCCATTAAGTAGTTTATATTCGCCTGGACAACCATATACCTACTTAAAGTAGATGGAGACCTGAGGAATATCTATGTCATCACCTTCATCATTCTCACAAGCCACGACCACATCAAAATGGCGGCGGTATGGAGGTAACTCAGCTTTAGCTATATCTCTTGCCAGATCAACCATCTTCTTGTCCATTCTATCTTTGTGCCTAGGAAATATGCTGTTATACAGCAGACAGCTCCCATGTGAAATGCTGTATGCAGAGAGACCCTTCTCTTGCAGCCACTTTAAAAGCTCCCTCAAGGTTGGACTGTCTTTGATAATCCATCTATCCCACACAGTCCAAGTTAATTCTTGATGCTTGATCACCTTTGGAGGGACAGGTTCAGCGATCGAAAACAAAGGCAGTGCTAGGTTCGCAAAAGTGTTCCGATAATCTTCCACCACATGTGCCCCGTCAAGTACCTTGTATAGCTCTAAGCAGACGAGGCCAGTGGCCATTGCTGTGGCTGTAGCAATGGCAGGAATGATCCTACCAGCTATAAACTTGGCCTTGAGTTTATCTATTTCAGGGATGCTATAGTTTCTAGCCCTCATGTTTGCAAGCCCAGCAATGAAATCCATGTGATAGTTAGTGTCATCATCCTGCAATCATATAAATTGTAAAACATCAGTAGCCAAATTAAAAAAGGTAAACAAATCCAGAGTAATAGGATTTAGCTAAGACACATCATGGAGCTGTAGAACAAAAGTGGATGCAGCGTATTATCGAACCTTGACGTATCAAAACAAACCAGATAGAGTTGTTCAAATTTGGCACAGAAAAAAAAAGTATTAGGCCACAACGAAAAACACAAGTTGAAACTTTACATTCATCACTGGATGAAACATTATTACAATATATATGGAGAAGATCCATGAAAATTTTAAAGACCAACTATCTGAATTTTAAGATCAATAGGTAATATTGCAGATATTAGACATTAAATAGCTGATAGGCCACAATGGAAAATATAAAAAAGATGAAAAAGAATCTAAAGCAAAACATTATTTACCATTCAACTCATGTGTAATACTAGACACAGCACAATTGGAATGTGTACAGAGTGCAGATTTAACATACCTTTTCAAACTGAATTGGCTTCATTTTGAAACTGGAGGATAATTTTGTCCGGCAGTCCTCCAACCTTAATATCAATTGATTAATAACTTCAGCATCATCAATGGAGGAAGCAGATACACTAGTAGCTTTTTCATCGGTAACGATCTTGGCATCCTTCTTTGGCAGGAAATCAGGAACAATCACATTGTTGATGGCATCAGCCAGTTTGCTTTGAGACTTGACCCAATCAGGGATTGGGATGCCAAAAGTCTCTGCTCTGAGAATCGATGCTGACATAACAAAATTAAGATGACTGGGATCGTCAACAGAAAATTGCAGGGGGCGCGGAAATCGCTTTGGTGGAGACCAGAAAGGGGCCCCTGTGCTTGTTGTTGCATCTTCAGGGAAAGTAAATGCCAACTGCTTTACCCGATTAGCAAAGTAGTCTTCAAACCTAATTTATTTTAAGTTTGAGATATAAGATTTTAATCAGAGAAAACTATAGTTATGCATTCTTGGAATGACTTACTTCAGGCGTGCCCAAGTTATGCAGTCTTGGAATGTGTCACATTTGTCCTTGTCCAAGTATTCAATGACCCGCTCCAGTGTGTCCCTCGCCTGGGCGTCGCCAGCATTTTTCATAGCAGCTGCATACTCGCTTGGACTACTCAAATAAGCATTTACCTCGGTTGGGGTCTTCTCAAGCAGTCCCTCAAATTCAGACCTCGCCCATGTCAAGCAATGATCAATGTTGTGTGGGAATGAATGCACAGTACACATTGGTGCCTGTTTCTCTGGTGGATCTCTTGAAGCGCCATAATTTTCTGTGAGATGAGGAATAACCATTTGTGTGTTGCATTTGGCACCAAGAGTTCCAGATTCAAGCAGTGGCTTTTGGAAATATAGGCAGCGTTGATCAATGTAAAGCCTAGCATTCACATTATCAAGGGCATTAACAACTACAGTCAGGTTCTCCCAAAATGAATCGTCAAAAACATTTTCAGTTTCAGGACTTGCACGGTTTTGAAGGGCTTCCACATTCAATCTAGGATTGATCAACGCAGCTGCTGTTGCTGCAACTGTTGATTTGGCTTGGCCGATGTTCCAGTCACGGAAAAGAAATTGTCGGCTTAAGTTGCTCTTTTCAATGACATCATCGTCAGTAACAGTTAGTTTTCCCTCGTCGCCGCATGAAATTCCCATCAAGGCCAAGTTTTTCAGAAATTCACATCCCAGCGCCCCAGATCCAACCATGAATACTTTAGCTTCCTCCATTTTCTTCTGAAGTTTGGACCCAAAGACTGAGATTTGTGCATCATAACGACTGTTTAAGGGCCTCAAATCATTTGCGTCAAGAGGTTCTTTTGGAAGGGACTCCAATGAATCAAAGTAGAAAAACTGTCCAATCAATGAAGTTGGGTCAACCATGAGATCAATTTAGTCAGAACAAAAGTAAAAGTCTAAAAACATATGCATCCTAGTAAATTCAGTAGGATAAATATTGAATAATTAGCTCACTCTAAAACAGCTTGATTATCATTTGAGGTTGGGATAAAATCAATGTCAGGGCACTAGAGGGCAGGCTATGGAGATGCACGTCAATGTTATCTAATGATACAAAAATAACACTCAATGTTATCTAAAATGCCAGTCTGCTCAACTTACTTGATACTGTTTCTAACAGGTATATGACAAATTGTATATCAAAGTCACAACTGAGACACCCGTCGTCTATATCAAGCTCATTGAATTATGAATAGGTTACTGTCACAAAATTAACAACAGCTAACCTGAAAAAGAGGATGGAATTTCCCAGAGCAAGCTTTCACCACTTCCTGCCCAACAAGGCCACCAAACATGGCAGCCATAGGGTTTAAAACTGCCTTTGCACCAAACGCAAAACTCCTTAAGACCTTTTGGTCAAGTTCTCCAATACGTCCCTCCACCAAACTGTTATTTAAATCCACAACCAGAGATATAAATTTTTGAGCATCTTCCTCAGATCCAGCCACGGGGAAGCGTCCAGCCTCAGATATGAACCTATCTAACGCTTGAAATGCCAAGTGCAAAAGTGGAGGTCGATCAAATTTAGAAAAATCGCTTAGGAGGTAATCACCCGGATCCGTAAGCGCTTCTCGTAGTGGCTTAAACTTCAAAACCTTTGGTTGCTTTACTTGAGTGACAATGCCACCCTTCACGTGTGCAGAAAAATTTGAAGTGTCCTCCTCAATAAAAAAGGAATATGGCCTAGCATTTATTACCTTCCTAGGCTTCCCATCGTTAAGCTCGGTCATTCCATGGATCTCAGAAAACACAACCATATCCCCATCCTGGAATTCCAACCTCTCATCATCAACACATGAGACAAGAGCAGGACTGTCATTGCTGATTGAGGCAATAATGCCAGTATGGGGTTCCTCCCCATCGACATCAACAACTGTAAATTCAGGACCGAAGTCGCAAAATACATTGCCAAACAACCCACGCACTTCAGATTTAATGAAAGCAATTGGAGGCTGATGGGCATGGCAGTAATCATTGTACTCTATTGCCTTCTCGAGACTAATATCAGTGAATACAACAGTCTGCAAAAAGCAAAGCAGAATAACAAAATATCAAATAAATTATATTCATAATTGAAAAGAATTGCAAAAATCAAGATTGTTCACAGAAAGGTCACAGTTTGATGCGACCCAAATCCTACATTAAGATGGCTTAATTCATTTAGTAAAACCCAAACAATTTACAAAACCCCTTAAAAAGTCAAAATATAATAAAGACATTCATTAATCCTGAAATTCATAAAATTAACTAGCTTAGTCTAGGTATGAATGTATTACTTCTGTACAATATTGATTGCCTAACAAAATATTTGAAAGCAACTCATTGTCAAATATACAATTTTAAACTGAAACCGAATGCTTCCACTTTTTGTAAGTATAGTCTCGGCTTCCAAATTTAGTAAATATCAGCAAACAGGGTTATATATTACAGGCAGGTTGGCATTTAAGTAACAGTTAAGGAAACATTTTACACTCCTGATGTTTTTAAAGACAGGTGGATAAATACAAGTAACAAACTAGAAAGCTTCAGGATGTGACTTTGTCAACAGCTCTATTAGATCAGGTGAAAGTAACTAAGAGTGCTCACTCAAATCAGACCAGGATACATAAGCAGAAGACATAAAGGTTTACAGGCCCATTGAAGCAACATCAAACATTTAAGCAAACCATTATGCAAGGTTAGAAATGAAACATATAGAAACAGTAACAATATATACAAGCAAAAAGAAAAGACAAACTCATTAAGTCATGAACCTACAAAAGGAATCAGATAAAAAGTCAAAGAAAACACAAGCTCCTTACATTTGTTGTATGGAACTATAACATAAGGTTTGACGCAGTAAACATATAGCATAACTAACCGAAGACAAAGAATAACATAACAGAATCCAAACCACATGGCATCATAGCAGTAGCTAGGGATAGGGTATAAGGTAATTTGAAAAACAAAGCACTAAGGTGCCAACTACAGGTGCAGGTTGCATTAATCTGAAACTATACCTGGAAGTCTGATAGACGTTCCTTGGCCAAGTTGGAAGTTATTGTGGATATGATCACTGAGTTGTTAAGTTCCTGTAGTTTCTGCACTGACGCCAGGGCTCTGTTTTTACCCAGATCTTCTTCTGTGAATACGAAATTGCTTGATAAGTCCCACAACTCTACAACCCCCTCATCATGTAATGTCACAGACTTGACACCGGCAAGGATCAGATTCTTAGCTGCAGGAAAAAACAGTTTATATCTCAGTTGTAAGGAGAAGAGCTGAAATTCTAATGATGACAAAGTCATACAATAAAATTCATTAAAAGGAGCTAGAACTTGATTTTGTCTACTTCTTCATTAACATGCATGCAGTAAACCAGTGCACTGTTTGAATACTATACTTATGAACATCAACGAAACCAGCAAGCAACAGGTTTCACTGGTGACATGTGCGTTACCTCACCCAAAAGAATAGAAACAACACATTCCATTAATTACAAAGAAAAATTATTTACCAATCTCGGCACCAAGCCCTTGCATCCCTGAGACAAGAATGTTAGATGCAAATAGTTTGCGCATTGTTTCACGGCCATAAACCGCAAGCTGTCGACTGTGAAGATCCTCATCAATATCACCAGAGTTCTTGTCACCGAACGCCATAACAGAGTCTTCTTGATTACTTCTGGAGTTGTTGCTGTCAGTGTTATTACAAGCAGTAATATAACTTCCAATACTAGCCTTAGTATTTCCTGCAGCAGCAAATGAGATCAAATCCTTGGCCCTCGGGTTCTTAGAGGAAGAGTCAGTGATGATACGCTTATGCTCTTCTCCGTTCACCACTAGCTCTCCTCCACTGTTTCTCTTCCTAGGAAGCATATAGTTCACACAACTGCTGAAAAACCAGCTTTATTTTCACACCAAAAAACATGTAAAATTCAACAAAACGCAAAACTCTATCAGTCAACCTCTACTCCACTCTATGACTATTTCTAGCACGCAAACAATTTAATCATCACGGAACTTCATTTTCAAGCAGTAAAAATATAAAAAAATCAGCACAGCGCAAAGCTCACTAATTCACAACAGATCAGTCGTCAAGCAAAACCCTAGCTACACAAACACACATCACATCAAATCAAATCATAAATCCATACAATCCATCTCCCTAAACATCATTAAAAGAAAGAAATCAACACAATCGGAGACACGAATCCTGAAAACGCTCTTGATCTAATCAAAACTTAACCATATGAATCAAAAAGTAGATCGATGCGAAGCAGATGAAACGTAGATGACGAATCAAGGATCTAACCGTAAAGATGCGTCAAATCGATTAGAGGCCGGTTGGTTGAGGACGCGATGAGAGAAGATGTTGAAGTGGTGTTGTGAGAGAGATTGATGAATAGAGAAAGATGAAAGATTCCGGTCGGTTTGTTTTGATTCGTTTTTCATTTAATTGGATCCCAATTCGGGTCGGAGTCTTGCTTTTGAGGCCCTACATAGGCCCAACTAAAGCTTAAGCAAATTAGGCCCATAAAAGGCCCAAAACCAATAGACAAAATGGTGACACCAATTGCAAGCAATATCAACTTTAGATTCACTAGAAAAAGAATGACTTGCTTAGGATTTACACTACAAATATCAACACAAGGTTTGGTGATCAGCTCCAACTCACCTGCCATCAAAATCCAACATTTTCAATCCTTCAACAAATAATCACCAAACCCACTTACTAGCCATGGAAAGCAACACATGAACTAAGTCATACACAAAAGGGGAGAAAAGGGCAGAACCCAAATGCCGAAATGGCTGTAAAGCCTTGTACTCATCAGCAGCTACAGCCTTGTAACACTCAATGTAGCATCAGATGCAGCATTCATTATCTCATTGTGGTGTTTATAACAGTGATTCTGGTATTGGCGGTTTTTTTGACGGGCAAGAGTAGAAATGAGTATTTGTTGGAGGAACGTTGCGGTGAAGTTGATTTGTTGAGGAATGTGAATGACTCTTTGCAAGAAAAGGATGAAAAGTGTGATTGGTTTGATGGGAAATGGGTTTTCGATAATGAGTCATATCCGTTGTATAAAGAGAGGGAGTGTTCATTCATGTCTGATCAGCTCGCTTGTGAGAAATTTGGTAGGACGGACTTGAGGTATCAAAATTGGCGATGGCAGCCGCATCATTGCGCCTTGCCAAGGTATGTTTTTCTCAAAACAATGAATGTTCTTGGCTTCAATATTTGAAATTTTAAATCTAAGGGATATACTCTTTGCGGACTTTGGATGGTTTAAAGGTTTAATGGCACGGCCGTGCTTGAGCAATTGAGGAATAAGAGGCTAGTGTTCGTGGGAGACTCGTTAAACCGAGGGCAATGGGTGTCACTGGTGTGTATGGTAGAGAAGTCAATACCTTCACATCTCAAAAACATACATACAAATGGATCATTGATCACATTTAGAGCTATAGTAAGTCCTACCCATCCAATTTAAATCAAATACGGTTAACTCAGGGGAAATTTTAGTAGGAGTATTGTTGAAATTTTCAGGAGTACAACGCGACGATTGAGTTTTATTGGGCACCATTGCTTGTTGAGTCAAACTCAGATGACCCAGTAAATCATAGGTTACCTGAAAGAATAGTTAGAGTTCAGGCAATAGAGAAGCATGCAAGGCATTGGACTAATGCACATTATCTAGTATTTGACACATACTTATGGTGGCTAAGGTCAGAAATGAAGGTCTTTTGGGGATCCTTTGAAAATCCGGATGCTGGTGTTTATAAAGATGTGGAGATGACTCGAGCCTACGAGTTGGCTTTGCAGACTTGGGCTGATTGGCTGGAGCTCCATGTCAACGCATCTATGACAAGTTTGTTTTTTGTCAGCATGTCACCAACACATCAAAGGTCTTATTTCACACTTAAATTTCTTCCAAGTATTTTAACAATCCTTCATTCGAACTTATTGATGTTCTTTTTTACTTGCAGGGCCGAAGAATGGGGAGGAAAAGGCGGCCAAAACTGCTACAATGAGACCGATAACAATAACAAAAGACTCACATTGGGGAACAAGCACAGATACAAAATTGATGCAAATTGTGGAAACCAAAATAGCCAAGTTAAAGGATAGAGGCCTGAATGTACAAATTCTAAACATCACACAACTATCTGAGTTTCGAAAAGAAGCACATCCATCTATTTACAGAAAGCAATGGGAGCCTCTGAACCAAGATCAGCTTTCGAATCCTTCAAGTTATGCAGATTGTATACATTGGTGCCTTCCCGGAGTTCCCGATGTCTGGAATGAAATTCTGTATGCATACATATCCAAATCCGGCCTTCCCCCTATTTCCTAAAATTGAATGAGTCCTCTATTGTCATCAAGTGTAAATGAAATTGTACTCAAAAATCAAACTTACTGATTGAAATGGTGTTGCTTCGTTCCCAAGTCTCTTTTGACAGTTTTAGTAGTTACTAAGCTTAAATGAGAAAAACAACCTAAAACAAATAACAAAGACAGGTCAACGGTCAACGGTCGTCCTAAGGAATCTTCATAAATAAACACTCACAGTCTCTCTCTTTCATCATCGGTCGCTGTCGGCATCTGGCCGGAGAATTCGCAATAATTGCGGAATCGAACCATCTAACCAGAGTTGACGACGAAGATGCAAAAATGGAGCAAGAAGAAGATCAATTCACCACTATTACTAATGCTCTTTATATTTCTCGCAGCTTCAACTGTCGTCTTCATCGAGCGCAGCATTCAGCGGTTCAATCCGGAGCCCCACCGCCATGGAAATCACTTTTCAATGCTCCCCAGAAGTCGTTTACTTGCCAATCGGACTGCAAGTATGCATCTTTATTTAGGGTTTTCTCAAAGATGCAATCGTTTTCATTTTTAATTGGGTATTAATGAGATTCAATATTTTTAGGTGTAAAAGTACGGAGTATATGTTAAAAAACTGCAGTTTTACTAACTTCTTAATAAAACTCCCTCTTTCATGTATGATTTTTGCTGTAGTTGAAAACATCATTTTATCTGTATCAAAAGTACATTATTGTATCGAATTAGTAGTTGAATGGTGAGATTTTATCTAATAAGTACTAAAAAGATGCCATTTCATTATCTCAGTTTGTAACTTTTTGATTGCTCTAGATCCTCCTTTTCTTTCCTTTTAAAGTTTGATTTAGTTGAATTGTAATTTTAAAAGAAAATGTGATCGATTTGCAGAGCAATTGGATAGGTATGCTAAGTGTGATGTAACAGTGGAGTACAGTGGGAGGAGAGGTGTGCGGGGTGGAAGGAAGAAGCTGAGATTGGACCATGGGAGTAAAAGAGTTGAAGAGTGTGACTTGTTTTCAGGGAAATGGGTATATGACAATGGATCATATCCTTTGTATGGTGAGGCTGAGTGTCCGTATATGTCAGACCAGTTGGCCTGTCATAAGCACGGGAGGTTGGATTTAGATTATCAGCGTTGGAGATGGCAGCCACATGGTTGTAATTTAAAACGGTATGCTCACTTGAAGTGCTGTGTGATTAGGACCATCCAAGTTCCTAGCTTATACTAAGTCTATAATGGTTTTGTTGTGTGCGGTCTTTTGAGAAATGTGCTATGTGAAGTAGTGTGGTTAAAAGAATTTTTCATTAAGTCTGAAACTGAGTCAACATGACTTCTTAAGTGATCAAATGCATTTAATAGAACATGACAATGAATTTTGAATGCTAAGAAACATCTCGTCTTTCTGCAGATGGAACGTTATGGAGATGTGGGAGAAACTGAGGGGAAAGAGACTGATGTTTGTAGGGGATTCCCTTAATAGAGGACAATGGATATCTATGGTTTGCTTGCTGCAGTCGGTGATCCCTGCAAATAAACAGTCGATGACTCCCAACGCTGAGCTTACCATATTCAAAGCTGAGGTAAATTCGCTTGTTTTAGCTATCAAAAGTACTAAGGCTACTGGTTCTAGACCATTTTTCAGGCTCAAAGGTTTCCTCATTTTTCAGGACTATAATGCAACAGTAGAGTTTCTATGGGCTCCTTTGCTGGTTGAGTCGAATTCCGACGATCCGGTCAATCATAGATTGGATGAAAGGATAATGTGTCCCGACTCTCTCCTCAGGCACGCATCTCGATGGAATAATGCCGACATTCTTGTTTTTAACACGTACTTGTGGTGGCGACAAGGGCCAGTAAAGTTGTTGTAAGTGTCATTTTGTCTTCCAACTCAGGTGGGTAAACTAAAAAATAGTTCCAAATGCTTATATGATTGGACTTTGGCATGCTTACACTTTTCAGATGGAGTGGTGAAGAAGATGGTGTTTGTGAGGTGCTAGATGGTAATGGAGCTATGGAGTTGGCCATGGAAGCATGGGCTGAGTGGATAGCCGAGAATGTAGATCCTGCCAAGAAGAAAGTTTTCTTTGTTACCATGTCACCTACACACTTCTGGTAAGTTCTCATACCTTGCTTTCATATATCTATAAATTTGATATCTAATTTTTTCCTTAACCCTCCAATGTTGAGCCACTTGATTTTTGACACAGTAAATATTGCCAAGTATCTTGCTAATGTTCATTTTGAATAGTTTTACAACTTTTGGCATCAATATTTTCAATCATCACTATCTACGACCATGCCATAGTTTATATAGTGACATCTTCAAGTTCAGATACTATTCTTAATTATGCAGGAGTCGTGAATGGGCACCTGAGAGTGAAGGAAATTGTTACAATGAAAAAACCCCAATAGAGGTCGAAGGACACTGGGGCGGTGGTTCGGACAAAGCCACAATGCGAATGCTTGATCGGGTACTAGGCCAATTGAGTTCCAAGGTCTCAGTACTTAACATCACACAACTCTCAGAATATCGGAAGGATGGTCATCCTTCTATATACCGCAAATTTTGGGAAGCACTGAAACCGGAACAACTAGCTAAGCCTAGCACGTACTCAGATTGTATACATTGGTGTTTACCAGGAGTTCCTGATGTATGGAATGAATTACTGTTTCATATGCTGTAATACTATAATTCTACCTGCATCTATATGAAAAAATGTCGAGAATATGTTAGAATGTACTCCATTTCACGATTGTAATTGTAACATTGGCTGTAATTCATTGTGTACAATCAGGTGATCAAGTGTCTCAGTTCTTACTCGTAGACTACGAGGGAGGTAACTGGACATAAAACAGGTAAACTATAACTGCAGAAAAAGTAGAAACTCATGCTGAGATCAATGTCCCTGTTGACTTGCGTAGAATTTAGTTCCAAAAGTCAGAGTGAGAGGCTGAGATCAATATCTTTGCCAGGAACACTTGTAGCTGAAGTGTCCGCAATTATAGGCATCTAGAAACAAGGAAAATTTAAACACATCAAACAGATTTTTAATATGTGATCATGGCTACCTAAGCCAAAAATTTGAGATGCCATCATTTCAAACCCAAATAAAATAAAAGACACTATTCATGGGTAAAATAGATAATGGAAATAACTCATAATATTACCTTGCCATAAACAGTCCCATCATCTCCAACCAGCCATCTAGCTTCCGCACACAAAGCTTTCAGCAGATCATTGGAGTCTGCATGTCTAGGAAGTTGATAGTTACCATGTGCTCTAAGTCCAGAAAAAATCCTCCTAGCTACAGCTCTTCTTTTCCTCTCCCGTGCCATATTCTTTTGACGCTCTTTTACAGATGGGAACCTGTAACTTGTCACTAGAAGACCATCTTTGGTAGATCTGTGAACTATCCAGGGACCTTGAGTTTCCTTAATGCATCCATGCACCAGCTCACTCGTCATCTTCTTCTTCTTTTCAGCTCTCATTGTCTCTCCCATTCTACTATTCTCCATTTGTGATGAGTGCAATGAGTCTTAGCGCCTGTATAACAGAATGGAAATATTATGAAGAGAAGCCAAAAGGCATGCCTGTTTTTAGCTGCCTTTTTCTGAGCATAGTACAGAATAATTCTGAAAAGCAAAAACAGATATCCTGATAGAGCATAAAATCAGATATTGTGGAGGTACAAAGGCAAGTGTGCATGTTATTCATGTCCCAGTAAATCAAGAACTCCAATCAAGTTATATTAGTATTATCTGTTTTATACATATAAGAAAAAGGAGCCAAGAAATACAGAATATCCCTGTTTACAAGAAAAAGCATAGAAGTAAAATTTTAAACTCTAACCTCGATCACGTAAAAGAGATCCTAAAGCATACTGAATGTGATTATAGGGAAAAGATTGGTGATAGGATCTACCTGGTAATTGCACGGCAAGTGGATTTAATAAGTGAGTTTCACTTCAAACTGAGAACCCACCGTCTAAAACATTGACCAGAGTGACTGCATAAATCATCATAGCTCTCCCTGGATGCAAAAGTCCTTAGTATAGGATTTTTTTCATTCTCATATAGACTGCTTTGTTGGCAATGAAGACAATAACCATAAACCAATCATTTTAGTTGATTTAACAGTCGTCAATATTTTTTTCCGTAGAGAAGACGGACTTTCTCTAAGGTCTCCTTCAGTGCTTGCCGAGCCATCTGGTAATGATCTTGAGAACGCACCCCTTGTTCAGCAATTTGCACAGCTTGTTTGTGCAACTGTTCAAACAATTGAATTGGGTTTGAAATATCGATGTCATTCGAGGCAACATTTAAAATGTACAACCTCCTAATATCTTTCCTCCAACGGGGAAGAATATATTGGCGTGGGATTTCTTGAGCACCATTGAGGTTGAGGATACATAATGCATGTCGACAAAGGTAGCCTTTAAAGTTGAAGCCACTACAAATACATCGCAATTCTGCCCCGGCTTTATCATACATTACTTCAAATTCCCTGATATTCATCAGCCGCTCCTCTCCGACACGTTCTTTTAAATTGTATGTAACTGAAGTTCCACTTGCATGAACTTGAGTTATATTGAAACAATTGGACATCATTTCTACCTCATGTTGAAAATTCTCAAATGTTTCTCTGGTATAGATAGTCGAGAGCTGAGACTCATAATAGCAACTGGTTCTTAGTACGGCAGATAAATCCCTAGACTCCAGATCATCAAGTGTTTCCTTCTTGTGTTGCCTTAAAACAAATTCATCATATACATCAACCAATTCTTTGAGATGTGTGTTTTTCTGGACAATGCCGTAAAAGAATCCTGCTACTGGATCACCCTGTTTGATGGCATACATTCCAGCAAAAAAAGAGTCTTTTGAGTATGCTGGGGCCCATTGTTCCCGATCCTGATACAAATCATGAAGTAGCTGATTGTCTCCCACACCAAAACGCTGGACCATATCTTCCCAAGATACTTCAAAATCATCTACTTTCAAGATATAGTAAACAATATTATTCAACAGCATTTGAAACGCTTCAAATTCTTCATGCTTTACCATGCTTTCAAGAATTTTCTGCATGATGTCGGATAATGAAAAATGATGGTGAGCCCTTGGAAATACCTCCGTTATTGTGGTTTTCAACGCCTTATTGTAATCAGTAATGATTGTTTGGGGAGGTCGTCCAGACATACATGTAAGCCAAGATCTAAGTAACCAGTTATAAGACTCCTCTGTATCAGCTCCGAGCAGAGCACTTCCTAGTAATGTATACTGTCCATGATGGTTCACTCCAACAAAAATCACCAGCTGCACTTCAAAATAATTAGACAAGCATGATGTGTCAAGAAAAATTACATCACCAAAGTAAGCATTTGCAGCCCTAGATCGGGAGTCAATCCAAAATACATTTCTTAGATTCCCCTCATCATTAAGATCCATTAAATAGATGAAGTTTGGGTTTGCTAACTGCGCCCTAGAGAAGTAATCAGAAATGGTACGCGCATCACCCTCTTTAAGTTTATAGCATTTTGGCTGATAATAGAACATATTAATCTCACCCTCATTAGATAACAAGTTCCCACCGCAATCAAAATCCCCAGCAGGTGTTTGATATAAGCTGATTGTCTGCACTTCCACATCAAATGATGGCTCAACTTTTCTTTTAGAGCCAACATCCGTCTTCTTATGCGATTTGGAGTTAAGCGCTCTTTCAGGATCAAATGAATGGTTATGCTCAAGCTTAACTTCATCCACTCGCCACCTATTACATTCCACTAACCTCAACCTTATCATAGCTTGACAACCAGTTCTAGTTTCCTTTCTCTCGTATTCGCCTCTTTTACAGTCTTAAACCCCTCACAGTTACAACAAAGTACTGCACCACGCTTCTCCTTACTATTACGCTTCGTCCATGACGATTTCACCCTAATAGCGAAACCTAACTCCTTTGCATAACAATTATAGTAATTATATACATCGTCATAAGATCCAAACTCCATCCCTGTAACTGGAACTGGATAATCCCGTCCTTGACTGCTACTACCATCTTGTTCAATCACAGCTTCGACACGAACACAATCTCTCCCCGCACTCTCAATCCCTTGCTGACTATCCGCATAATCAATTCCATTCACACTGAATAACTGATTACACTCCTCATTTATCAACCTGCTGCTCCCATCAACAATCAGCTCCTCACTATTTCCAACACTCTCCTCCTGCTAATTTCATAAATAAAATTTCAACAAATTCAGATAAAAAATACGACCACTGAAAACACAAACCCTAGAATCGACTTGATTTAGGTGTTTGAAAGAATACGCTGCAGTGAGAAGTTTCATAAACGAACAAGTTGGATGCTTACGAAGATGGCGGCGCTACGGTTGGAAGGGAATGGTTCGCCGATCGGAGAAAAGCTTGCGCCGCCGTCACTCATGGCGAGTTGAGATTCTGAACCAACATGAAATTTGGTAAACTAATTCACACTTTTTTAATTTTTAAAAATAATATATAGTTTTATTTATCTAAACAATATTAAAAAACAAAATATATTGATTGTATTTGGATGTTCGAATCCGACAGAGAGTGAACAGCGTGGTTGTAAAAATGCAGGAAAAAGGTTCAAACTGGATGAAGAGCATTTTATGTTTAAAAATGCTGGAGAAAATAATTATGATTACATGCTTTTTGTTTGTCAGTTACATCTGTTGTGCGACTCGAATTGTAATCTGAACTATTTACACGTAGTACCGAGTAGCCAGTTTGTAGCCTGAGATGAGGGATGAGACTGCCAGCGCGAAGAAAGATAGCAAAGACATGGCGACCGCTGACACTAATGAATCTGTAAATAAGTTATCAGTCCATTCCCTCATCCGGTCTATCATCGGTATAGCTGATGATGCAGATGATATCAGAAGGTATGCTATAATCTACACATCAAAGCAAAAAATATCAATGTTTTCGGATGATCAGATGATCTTCAGTGTGGAACATTGTGCATTTATAGACAGACATACCTGATCGCCGCAGAAACCAATCGAGGCCAGCTTCTTACGAGACAAGACCGCCGTCCTTGTGGAAAACTCATGAACGTGTCTTAAACATTGTGCTCCAGTGTACAATGTTGCAAGAATCGCGATAGCTAAGACATACCTGAGTAGAATCATGAGTTGAGAGTTATGTAATTTCATTGAAATTATGTGGAGTAAACAATAAGATGGATTGGTCACCTGAATTCCTCATACTCATCAAAGTTCCGACCTTCGCCATGTTTATTACTTGCCATGATGATGAGGGAAATCAGAGAGAATATAAGAGCAAGTCCTCTCAAAACCAAACATCCTGATTTCACTATGTCATCTTTTCTCCATCTTCCTAACACTGGCCCTCTAGCTGTGGATACCGGCAGCTGAGCTGTGGGTGGCGCAACTGGCGTGACAGGAGGTTCGGGCAGCGTGACATGCGTTTGATGCTGTTCTTCATCAACGGTGGCCATTTTTCTGAGAAAAGGGTGGAAATGAATTGACGAGAGTTATTTCAGTTATATTAGTTAGGATATGTGAGTCAGAGACATTTCAGTAAAAACACTAACTTTTCAATGAAGGCAAGCGACCCTAGGCGATTGGACTTGGGTTTTGGGCCTTTATAGTTGATTTGGGGCCATTCAGGACCTGCACTCAGTCACTCAGCGAGATTGTAAACAGCCGTCAAAACAAAAGAACCTGACCAGATGTTGATCATGGTCTAAGAACTTTCACATTCTGCAAATTGTTCCAAAATAAGTACTCAACTCTTTCAAGATTAAGCAGACTAAAATAAATGAGAGAAAGAACCTGGTGTCCCATCGGGCTAGGATATGACAAATCCAGAGGCGGCTGATGAAAGAAGAGAGGAGGTTGTAGTGGTTTTTGGATGAGGGAGTGTTTGGACTCATTCTCCTGCACCCCACTCGTCTTCTTCAAACTCAGAGTCGTGGTGGTGGTGACAAGGTGTCAAGGTTCTGCCAGGAGGGTGCAGAGTCTTCCATACAGAGAAATAAATAATTCATGGAATGCACAAATAGAGCAGTTATTCTATTTGGAGCTAACCCCAACAGACATGTCAGTGGGACAGTTACATAACTAACATGTGATCATTGGTCCATGGTCTACTAGGTTTTCTGTATAAACTGCATATGAACATTTAGAGACATTTTCCAACAAAGTTCCAGTTTGAATGGAATACTGGAAACGGATAATTACAAGAATACAAAGATGGATGATGCGTCAGAATGTAACTAGATCTAGCTATAGAACAAATAAAACATTTGAAAGTACCAAGCACCAATGTAAAAGCTCAATCAATCATCACTCCAGTCATCTTCATCACTACCAGCTGTTGCCTGTTCACGCATTTCAAACACTCAGGTGCCTGCTTGAAGTAATAATGCATGTACATGCATATTTAAACTCTGGAAAAAAATAACTCACCCATCTTATTTTATTTGCCTTCTCCAATATGGAAGCAACTTTTAGATTCACACTTGGGGCCTGAATGATTGGTTTGGACACAGGTGCTGCTGCAGGCTTTAAGTTGAATGACTGTACACAAACAAGATACACCCAATTCATCATACAACATGAAAATACTAGGAGATTCTTTAGAAAAGGATAAAATGTCCTATTTACGAATGTCTAACCTTTGCTCGTATCTGCTCCAGTAAAGACCCATTTTCATCAATTGTTGGTTGCTTGGGTCGATTAATTGTCGTTACTTTTTTCAACTGCATAATGACCAACAATTGTTAGACATTCCCCTTTGTAGGCAACTGAAAATAAAAGCAAACCTGAACGAGCCATTATTACCTTGCTTCTATCTAGAGCATCAACAGATTCGATTAAGGGGTTCCTTGGCCTTGGCGGTTTTACTGCCGGTTTTTCTGCCAGTTTTTCACCTTCATAATTTAGCAACGCTAATGACCATGGTGCCTGTTGCTCTGAAGACTTTATTTCCTGCTTGGGGTTGTCCTCTTCCTCTTTCAGAGGACCAGGCACCTCAGGGGGTTTGACGACCATATCTTCAACACTTTGAGTTTCATGCGTAGTACTACTACAAGATGTCAACTCTTCAAGTGATTGATTTGCAGAAAGTACTGGAACCTCAGAAGCTTTATACCCACGATCATCTGTATCTACTAATAGTGGCTCACTTGATTGTATTGGTTCTCCTGCAGAAAGTAAGGTGTGTTCAGCTGGCCTTGGTTGAACAATTTGATTGGTGAGAGTAGTCATATTTTCTAGCAATGCCACTGAAGACTGTGCTGTGTGACTTGATTGTACAGCTTCTACCATGAAAGCATCAGAGTAAGATGGCGATGATGGCAGGCATGATCTTGAATTTATTTCTAAGGTTTCTCTAGCCAAAGCAACTGAATCTGGCTGACCACTTTTCAGATCTGTCCTATGATGGATCATGGCCATTGAGGAATTTGCATTAAGTGTATCTGAGGTAATACACCTACGTTCGCCATGCTCTTCAATATCATCTGTAACTTGCAATGAGGAATCAGTAGAAAGGGGAAAACTGCCAGGGTGGTGGCTGGATGTATTTTGTGAACTTTTATCTGTATCTGCAGCCTTAAGATGTTGCCTAATCTCTGCATCCGGTGGTGTGAGATGGAAGCTACCTCTTACACCAAACACAGATGGTAGCAGTGATCGATTAACCTCCACACTATATTCCGATGATTCTTCCTCAGCATCAAAGAAAGAATCCTGGTGTTTTCCGACCATCCACTGCATAGGAGGCAGAGGTGGCAGTGGAGGCGTACCTACAAAATTGACGTCTTTTTCAGTAAGATCCCCAAATTGCTGAGTGATACAGTCTGACGGGTATATCACTGCTTTATCACTACTCCTATAACCAGACAGTGAATATATGCTCGCAGGCAAGGAACCCTGTTTGCAGTCACACTTACCACTAATATCACTTTCCGGTGCCACAAAATTTTTGGGAACCCTTTCAAACGATAGCTCATCTGAACTTTCATGACCTTCTGTATCACACCTCTCAGATAACGATTCGGTGGCATCGAGCTCCCTTTTCATGGTATACAAACCACCATCATCGTAAGCATGTACCTCAAGCGATGCAGCAACAGTATTTTCTATGTTTTCTGCTGCAATATTCATCAACTGATCATAACCCTCTAAATTTTCTTCAGTTCCATGTTTAGAATTTTCATTATTTAAAAGAACAACATGATAACTTTCAATATTGTCATTATCAGGCACCCTTGGATGACCATCCCCATCTTCATAGCCTTGCCCATTCACTCTGGTTCTCTCAAGCTGTGGGTATTCTGAATCATATACAGCCTCTGATGGCTCCATATTATAGTAAGCTCCACCCGATGTGAGCTCTCTGGTCATTAACTCAGAGTCGGGAGACTGAAACAAGTGACTCAAACCCCTTTGAAATGATATATTTCCATCTGTATGGTTATATGGAGTCACTACTGATCCAACAGTGTCACCATTAGCATTCAAATACCGGTTGGACAAAAATTTATCTGTCATATCATAATCAAAAGAATCTGAAGAATCAACCTCTGCAGCTTCACATGTCTTCGTGGAAAGAGATGAGTCAGCTTCTATATCAACATGCTTCTCATTAAGAAGAGCCCCATGCGGCGAAGTTGTAGATGTACATTTGTTGAATGATATGCTCCCATCATCAGATACAATAGAGTTATCAACTGATAGAGAGTCCAGAACTTGTTCTTTTAAATCATTATCACCCGTGTGTTTGGAAAAGTAGTGCGGTTCTTTCTTAGGTATGTATTCAATGTCAGTTTCTGCTTCAGATTCCATATTGGCAAGTGCATCCATGTAATAATCTGTCTCATTAGCTGTTGCATCATAGTATGGGGAAACACTTCCATTTATGTCCCTGTTGTCTCCATCAACACCTAATTCCATTTCAGTGACTGGAATACGAAGGGATGAGGCAGTTCCTATAGAATTACCATCTTCACACTTACAGTAGAACCCCTATTTCTTCTACTTTTACTGAAGTCGTAAGTGTACATAGCTGATGGTCTTAGCTTCATTTCCTGGCCAGTGTGAGAATAATAATGTGTATCCTCGGTAGCTCTCACAGGCTGAATATCAAGTATATCATGCTCCAAGGCGCCAGTGTCATTATATGTCAATCTCAAGAGAGGCTGCCCAACTTCACTCTCATCTGAATGTTCAGGTGTCATAGTTTGCAATAACTTTTCCATGTAGCTGTTGCTACTTTGTGAATAAGCGATGATCCTTTTCTTCAGATTAACATGACGTGTAGTATCTTTACTGTCGTTCCCAACACGCTCCTCAAGCAGTAACTGATGCAGCCTGCACCACAGCCAAGCTTTCCATTCAGATAGTAAATGTGCTAACTAATCCAATGGGATACTATTTTTTGATATAACACTCATCAGCATCAGGAGTTGAACAAGATGTGAGGGGGTTATAATCCACCTCCTTAACCACCAGGCCTGCCCTGATGGATATTCACTGAGGGGCAATGGAGACAAAGTGAACTTACTTGGCATGTGAAGTTGTCAGTATTTCTGGGGCGTCTCCATTTCTCCAATGAGATCCTTTTTTCTGTAAAATCAAAAATTGAGTATGATATTTCATGAAAAAAAATTGGGTATGATATAAAAGGGATCCCCACAGAGTAGATTTACATGATAGCAGGAAATAATAGTGAGGCCTGATTTTTTCTTCCACACACAAACAAGTGTACTGATAAATTCAAAGACATTAACGTGGAGAATCTAAATTGGAAAATATGTAGAACCTGAGGGTCAAAAAAGCTTGATAGTAAAGACCATTATGAGGGGAATTAAAATGTGCAGTTTTGAGGGGATTCTACATAACATGTATCTTTTATATTGATACCTTTATCTTCCGATTTCTCTTATCTCTCCGAATCCCGAATCTAAGTGCATCAGAGATTGTTGGCTCAACTCTGAAGGATGATGGATCTGTGTATCTTTTAAGGCATGCACCAGCACCGCCAATATCAAACCTAAAAGATAATTAATTTACAAAATTAGGAAGCAGTCTAAATATTTGACAAGTATGACAGACAAAAAATCCATACTTATCAAGAAGAAATAACTGAGGTGGACCACGGCATTCTTCGTACGAATCCCTAATAAATCGAGGCATGTCTCCTTGTGTGATGATATTTTGGTCGGTGCACATTTGAGAATTCCAGTCAACACCTGCAACAGGATCACAAACATATATACTTCACTTACAGAAAATATTGTAACCTGGAGTACTTGGTTAACAAACCAGCATTATAGAAGCTGACCTGTATTATAATAAAATTTTGTATGATTAGTCAAGGACAATATATTCTTCTGAATCAAAGGAACATCAGCCTCTAATTGCTGAATTCTAGCCATCAGGCCTTGGCCTCTTGCTGACGTTGCCATGATATCCTCATTTAAGTCGTGAAATATCTCAGCAGCAAACCTTCGCAATTACAAACAGGTTAACGGAAAGATTCGACATTGTTTCATTTCATTACGAGATGACATGTAATGAAAAAGCTAGTAAAGAAAGAAATCACATGTTCATTCTTTCATAACTGACTAGTAAAACAAATAAGCAGCGTTTCCAATCCTAATATTCAATTTGTCAAACACAGTGCGAATGAAGTAGAGTAGAGTGCATACTCGGCTAGGTCACCGAGCTGTCTGAGGAGGCCAACGAAGCCAGCCATAGCGACGGCTTCCAAGAGTGCTTCGGGATCATCTTTATCAGCGGCTCTATACAAGTCCGGATCGGCTAAATAGAACTGATTTCTGATTTGGTAACGAGGCAATGGCATCGCTAGTAGTAGTAGAGAATAGAGAGTAGCTGCGTGAGACTTGAGAGGAGTGAGAATTGGGGGAGCCGGAAATCCAGCATTAGTGGGAACTCAAGGAGAGAGATTTTGTGGAATCTGCGGTGGCGAATTGAATATGCGAGCGAGCGATAAATAAGTTTGGTTAAAAGTGGGTGAAGTTGAGTAACGACTCAAGACATTGTAACAGTAATAATGATTACATACCTCTGGACTATGACAAAAATGTATGTTCTTGGTGCGGTCGAATGGGAAAACCTCTCTGTAAATGGAGTGTATACTTGACATTCAGTGCACAAAACCGCAACCTCGGCTAGTCGGGGAATTAACACAGTCCATTAGAAACAACATAGGGTATTTTATATACAGAGCATGATTACGATCGGTGCAATTAAACCTACAAATGGTGCTGGATCCTGGAATCAGTAGAGAGGTCATAAGTATCTAATCATTAAAGAACCTTTACAAATCTGTTTTTTTAAAAGAATCAAAACTATTAACATTTTTTCTTCCCTCTTATTTCAACCCATAGTCGAGGGATTATTAAGCAAAGCCTCCAAGAGTATACCAACCAATTTTGTATTCGCCCTTCTTTCTTTGCCGGAGGAGGCTAACAAATTTCAATACATAATCTGGATTTTGTTTGACGGTAGCCGGGGGAGCTTCTTCATCAGCTAATATGGATTCATGCACAGCAAGTCTGACGCAATGCATCTGAAAAAGCAACTGCATCCATAATCATACCTGCGACAGTCAAATGGCATGAAGTTGGGAACGATCCAAAGGAGTAACTACTCGGATATAATTGAACAAGAACATGGTCATCTTGACTGATACTTGTCATCCGCAAACACTGAAACAAATGGGTCTGTGACACCAGCAGCAAGCAGCATTCGATGAGGATGGAAAGCCAGGCAACTTATGGGACCAACTTTTTGGGGCATGAAAGTTGGAGAATTTTGCATGCTCCCCAACAGGTCACCATCCAAGCTGAAAACCTTAATGAGTTGCCTGGCTGACCCACTAGCAACAATTGGGGCATGGCAATGAACCGCAAAAGCTGTCAACGAACCCTTATAAGCTTCAAAGGATGTATAAGTGTCTTTACTATATCTTATATCAAAGACCTGGACGTCTCCCGCTTCAGATGCACTCACAATCTGGTCATAAATGAAAGCAGTTTATGCCTAAACCCAAAATGGACGTTCACTAGTATAAGCTCAAAAGTTAATAGTAGAATATTACCTTAACGGGATCAAACCCAGGTTGGAAGCCAAGTCCGACCACTTTTTCCGATTTCTTGGTGTGAGGAGACGCCACATAAACAAGTCTGAATATCAACATTGGTAAAAGTTGAATCAGGCGCCCGGTAAATTTATAACTTAAAATTTACATGACTCATGAATCAGACAATCAGATACGAAGTCTTCCTGCGAATTTATCTAATACGACAAGCTAAAGGTGCAAAATATAGGGGGAGAGAAAACCCACGAGTCAGGCGCACGGACGTCGAACAATCTCACAGTACCATCAACATAACCAGTTACAAGTTGACCACTGTGAACTGGAGAAGCACTCTGCATGTGATGCAGAATAGAACAATGAGTAAAATATGAACACAAAAATAAACAGAAGCAGACACGTCAATGGTATGAATTATGAAAGAGGGGAAACAGTACTATATGCCACAACTTACCAGTGCTGAGATGCTGCATTCTGTTGGTGATGATATTGAATTAACTAGCTGCCCTCTTTCAAGACTCCAGGTCATGATGGACGAAATTTCTCCAGATGCATACTAATTGGGGATAATCATAAGTGAATATAAGTCGCATGCAACTTTTAAGGAAATTACTCTACAGACCTGACAAAAGGCCAGGCCGCCAGGGCATTTACCAGATATCCAGATTGCTGTTGCCAATCAACCACAGGATTCAGGCTTCGCACTCCAGGTTTGTGACCTTGAATCGAGGAAAATGCAGTCACCAGTTTCTGTTCGCCTTTTACAGAATAGTCCTTCCAGAGCCTTATATTTCCATCAACTGTGGCAGAAGAAAACAAACAAAATGCATAAACTTAGAGCAGTGAAACTAGGAACCCTTTTCAACCATAAATTTAAGGCAAAACAACAAAGAAAAATGCACTTACAAGAAGCAACAAGAAGCAAGCTGTCATCCAATTCATTGACGAGGCAGAGCTTTGATATTCCTTTGTTGGGAGAGTGGTGATTAACAAAACTATTGACTAAAGCCCCCTCCTCATAATTCCATACCCTAAACACAAATGGCAATTGTTACTCCTTGCATAGAAACAGGATCAAACAGCATGATGAAGTGGTTCTTCATAACACAAGCTTGTTTGACTTTAAGAAAAAATCAAGAACTGTGTCCCAAAGTAACTTAGTTCTGGTGTTTTCAAGTTTTTTCAAGACCACTTTAACAGATACATAATGCAAACCAATGAGGCACCATGTCAAAGAGCACAAAACTAAATGGCACATCTTAAGGTTTTCTCTGAAAGGACAGCAGAAGAATGTGTTTACCTTATCTGTTCATTATCATCAGCAGCAACTACAATGGGAGAGAAAGGGTGCATTAAACAAGCCTTCGTGCCTGTCTCAAATTTTGTATCCCACCTGCTGATTGACTCGCAAAATTTTCTAACACCTGAAATTTAAAAGAAATAAAGTCAATGAGATTGCAGTATGGAAAATAAGTAATATAACCCAAAAGCCACTACTAGAACATCAAGAATCAACATGAAGTTCAAATCTTTTCTCAACAAGTAATAAGACTCACCTGAGTGTTGACATTTTACTATGTGGTCCATGGCTAGCTTCTCCCTCTCTCGCCTCTTAGCTGCTAACTCTTCACTGTCATTTGAAGCAGCCAGAAGAGGTCTTGAGAAATGTCCACAACTCCAATTATAAATGGTCGACTGCGGTAAAAAATTGAGCTCTGGAGTTCCGCTAGATCCTCCACTAAGAATAGGATCAGCCAAACCTGCATCTGGAGGACAAACTAAGTGTGGTTTGAATTCTAGTGAGCAAACTCTGCGTATCCCTGTTAAGTAAGTTGGACGGGGCGGACTAACAGGAGGAGTCCTGAATGTCAACGGCATGTGACCTGTAAAATATAGTTTTGAATATGTGACATGCACAAACCTTGAGACATGTCAAGCCAAAATACATGAAATAAATAAATTATAAATAACCTCCATTCATGTCAAACCAAGAAGATGACCTAACCAAACCCGCGAGACTTAGATTTGAAGTTGCCTTTGTCAATTCGGAAGTCCTGGAGGTGCTTATTGAAGCCTTCATAGGTTTTGTTATAACTTGTTCAATTCCAATGATGGAAAGAACTTGTCTTCCAAGATTAGCCACATATGGAGATGGATCTTTTGCAAGAGAACGCAGAGCAGACACAACTTGAGAGTAGGTTGCATTATCTAGTGCCTTTGGCCTCACATTGCTGTCACCAGCGGTGACTTGACCATTCATGCCACCAGGATCAGAATTCACTGAAGAATCGTCAGACATAGGTGATCCGTGCAATATTTTAGATGCTGCACCAGGGCTGCTCATGGCATTAGCCCTCTCAATGGACATCATTGTTTTGCTGTTGCTTCTAGGCATGATATCAGTACCAACAGATGAACGATACATGGTTTGATCAGTACCACCAGTCAAACTCTTAGAATAAACCAGCGATGACAAAGGATTCACCAAGGAGGTAGATTGAGGCTTCAAGTACGCAGCAGCAATCATTTTGAGATGCTTATTGTGAATCAAAGCGAAGCGAGATAAGGCTGAAACCATGTAAATGAAATGTCACATATAAAAATATATTTAACTAATTAAACCTATTAAACAAATTATAACTATTATGGATATTCGGGAGAATGGCTTCATACCAACTGCAATTTCGGCCCTTACAAGCGGGCTGCCATCTGAAATGACACTTAACAAGCTCTTAACAATGGTAACTTCAACTTCAATGCTTTCATCAAAACCTTCATTATCCCTTCCGATGCTGTCCTTCGATGAATTAAGTCCAATGCCGAGAAGGGTGCCCAAACTGAAAACCGCTGAAGCTCTAACCTGCAACAAATGGTATTTGCAAAATCTTCTAACAATTCAAGAAAATTAAATTAGTTTAAATGACAGACGAACCTCCGGCTGGGGGTACACAAGTAAATAGGAAATTATAGAAGGGGAATCTGTCTGCAAACTAATGACTTGAGCTTCTGTGAAGTTTTCCCATAATTTTCCCAAACAGAGACAAGCCCACTGAACAAATAGGGACTCAGCAGGGTCACCATCTGGAGATGAATTTCCAATGTGTCGCAAGCACACGTGAAGTAGTCCAGATTCCATACAAACTTCCTGACCTCGCTTATGTCCATCAACAATGACAGCCAGAACAAATGCAGCCATTGTGCGTTGTTCAGTAAAAGCTTCACCACTATCAAGAAATCTGATAAAGTACTTATGACCACCATCCTTAACTAGATCAACCTGACAAGACTGGGATCCAAAAAAACTCAGTGCCCTTAAATAGGTAAATATGACGTCAGGCACACTTATAAGACCTACGAATCAGATTACCTTATCAAGGGCAAGGATTTTCGTCCAGATAAAAACAAGTAATTGGCGCAATTCTGGTGTTGTAGTTTGCAATAGCTTAAGAACATATGGGAAGATACCGACAGACAAGGCCTACAAAATATCAGTAAATAACAATTCTGTCAAGGCTTGTAGCTTAGCCCGAGTATATAGAGAACATATACGAATTTATAAAATGTCTACAATAGTTATGTACCAGGTCTACAGCCCAAGAACCCATATCAAGAAATCTTCCAAGGAGCAACAGCGCACGATACCGATGGCATTGGCTAAGTAAAACCTAATGCGCACAAGCGCATGTAAATCATGGAGAATGTCAAGGGTTACACATTAGAAAAGTGCCATCCATTTGATCATAAATAATACCCAATGTTACAAGAATCAATATCTTAAGGCTGAATGGCGATTTGATTACTTTGTACACAATGATGACAGAACCAAACTTGATGTACACTAGTAGGCTTGCTTTTTAAGCATGAACAGAATACCAATCATGTAGGTAATATGCTAGTGCCTACTGAGACTATGATATCAATTTTTATTTCATAAATTCATTTGTCTGACACTCACATTTTAACCAATCGAAACATTTTACCAAGAAAGTACACGAATGCATCGTCTAGCTCTACCACGCCCCATTTATGACTATGCAGTTAGGAAATGAGCCAATGGCTTGCAATGGGTGAATGCACTGCCGAAGAAGACAATACTGCAACTGAGTGCAATATGACCAGTTAACATGGTTGAGCGTATTAATTTTCTAATGACTATTTTCACCTTGAAACGAATTGGATCCTTCAGATTTATTTCAATCCTTGAAACGAATTTTTTGTAGATATAATATTAACTTCACTCCTTAAAACGAATTGGATGCTTCAGATTAATTTCAAATGACAAGGGAATGGAACAACTGAATCCAAACTAGTATTAAAAGAACTAAACCTGTAGCACGATAGGAAGTTGTTCGGGTGGCTTTTTGTGCTCCGATCCATGATCTAGCCATATCTGGAAAGCTACCAATTGCTCCGTGAAAAAGGGACTTGCCTAAAGATATACACAGTCAAACCTCACTGATATGATTAATGTTAAATGTACCCCAAGAGAAAGAACAGTCTGTTACCATGAATTCTGCATCAGGGTCAATCCGTAAAGAAGGAAGACGAGAAAGACAGATTTCTGCAGCCATGTCCCAGGCATCCCTAACGAGTTGCACACAGCAAGAGTGAAAATTTGGGTAGAAAAGGCTACCTTTCCCAATATGCTTGTGATCCAAGAAAGGGTGTAATTAATAAAATAATCAGACAACCAGCCGTCGTCAACTGAACAACAGGCTTCATCATCATATTAAAAAAGTTTACCGCCGAAATCATAAGCTCTTCGGATAGATCGTTTCATATCCACATCCACAAAGCATTTATCAGATTAATGGCAATCGTTCAGCTATTCTATTTACAAAAAAGGTGCATGAAAGTCTGATGAGAGCAACAGTAGTACCACATATGATGCTGATGAGTCGGTGGCAATATCGGGTGAGATATAGGGGAGCAATTTGCTGAACGCATGATCCTATCAGCCAGTAAAAAGTTCCGGAATAAGCTGGCGACCAAAAGGTCCTGCCTAAAAAGTCTCTGAAAAAGATCTGCATCGTTCACATATTAACATTGAAAATCATATAGAATCACAAACCAAGTCAATAAGGTTTACTTTTTTGTAAATCATACCACGAGGAAGAACATTCCAAGCAATGGTATCAGTGACAGCAGTGAAAATCCAGTTTAACTCCCCCAGGAGAGTTTTACGGTCATTCTGAAGGCCAGGTATATTATCTATGTCGTCATCATCAATAAAATCGCGAAGCAGGGATCTTCGGCGAAACCTTGAAACCACAAAAGAAATGAGATTAAACCAACAATCCTAAAGATAAACAAGGCAGTGATGGCTTGGAAATCGGAATTAGCGTTGACAACAATTAGTCTAGGCAAGTAGATGTGATATTCAATAGAAAACAATTAATCATTTCTTCACAGAAGCTCAATACTGATCCACAAGAAAAGGGCATAGTAAATGTAATACGGATGTAACATTCACCATTTTAATGCCATCTTTATAGGAGTGGTAAGACAGGATGTGAAAACATCAGCAGGAAATTCGTCACTCTGAGGAAGAGTCTCATGAGCTTCACAGGCAGCAAGCAAAATGCAATCACGAGGGGTCTCTAAGGAACCAGAAGCATTCAAATCAAGGAGCTGTCAGAAACAAAAAATATTAGGAAATTCACCAAGTTGTGATGCAACAAAATCTGGCTGTAAGGGTGTCCAGAATGACCTATATAAATATATTCTAAGAGTTTTACCTCAATGAATGCGTTGACTATCATCCCAGCAGAGGAGCAATCGAAAACATAAATTGATGGTGTTTTCATCCATGAGTCAAGATCACTAATTGGCAATGGGATATACTGAGTATAACTCTGCCATACAGAAACCAATCACATGAGTATTAACACATTCATAACTAGAAAAGGCCAAAGTAACCTACATACGGATCAATATACCTTGTTAAAGAGCCATATTTCCCCGTTGGCAGTCGGCTTCGGAACACCATGACCATTGTAGTGAAACAACACTCGCTCAGATTTAGCAAACTTTCGACACGAAAGGCAAAGTTTCTTTACTTCTTCGACGGTCGGATCAAGTTGAATTTTGTAGCGCGCCTACTCATATTTTCATTTAATGAGTCAGAATCAATGTCCCCCACTCATTATCACAAAAGGGGGAAAAGGTAACATCTCACCCTTGGTTGCCACCTTTCATATTGGCTGCTCAGCGTTTGACCAATTGCCTCAAGAGCCTTTGGGGCTACCATGGAAAAAGGATCTGCAAGAAAGGTGTCAAAGTATAACACGTGTGTAAATTGGATATTCAATGTCAAAATAATCTCATTATTAGAATGATACTTTCAAAACAAATACTGGCAATGCGGAAAAAATACAATAATTGGAAGCATAATTACCGATCCAACACTCCATCCTTGCACAAGGTGATATTTTTATTACATCAGGCGGGTCAACATTTATGTTCAAACATAAAACGAGAGCCACACAACTGGTTTTCATCTGTATTACACCAACAGCCGAAGTTACAGTATAGAAAAATACTAAAACAGACAGACTACTCTAGATATACACATACTATTTTTCAAAGCGAGCATAACAGTAATGTCATTAATTTTTGAGGTCATTGATAAGTAAAACCTACAAGAAGTAGGTTCCAATATTTTATTTTAATGTATACACCATATACAAGCACATACGATGTTCAGCGAATAAAATCAAATAATACTGTTGGCAGTGCCCTATCCATATCTCAGCTTTCCTATCCAGTCAATAACAAACCAAAATTGACATGCTTAAGGAGAGCAGAAATTATTTAGCTTGACCTCACTCTGTAATATGATAATTAAATTCGAGGCTCAGTCAAGTGAACTTATGTTTCAACGAGTAGCTATAGAGCTGTTCCATATAATCAGAGCATGTCATCGGTAACTGATGGCAGAGGACTACTGAATACCCAACCCAACTAATGTTTCAAATGCACAATGAATATCAATACTGTAGGACCTACCGGCTACCAGGCTACCAGCAGAGTAATTGATTTTAAAGCACAATAAATCAATAAAGTTGCCAGATGCACCAAGTTTAAAGAGAGAAAGAAAAGCTTACTCTATCTTTTGGCCTCCATTTCGATACCAAACCTTTCTCCAATAATCCTTTACCAGCATACACTTTGAACTCATCATTCTCAGGTCCGCAAATGAAAACACCAGGAGGAAAGTAACACATACTCATACTAGACATGACATTCCCATCTCCATAATTACTACTCCCAGCCTCTGAGTCCCTCAACATTCCATTCGCATCAACCTCATCTTCACCCTGCCTCAAACACTCATCCAAGTGATCATTGGAGCCTACCAACTGCGATTGCTGAAACCTGGACACCATCAAATCACCTAATGCCATTCAAACCTAAACCCTAAGCCTACAAATTCCCTAAAGCACACACTACTACAACGCCCTAACCATTAAAAATCACATATCAAAACTTAGTCGTCAATTTTTTACAGGAGTAGTGAACGATTTCAAAGACTGAGTGACCTAATCGACGAAGCCACTAAACCAGCGGCGCATGGAGATCCTTGTCAAGAGGAAAGACAGTGAATCCAGCTCGTAAGTAGACGATTCGTCTCGAATAAGAAGGCGATGTGGACGGGCATCTGCAGTGCCGGACGGTCATGCGGTGGAGGTGTGGCGGCGGCTGAGAGAGTTGGATTTTGGTATCGATGCGGAAGTGAGAATCTCGATGTTTTATTTATTTATTTATTTGTAAAGGACGAAAATGTGAGTGTTTATGAATAAATTAAATGGGTGGCTTCTGCTTTCCACGTCTCAGTTGTTCTCTACCGTTACTTTTGCAAGCGGTGTCGTTTTTGTTGTTGCTAGCTGTGTTTTGTATTGATTTTTAGTTAAATGAATGTGAAATTTTACTTTCCTTAAAATTCATTTCTTCATTTTATTGTGAAATCTTTTTGTTCAGTGCATTCGATATTTTTGAAGGAAAAATTGAGCATAAAAGGAAAACTATTTGATTTCATGGCTATTAGAAATAGAGCATATTATTAATATAGAAAATATCTCCATAAATAAAGCAGTAGAAAATAAGAAAAGTGGGAAAAGGTGTGTATCTAATTAGATTGTTGGGAAAGTGCGAGTGACAGCTATTAACAGCATGAGTTTTTAAGGTACAAGTCAAAGACGTGTTGTAATGTTGTTGTGTCAGCAAGAATAAATGTTTCAGGAATCAACTTTGGCTTGCAATAACTGACTCACTGATAGTGCTTCATTTGTTTCACTCTTATGACCTGTGTCTAGCTATCATCTCTTCATTACATATGAATCAATGTTGTTAATAGTTCAAATTTTGATTAATTAAAAAATGGCTCTTGAATCAGTGTTAGAATTCAGTATAAGGTTTAATTTATCAGAATTTAAAGTGATGTGGGAATATCACGAGTGAATATTTCCATTGTTTCAGCCCTGGCTGGAGTTTTTAGAACTCGATCGGTTACGAACTCTACTCCAAGCATTAGGCCTATTCCCCTGACATCTCCCTCCTATTACTATGAATTTAAATCAAAGTGAAAAATATTCTCACAAGTTATCCATGAGGTTGGGAGGCCGGTCATTCAACATATTTTCTTGAAGCTATTCCTTTTCGATGATATTCAAGACCGCCAACCCTGCAGCTGTGCATACAGGGTTTACGCCAAAAGTGTTGAAATAGCTCCGTCGAGTCAGTACTCGACGGAGCTATTTCGGGAGTGGTCACCACTGCCTCAATCGGAATGCCATTTCCTATCCCCTGCAAAAAATAAAAGACTTTTAGTTTATCTCCTTCAAAATATGAGTTGTTAAAAAAACAAATCAATTCATGAGTCCAGGGGTGATACTGTTGATATACCTTTGAATGAGAGAAGTTGATGATGTTGAATGAGAAGGATGCTATTGTTAGTGCAAGTCCTCTATGTACAACATGTGTATGAACTAGGAAAGATTGAGCAGAGAGCTGTAATCGGCATCAGGGCAATGTTGATTAATACTTCATATTAATTTACATGAAAGAAACGTACGTTGCTGTGATGTGTTCACAATGTCAGACTCAAACACGTCATTGTCATCATCAGTTGCTTTGTTTAGTTAATTACAAGTAGGTTTTAATTATTGAGTTGCTGTCATCTTTTTATCTACTCCCTCCGTCCCAATTTGAGTGATCCATTTGAGAACTTTCACGGTTTTTAAGAAAATTGAAAAATGTGAGATAAAAAGTAAGAAAGAGAATGAGTGAGATAAAAAGTATGAAAGAGAGTGTAAATGTATAGGTAAAAAAGTTTCTAGTTTAGGAAATGGGAAGATCATTTTGGGACATCTAAAAAGGAAATGGGACACTCATAATGGGACGGAGGGAGTATTTGTTTTGATTTCTTAAGTAGTAGTAGTAGTTAGCGACTTAATGCTCCTAGTCTGCTATCTACCTGTATGTTTTATTTATTTGTTTGTAACAGATCAACTGTGAATTTTAGTTTAGGGAGAGTTTTATCAGTTATGAAGAAGAACTGATGGGTATGTTGTATAACTTTGAACTAGTCTGCTACATTTCAGATCAATACAATGTGCAAATTCCAAAACGAGTATTGAAAGATTTTCCTTTACTGTACAAATCGATAGAGAACCATAAGAACTCCTGAGGTTGGAAATTGGGATATTTAAATTTTGTTAGCCTCGTGTTCTTGTATGAGAACTAGCCGAGTTTTTCAGCCTTTTCCTGATCAAGTAATACCCAAATCCTCCAAAAACCATCACCAAAATCAAAACATCCACAACTCCAATAAGGACTAGAGCCCATTTCTTCAATCCCAAGAAACTCCCATTTCGCCGATTATCTCCTTTCCGCAACTTGATCAAAAAGTTCACTCCTTTTTGCACATCTGCTTGCCTGATCCCTCTGACCATGTCATACAAAAAACACTTACCCAAATTGTAAAACACACCTTTGCATTTACAATCACTCGAGCATAAACTCGAGCATTCCTCTTTACTCACATTGACTTTATTTGGCTCATATGCAAATAAGCTCTCAACTCCCACAAGCTCAATCATTTCATATTTTTTCACATCGCAAAATGGTCCATCGGGGGCCTCAATTCCATAGCTACAGTCTGAATTACTCCCTCCGTTCTTCAATCTGATGCAAGCACATGAGCTAGAGAATGTGCACACCCCATAAGGCTTGCACGCCAAGGGAAGCTCACAAGTTTCATTTAGTACTTCGAACGATGTCTCAAATTTTCCTGATTTAAGGGAGTAATAATACAGCCCAAGATTGCCTGTTCTGTTGCTCAATGACATGTACCTTAAATCTTCGTTGTTCCCCGAATACCAAAGTTCTGAGAATTTTTTAAAATCCTGATCGAAAAGTTCTAATCTTTGACGACCCAAGTGAATGAAACTGATGTTTTTGTCGATGGGAGCCTTGTATTCCCAGTATGAGTATTTGGACTTGTTCGAGTTGAGATAGAGTGCAAGTTTCCCAGCTTGAATTTCAAAAGAATAAGTACTGCTCTTGTTGTTTGAAAATGGTGTGGTTAAACGAGTTGCTACGTTTAGCTGCTGCCCACGGAGCATCGTGTTAGTAGGGAAATTGAAACTCTGCCATTTGATTTTGCGATCCTGATCGAGTAGAACAAGATTGCCCGTAGACAGAAGTTCCAATTTCTGCATTACAAATTTAATAAGGTATATGGGTTACACACCATTATGCGTAAACAGTAATATAGTTCAAAAAGACTACTTTTTTTGGGCACACAGCATACCTCAACACCTTGGCCATTAGTTCCAGACCGCCACCCTACTTGGCCGAAAGGGCCTTGCTTCAGCCTCAAGTCTCCTCCATCAGTCAGCTCAAGGTAACACCGGTCGGATGCATAAAAGGGAGAAAAGTGACCAGAGCTCCACACCCGGACATCTCCAATAAACACATCCAATGAGCAAGTATACTTATTACTAATGGTCGAGGACTCGACACTCAGTGCAGCTTTGAAACGAGGCAATGCCGTGTCGTTGGCTTCCAGCAAAAATGCCCTCCCCACGAATCCATTAGTGAACTCCTCTGGTACTTGTACAGTGATTTGGTAATTGTCAGTAGTAGATATTGAACACCCATTTGGAAATTTAAGGGAAAGGACTAGGAGAAGGAATAGGAGGTTCATGAATGATGGAGTTGGACATTAGTCTTGGTGCTTGATTTCTTTGGATCTTGTTGCTTGTGGTTGGCATAGCATAAAGCAAGGTTTGTTTAGAGACACAAAAGCAACACAAGTTGATGTATTAGGTTGATATTTTTTTACCAAAGCAAGACAATTGTAAGGATGACTACTTATAGAGATTTACTGAAAGTAAAATATCTCTAGAAATCTCAAATCTGTTGTTTCATATGAAAGTTTAAGAGTATGATATTTTGAGAAAAGTCTTTGAAAAAGTTGGGGTTGTAAAGTTGATGTTTTTGCCTGGAAAGTTGAGTGGGAGTGTTGTGGTGATGGAGAGACACTTCTTAAAGGTCCCAAATTTTGCATACTTTGATGTTTACTTGAGCTGAAAGATTGATGAGTGGAGGTCAAGCGTGGGTTTTTGTTCGTGGTGGAAAAGTAGGATTGCTGGCAATGGTATGCATCTTTTGTCAGCATGATGTCAGCATTGCATCATAGTCATGTAATTGTTTTCTGTCGAAAGTATTGAACCTGAAAATATGAGTAGGGAGTAGGGTTTTACAAAAGGCGCCAAACGAAGTCGTTTTTAAATTTATACAAAAAAATTTCTCTTGGGCTAAATTTAAATTTAGATCTGGACACGGGAAATTTGTACATCGCAACAGATCCGGCGACGCTTGACTCGATTTGCGACGGACGAGGGACAAAGCGGCTGTGGTATATACTGAGGTGATTCTTATGCTTTGTTTTGTTGGATTGATTTCTGATTTGTTTGGTAGATTTGAGGATTTTGTACTTGAATATCGATTTTAGGGCTCCGTCTTTAACAGTTTTAGTTTTGTTTATGAGATATATATGTACGAGTTGTTGATGGTTAATGGTTTGAAATGAATCGTTCTCACTTGAGATCTGCTGATGGTTCCTTCACTTTGGGTGAAGATGAATTGTTTGATTGAAAAAACATCTAGTTATAAGCAATGTTAATATGTATATAATTGTGAACACTGTATTTTTGAAGTTCAAACTTAGTTTTATTGACATCCATTATTCATCAAACCAAATCATGCGTAAGGAAAGCATTATTTACACATAATAGATATAGATACACACTGACAGTGTAGAAAACCGTGATTTATGATATAGATCCTCGTCAGTTTGGAAGATGCAGGGGTTTATTAAAGGATGTTTCGGCCTAGTTCATGGTATCCAATGTCCTCCACAGCTCCAACAGTTTTGGATATACGCCGTTTGCTTAGCTCTTCCACTAATGACCGGTGCAATAACTGACTGCGTTTGTCCATGAATGATTGTGCCCGAGGTAGTGATGCCTTTGGAAGTGCGTTGTTCACTACTTGGATTTCTTGCTCCGGGCAGAACCTGGTTGATTTTATGCTTTTGGGGTTTAGTTCTCCTCTTGGGCTTAAACTACAGTCCAGCTCATTGCTGGAGTGGAATTGTATGTTGGAATAGTTGAAGGAATTTGATGAGCAATGAGAGCTGGTTTCGTCATTCACATCATCTGTGATATTTGGTACCATGACACATCATTTGCATCATTTTTTTGGATGGCATTATCATATTTTGAGATATGGAAGAGAAATATTACCTTGAAGTTCAAGCCACTCGTAGTTTGTGGTCATGGTATTTAATTGGTGAACCTGTGGCAGAGAAACTTCAGATGAGGAACAAGAGGAAAAAGCATAGAATGGATGGTTGTTTCTTTCTCGGTCTGTATATTCTTCTTCCTCGTACATGAAACTATTCTGGTGGTGAAAATCTGGTGAACTATAATCTGCCCATGTTGAGGCCATAGTGGAAACCTCCTTTTCAATCATATCAGCAATTTCAGCAGGATCCCAATCAAGGTTCTCTAGTTCCCTCACCAGCTCTGTAGCAACGTCTATTGATGTGTCGTTCAAAACATCAAATGGAAAATATATGTTGTTCATTGCTTGACCTGCAGTTTAACATATAGCAGTTATATCTCCATTTAACATATATATCAAGATGGGGTTTACAAGGATGGTCTGGGCTTGTCGTTTACCATCTTCATCATATATTCTCAATTGAAGGTAAACTGAATCGTCTTGTTGATTCATCGTTCCAGTGATTGTCATACTGGTGGCTACTTTTGGCTTAGTTAAGCTAATAGGGTCTTTCATGATTATGTTATCACAAGTTGGGTATTGATTTGTCGTTCCTGGAGTAGCAGAAACAGACGGTCCCTTTGATGCCAGAAATGGATCTAACAATAACTCTTTTGCAGACGAGCGCTTTGAAACCTCTTTCAAACATTTTTTGACAAAGCATTTAGCTTCCTCATCCTTGATCCGATTGAGTGCCTCTGGCAATATGCCCTGAGATTAGAAGAAGAAAAAATATTCATAAGCTCATACTGAGGCTGATGACATTTTTGATTGGTTTGTGATATAATATGACTCACCTTAGTGACTTTCCTGTATATTTGAGCTGGGTTGATGCACTCACTGTATGGAAACTCGGATGTCAGCATCTCTAAGACACACATACCAAAAGAATAAATGTCCACAAGCTGATCGTATTCTTCGTCATACAGTTCTGGAGCCATGAATTCTGGGGTGCCTATTCAATTTAAGAAGTGAGGAGATATTTAAGCCCTCTGCTTATTATGTAATTAGTTCGAGTGACTGAACATTATGTACCAATGATGCTGTGAGCATGTTTTGCGTCGTGAAGTATAGTTGCTAAACCAAGATCACCAATCTTGACTTGTCCAAGATGGCCGTTGACAAAAATATTGTCACACTTTAAGTCTCTATGGATCACAGGAGGGTTGTGATTGTGAAGGTAAGAAAGCCCTTGAAGTATCTGGCGTGCCCAGTTTTTCACTGCCCTGATGTCTATTCGCTTGTACTTTTGTGTGTACCTGGCAATAAATGGAAAAAGTCAATGATTGTATCATGAAATGCTTAGCACTAGGTAGGTTTCTGAGTGATTACTCTCGGAGTGTGCCAGAGGTGAACATTTCCGTGATGAAGTTGAAATTTCTTTTTTCCACATCAATCCAAGAGGTCTGGAATTGAATAATGGAATCATGTTTGAGAGTCTTGAGGAGATGGACCTCAGAGTAAAGCTTCTGTAACTCTTCTGGGGAGCTCATGGCATCTGTGAGTTTTACCTGATTCCATGCAACCTCCATTCCAAGAACCTCGTCAAATGCTTTGTAAACTTTTTTCACTGCTCCTTTGCCTAGAAGTTCTTTGAACTGCAAGTTAACAGTTAGCTTGTTATTAAGACCACACAAATCCTAACAGGGTGCACTCACCAGACTTTTTCCCATTAAATTAATTTCTAGGTTAAGGTTGATATGACGGGAAGTACTTATGCGACATGAAGAACACTTACACGTCCATAACGTCCAGATGGATCCATCTCCATATATGCAGTTTGATCATCCTTTCCAGTAAGCATGGTTGAGTGTATTGCAGGCACACTAAATAAAATCCCTTTTTTGAAACTAACTAGTCTATAATGTCTAATCTTGCTGCAGTGGCAGCTGTGATAAGAAGATTGCTGGAATTTAAATACTTAAAGGAGAAACAAAGATGTCGGTAACTGTTAGAGGATCCGAGGTTGTCCTTCATGGTTTTCGTAGGGGAAAAAGACGTCAAAACGGAGCCAGAAAACCCTGCAGAAGTTGATCCTCATAGCAAACCCAGCCATTCCCCAAACTGCATTCGTGTACTGATGGTATTGATCTTTCCCAACCATTGGTACTATGAAATGATTTCTTGTGTAATTAGGAATATCTTCTGTTGATCCTGCTAAACTGAATCAGTAATGCATAGGAAAATCAATTCTGAATTTAAAAAATCTGCGGCTATTAACAACAATATCCATGGGAGGCTGCAGGTTGTGCTCTTCACTGTAAAATTCAGCCTGTGCGGATCACATACCAAGCTTTTTTGAAGCTAGAATGATTAAGAGGAGAGTTTAGAAACAGAATATTAGTGGCAGACAAAGTAAGCCCTATACATATAAGTGGTTAAGATGTAATATTCGATTAGTTTAAGCAATCATCATGGGGACAACAAATAAAGAAAATTATTAAGGTGTTTGTATGCTTATTTTTAAGTCAATAAGTGATGATGATGATGGCTGATGTAATTTGACACGGTCCATTGAATGTGCTCTTAATGTAAATTATTTCCATGGCTTTTGTCTTGCTTATTTGTATACATAGTAAATCCGCATGATACATTACCAGGAAGGTGTTGCTTGTTAGCTTATTTTTTTGGTAGAATAATAATTATATTAAATATACGATAAATTTGAAGAGCTGCTGACCCCTTGGCTGTATTTGGTGCTTTCTGTATTACTGTCAAACGCCGGTTTTGAATTATATGTTACTGAAACAGGTACTTGGAATTTGGCAATATATTCTCATGAACATTCAAGGGATACTAAATACACAGGATTGTCTGAGATTTGGTTATTCGTATGACAGAAACAAGCTCCACTGTTGCTATTGATTCCAGCCTTAAACTGATTGATAATGAGCTTGACGAAGAGGTAATGCTAATGTGGCCAGTCATTTTAAATATTTTTCTCGTCTCCTAAGATGATTTGAGTTTTGATTACCAAGCTCTCCACTCTTATTTTATACGGAGTACATCGTATATTCCATCTTTCTTTATTAGCTACTGATTTCTTTACTAGATCAACATTGTATTGCTATTGGAGCCAGACCAATAATAGATGTTGATCTTTGTCGCGTAGTGGAGCTTATGGAGATGAATGGAGTTGATAATGGTAATCCACATTCCACCCCTTGTTTTTTAATTGCAGTTAATGACTGGCTGAGATTGTTGTCACAAGAAATAATTTAATATACACAACATTTCTAAATTAAAAAAATAATATTCAGCAGTTCATTTGTGATTTTTTTACTTATCAAACTGGATTAAACAAAGCTATCTGTTGCAGGTATTTTGAATAGGTATTTAAGATACGGACTGGTGCAATGCACGACGTCAGGTATATCTTACCACTCATAAAATAAATTAATGTGCTCGTGGCATAATGTCTATATGTTAATTGCTTAGGTATTTAGATATGCTAACTTATATAGATTCATCACCTTTGTCTTAAGGTTGTTGCTTTCCACTGTGGACACCTACAGATACTTATATGAATGGTATATGCTATATTCATATGATCAGAGCTTTGTACGATAAATTATTTCCTATTCTGTCGATTTGTTTTCTTCTATTTAAAACTCATGGGTGGCTACTGAAATTTATATGAATTAGTCATGGTCGTGCATCCTGTTCCTGTGCTAACATGTGTACAATGAGTCTTGTATTATCTTCTTTTATAAACTGGAAATATTTTACTCATATACAGTATTTAGTAGTCTGCAGTAAATGTGATATACTGAGGACATCTCGCAACAAATTGTGTCTCAAGCTATCCACGTAAATCCCCACTTCTTTTATTCTTCATCAGAATGTTCCATCCAGCCATCACACTAGACCACCGTCAGAAGAACTTTACTAGTGGAGGTGGGGGAATGAATGAACGCTATCATTGTTGGGCAGAAAGTCATCAGACCAACGCCATAGATGGTGAGGGTCACATTATTTGCAATTTTTTTATGTCCGAGCACACATTTGATCTTCTTGTTTTGTTTCCAATATGAAAATTAAAAATGAATGAGTACGTGAGTGGAGAAAAAATGCAAGGATTTTTTTTGAGATGGTATAATATTATAGTGAGTATCTATTTTTACCTGTACTTGTTAACTTAATTTAGGTTTACTTTTTTTTCTTCTATAAAATTCAGTATCATCTAACAACAACGTTCTTAGGCAGGTTAATGACTTCGGTGTCTTCAATTGAGTATTGATGAGCTTACGTTTGGGTTTGTGTGTCAATTGTTTTATCAAACTGGTTGAAGTCAAACAAGACGGTGTTTATTTACATCGAAGCATTCAATGAGTTTGCCCAACTGATAGCCAGGTAACTACACATTTTTTCACTTTCACATGATCACATCACAGTACTTTGCAGTGTCCTTTCGCCATTCATACTTTCTTTTATTACTGCTATGCTTAAACTCCCTTATTTACCTACTAATTACTATACTCCGGAGAAACGGAGTCGGTATATGATGACCAATGTGTTGATTAGTCAGTAGGCTGTATGCATTAATTGAGGCAACCTTATCTCAATGAAGAGTCGGCACGTTTATCTCCTTTACTCTTATTGGAGATGGGAAACGTACAAACACTACGCCATTTTTATCACTTTGCAACATAGCGAGAAATATTGCAAAAGAGTCGAAATGTGTTGCATAAGTGTTATGCAACATACTACATGTCGCAAAAATATTTGTGTCATAGGTCGTGTGGCATAAGTCGTGCAACATACTTCGTATTGTATGTTGCATTAGTATTTACCTCTTTTGCAACATTTTTCCCGTTGCATTAGCCTATGTTGCGCTTAAAGTTTAGATGTAGCAACATGAGTTTTGGAAAGTTATGTAAGTGAATGCAACATGATATATGTCGCGTAAGTTATCTTGTAGAAAATTTTAGCACCTTACGCAACATTATTTCGTGCAACATTATTTCATGCGACAATATTTTCATTTTTAAAGAAATTGATATAACAATAGAGTAATTAAACTAGTAAACGTTTGGCAAAATGCAATATTCATTATCATAAGCAAAAGCAATAAAAGAAATTCGTACATTCAAATCAAACAGAGTAAATTAACAAGTGAAACAAAATACTAATCAACCTCTCCAACTACAAATACAAATCAACCTCTCCAACTACAAATACAAATCAACCTCTCCAACTACAAATACAAACCACAACAATATGGAAGTGTGTTGCTTCGCTGGTGGCACGAAATCCAACACGAAATCCACTAGAAATTGAGGTCACGATGCGGTCATCAACTCTTTGCTCGTTTGACGTTAACAGATTTCAGAGATACACCAGCACTAGAGATCTAGGTTTTGACTGACGGGATTTAGGGAAGCAATACTAGAGAAAGGGTTAGCGTCGAAGAAGAGCAGATCTTCGTTCCGTGTAGGAGATACGTTGTCACAGAGCTTTCCTGTGACGCTTCGCTCCTCCCTTTCCCAATCCCTTGCCTTTCTTTCCACCTTCTGGTGTTTTTGAGATATGAATTTGGTGGTTTTGGGTTTTCGAGAGTTTTAGGGATTGATTTGAGAAATGAGAACGTGGTGTGCTATGTGTTTGTTTTTATGTTACAGTGTGAGGAGGAAGAATAATAGTCGTTGGATCAGATTCTTAATCAACGACTGAGAGATACTATCCGTGTGAGAGAAGTGTTATAGCCGTGGATAGATCTTGAAATGAATGGTGAAGATGTTTAGTTGAGATTTGATGAGGATCTTAGTTTCAAGTAGGATAGACTTGGTCAATATTTAATTAATATTTGAAAATATTTTATGTAATTACTTAATTAATTATTTCGAAATATAAGTTGTCAAAATATATTAAAAAATAGTCAACTAATTAATTATTTCGTTATTTTATTATATATCAATATGGGTTAAGTTCTAGAAGGACATTAAATATTTGTGAGACGGAAGGACGAAATCTCAATCGTTAGATTAGATTAATATACGGTTGAGATTAAAGTTGATTTTTATATAATGGGCGGTTGGATTTGCAAAAAACCCTAGCGGTTGAGAGTGACGGTTACTTTTTTGAATCAAATCTCATCCGTTGGATTATTAGTAATCAACGGTTGAGATCATGTCTCACCGTCTTACATATATTTATCGGTCCTCCTAGAACCTTACTCATATCAATATTTATATTTTTATGGAAACCAAAATTTAAAAGTAAACACATTGTAGTTTCAATAAATAATGGAATTTTTAATGGTCCAGAAAAAAAAATAATTTTTAAAAATTTTAAGTTTTACTTTACTACTCTTGAAAGTGAGTATAACGTAGTTTTATTTAAATGAATATATGATGAATATATGTAGATTAAAATAAATTTATTGAAACTTTAACCCTTAGACATTGAAACCCTCAACCCTTAGACATTCAAATCCCCAATCCTTATACAATCAACCATCAACCCTCAACCCTCAACACTCAACCCTCAACCCTCGACCCTCAACCCTCAACCCTCAACCCTCAACCCTCAACCCTCAACCCTCAACCCTCAACCCTCAACCCTTATACATTCAAACCTTCAACCCTTATACATTCAAACCTTCAACCCTTATACATTCAAACCTTCAACTCTTAGACATCAAAACACTATTTAGAAGTATTGGTCAAAATGTAAAAAAAAACATCACCTAAACCCTATATCATGTACCCTATACCCTATACTTCAAACCCTATACCCTAACCTCAAACCCTGTACCCTAAACCCTAAACCCCAAACCCTATATCCTAAACCCCATACCCCAAATCATATACATGTACTCCATACTCTAAACCCCAACCCCAAAGATGTAAACAGTCCCTAAACCCTATATCCTAGATTCCAAAGATATAAATCAACATACCCTATACCTCAAACCCCACACCCCAAACCCTATATCATGTACCCTATACCTTTCAATTGTGTTTTATTTCAATCATCAATTTTCCTTCACACTTTCCCTCCTCTTTTTACTCCTTTTTTTTATTTCGCGAAATATTTTCCTCTCACCCATTATTCATTCTTGTAAATTTTCCCTCTCAATTTTCCCTCTCAATTTTCCCTCCTCATTTCCCTTCATAGTTTCATCATGAATGTAAACATACTTTTGCAACATACAAAGACTAAGTATGTTGCGTAACCGAACGAGAACAAACAACCCTTCACCAACCATCACAAAACACTTGTACGATTTATTTACAACGACGTTGAAAAGTCAACAAGCTTTCCCTGCTTCGTGTAATGCAACATACATTATGATGTTGCGTTACAGTATGTTGCATTAGTACATCATTTTAAATAATGCAACATATATTTAGATGTTGCGTTAGTGTATGTTCCGATAGTTATCTAAGATAACGTGTCCTTTTATGCAACGCAAACTTAAATGTCGCGCAGAACTTATGCAACATACACTTATGCAACACCAATTTCTCTATGTTGCATAGTGTTGAAAATGGCGTAGTGAAAATATTGTGAAATTATAAAGTCGCGTCCTTGTTCAGAAAATATGATGCGGGTTTGAATAGAGTTTAGATTTTCGTATAAAGGCCCTATGTTATAAGTGTTTATACACATTTAAGATACGTTAGGGCTAGGGCTGCAAATGAGTCGAGTCGAGTATTGGGTTGCTCAAGTTCGTCTCGTTTAATTTTGACGAGTTCGAGCCGAGTTTTTATCGAGTATTAAAAATCGTGTTCATACTCGTCTCGTTTAATTTTGACGAGTTCGAGCCGAGTTCGAGTTCTTATCGAGTATTTCAAAAAATAATATATATAATACAAATACATAAATTTGAGTATTAAATGAATTCTAAACAATTATAAATATTTTTTAAACAAATTAATTATATAAATATAAAAAAAATTTAAACAAACTATCATTATACTTATTATAAATATCATATTCATATTCGAGTTATAAATGAGTATTTATCGAGTATTTGTCGAGTTTTTATCGAGTATCTTATCGAACATCTATTCGAGTTTTTCACGAACATAAACGAGTCGAGTATGAAATTGTTCAAGCTCGGCTCGTTTATTAAACGAGTTTCATAATTTTGTTCATACTCGACTCATTTATTATCGAACGAGTATTGACCGAGTTCTTATCGAGTCGGTCATCGAGTAATTATCGAGTGTATCGTCTCACTTGCAGCCCTAGTTAGGGCCTAGCTAGCATGAACACAAAGGTCCACTATTCAATAAGGTGTCAGATCACTCGTTGCAACTGCTAGTACCCCAAACGATCGTCAAACTGCATGCACTTGCTGGGACTATTAGCGGACCCAATCTCTGTATTGCTGCTGGCCTCCCTGACGCATGTGTAATATTAACAACCCTACGCCATCAGCCCCAGCATCAACTAGGCCACTTACAGGACTCGAAATTTAGTCCTAATGCTGTCTTAAGATGGTTTGGTGTAAAGCTCGACCTCGCTCTAAGGTCGGTCTTAAAAAGATCGATCCTAAGGATCAATAATGAACACGGGTGTAATGAAAAAGTCATATCTTGCTCACGAGTCCTAACATATATCTGTTAATATAAGGAAATTTTAAGTATAAACCTAATTTTATTCAAATATAGTTTTATATTTTATAATATAAGAATGAATATGGTTGCCTTAGCACAACGAGCAGCGGTATCTCTCAATATAGATGATCACTTGTATAATAACTTTAGTTAAGCCAGCAGACATAAGAGATGCTTGTATACCAGATATTTTAAGAAACAAATTTAGTTTCTATTATTCTCTTAATGTGAATATAGCTATCGTGTGCTTTCTCACCTGTTGAGCCTCTCTGACAGAACATTCTCAGAGCATTCTGATACACAAATATACATACGTATAGAAGAATGAATTGATTCACTTGTATTTACTTGTCTCTCTCATCGGTTTGATCCGTCCATAAACTACAGTAGAGATTTTCCCCCGACTCTACACATAATAGAAGTTAGACCCGTCAAATTCATCCATATCCGTTTAATGTCTATCATCCGTCCATTTAAATCAATCCATTAACCATCTGTTTAGTTAAACGGTTAAAGTCATCCATATCCGTTACCATACGTTTATTAAATGGATGAAACGGATGAATCATATCCATTTACCATCCGTCTAATAAACGGATGGTAAACGGATTGACGGATGAACCACTATCCATTTAGTGTCCATTTACCATCCGTTTGTTATCCTATTACCATTCATTTACAATTATCTCATAAATGGATAAACGGATGATAAATGGATAAACGGATGATAAATGGATAAACGGATGGTTAATGGATATGGATGGTAATTGGATAAACGGTTGGTAAATGGTTAAATGGATTATCCATTAATCCGTCATCCGTTTACAATCCGTCCATTTAATCCATTTAAGTTTAACGGATTAAACGGATAACAACCGTTTATCATCCGTTCATTTACCGTCCATCCATTTATCACCCGTCCATCCGGTTTGACAGGTTTAATAGAAGTGAGCATTTATTTTTTGGAAGTATTAGTTTGTCGGATTGATATCGAGCTCTGAATGTCTTGATGTTGTTCACAAATTTTGGGTCGAGCTCTGAAATACTGATGTTCTATCATTTGCTTTTTCTGTCAGGACAAATTTTGATGGGCCCTCGGCTGTGAATTAATGTCTACCTCAGCTCAACTTTTCTAAACCAAGAAATACATGTCAATCTCAAGACACTCATCCAAAGCCAGATCCAACCGTCACACTGCCACAAGGACAATACCCATTTTGATCCTCATGAGCCCACAACTGAAAGCAATACGTCCTCCGAATACTGCATGTCACTGGTTTCCAGCAGTTTAAATTTGAATAACTGTTATTAATGATGCAAAATTTAGGGTAATTTTTGGGCTTCCTATTATGTCGGTTTTTAGAGTAGTATAAATAATTGTTTAGGGTTTTAAGTTTCTTTTGTAACACCAGTGTTCAAAAAGGCGTCGCCTAGGCGAGCGCCTCTCGCCTAGGCGTTCAGGCGATAGCAAAATCGCCTCTTGAGGCTTGGGGCGAGGTGGATCCGGAAGGCGTGCGCCTTTACCGCCTCTGCGAGAGTATGGTCGCCTCTCGCCTCGACCGCCTCTTGATCTAACTACATCCGATGTTTGTCCTTGACTGCGTTTTTGAAATTAAAAGCTATTATTAGAGTTTGAATGATAAATTGATAAAGGGAGGATGCGACGGCGATGAAACCTAGGGCTTTTGATAAAGGGAGGATGCGACGGCGATGAAGGAAGATGAATAGGATTAGTGAAACGCTGCGTTTCATTACTAATTCTTCCAATTCCAATTAAATTTACTAATTAATTAGTATTTTCTTTAATTCTTTAACTTTAATTTGTCAATCAAATTTCATTAATTTCATAATATTTTCACCGATAAAAGATAAAATATGATTCACTTACCACTGGATACGTTTTAAATTTGGATTATGCTTATGGTTTCTTAAGCTTATCATTATTCGCTTTTCGCCCCTCGCCTCACGCCTTTCGCCTATGACTCTTTTCGCCTTTAATCGCTTTTCGCTTTTTTGAACACTGTGTAACACAAATAAACATTGAATAAGAAAAGCCTAAGAGGTGCTCTACTCTAATCTTCTTGTTCTTCCGCACAACAATAACATTGATGATGTTTGCACGGATTTGTATGAGCTCAGGGAGGTTAGATCATAGTCACTGCTGCAGGCCAAATGTGTTGCATACTTGCATACCATATCAGCTCACTAGAGGTAATGACATCAGTTGCAGTTGTGATGAAAAGAATCAACAATATGGTCCTTGTGTTTAACTCAGGGACTGGTTCAACGCTTGTGTATTGCCTGGTTTCTAAAAAGATCATGTTTATTTATTAGAGTAAATTACTGTAAACCACCTTTATATTGGGTGTCTTTTGACAAAACCACCTCTATAAAAAATATTTACTTAATAACACCTTTATACTATAATTTATTGCCAAAACACACCTTTTGTTAAAATTACTTAAAACCACCTTTATATTAATCCCATTTTCATAAAACCACCTATATACATATTACTTAAAACCACCTATATATTAATCACATTTTCATAAAACCACCTATATACATATTACTTAAAACCACCTATATATTAATCACATTTTCATAAAACCACCTATATACATATTATTTAGAAGAGAAACCACCTTTATGTTTGGTGTATTTTGACAAAACCACCTGTATACAAATTATTTTCTGCAAACCACCAGTATACTATCTTTATTGTCAGAATACACCTTTAGTTAACAGTGTTAAGTTTTCTGTTAAAAACCTCTAGATCCTTACTCTATATATAATTTATATTCAACTTAACGTTTAAAATTAAAATTTGATTTTAATTGAATTTATCGATTAGATAGACAGACGGAGTAATACAAAAGTGTGAAAATTGTATAAAAAAGGGTCATAGAATTTAGAGATATGGCAATAAAATGTATAACGGGTGGTTTTCGGCAATTACGACCTATAAGAGGTGGTTTTCGGCAATTATCTCTGTTGAGATTTGGGGATTGAATTAATTGAATTTTATTAACCTAAGTAATTGAATTAATTGAATTATTTGAATTTAATTAACCTAATTAATCTATCTAATGGAGATTTAACACTAATTGAACGGAAAACGTTAGAATGTGTGATTTAGCAAAAAACAAACCAACAACGGGTGGTTTTCGGCAATAAAAAGTATAAGGGGTGGTTTTCGGTAATTACGCCCTATAAAGGTGGTTTTCGGCAATTATCCCTTAATATATAAGTGGTTTTAAGTAATTTTAATAAAAGGTGTGTTTTGGCAATAAATTATAGTATAAAGGTGTTATTAAGTAAATATTTTTTATAGAGGTGGTTTTGTCAAAAGACACCCAATATAAAGGTGGTTTACAGTAATTTACTCTATTTATTACTCTCTCCATCCCATGATGTTTGTTCACTTTTCACTTTGGATGTCCCCTTAAGTTTGTTCACTTTCCTTCATTTTCCACCACACATTCTATTTTTTTAATCATTTATTTATTAATCATATATTCTTAACCACACATTTCATAGCCTCTTTCTATCTTAATTATCGTATATTTTGTGCTTTTGGACAAATAAAATGAGACGGAGGGAGTATTGCAACACTAGACAACAGCGACAATAACATCCGTTGCTAAATTAATTTCATCACGTTTGCTTTCAGCCAAACACCAAACCAAACCCTTTCATCACTGTGTTCGCTCACTTGCTCAATTTCAAGCCCTAATTTCCCACAACCACCGTCAGAATCGAATCCGCCGCGAAGCTCATCGCTTTCTACGAGCCATTGAAAGCTTTGTAATCTGCCCAATTGTTATTATTGCGCCGAGTTCTAGATACGAGTCGATTAGTGGTATTGAATGGCGACGGAGGCGGTTGAGAGGGGCGTGTTTGATCCAGTGGCGGAACCAGGACGAAATATTCGCCGGGGCTCAAAAGCTTATAAATTTAGCGGGGGCTCAAATAATTTTTTTAGCGGGGGCGCAAATAATTTTTTTAGCCGAGGCTCTAATAATTTTTTCAGCCGGGGCTCAAATAATTACTTTACCCGGGGCTCCAAATCGAAGTATGATAAATTATACCTAGTAAAAAAAAAAAAAAAATTTCCTCGCCGGGGCTCCAGCCCCCTTTCGCCCCTCCCTGGTTCCGCCATTGGTTTGATCAGAAGGTGTTGGATGCGGTGAAAAAGTGTGAAGTTCTTAAGGAGCCACCGCTTGTCTGGGCGACGGAGATGGCAAAGTGTGTGTTGTCGGCAGGGTATCCGTTGCCGAGTGTGGAGCTTGGAGAGGCTTTGGTTAGTCATCTTTGTTTTGTATATAACGTGCCATCTATGTGGAAGGTTTTGGAGAGTTCATTGGCTTCCAAGCTTGTCTCGCCCCTTCATGTTCTGTCTCTCCTCTCTGCCAGGTCAGTTGCTTTTTCTATTATTTTATTGATATGATAAATTTAGTGCTTTTCATTGTTAAGATGATTACATTTCTGTGGTTGGTTATACAGAATAGTTCCTTGTCGACAAGAACAGCCAGAGGCTTACCGTTTATACCTTGAACTTATTAATAAGTACGCGTTTTCAATCATGCAAGCAGATGCAGCGTCATGCAGGGAGAAGTAAGTTTTTATATCATTCTACTGGTGGCACCCTCATCGCTCGTAGGATTTAGGATTACACATGTATAGCTACAGGGTACATGGATCATGTTTATTGCAGAGTAAGTTCTTGAGCCATGAATTTTTTCTAATGCGGTGTTGGTTACATGCTGCAGGATAATTGAATCAGTAAATACTTCGCTTCATCTTTCGGAGAACTATAGTGTGCAGATTTTGGACCTTGGTCATGCACATGTGTTGTTTTTTATCAGTATTATTGTTGGTTTAATTGATTGTACATTGGATGATTGGGGATTGCACTGTCCACTATTGAGAGATTAATGGGACCATTTGGGGAGTTGCAGTCTCTAAGTATGGACATTGATACTAGTGAGAGCCAGCGACTTATTGAGAACGGGCGTCGTGAACAACTGAGGAGGGCAAATCCTTCTAAAGCCATCGATGTCTTGTGCCAGTTGACCGGGAATAGACAAGCCATGGTTATTCTCCGCCTAGTAAATCTGAACATGTGGGTTAAAAATCCTATTTCATATTATCACTTTAGAATTATCTAGTGTCCCATTTATTTCTTGAAGTAGACATGTCTATGTTTGTTCTCGTGCTAGATTGTGTGATTATGGAAACATATAAGGTTTTGAATTGACAATTCATTCAGCTGAAATTCAAAAGAAAATAAAATTGTTACTACTAGAGTCTAGATTGCATTACTAGCACAAAATGGATTTAATATGATGTTCCAACTTGTTTTTAGAGTTTGACTGTTATATTGCAATGTGGTAAATTAGTTTGCACTATTACTTCAGATTAAAACTGATATATGTGGAAAGTTGGTATTCAAAACTGTTTCTGTAAGTACGTGTTTTAAAATGAGCAAATGGTGCTTTCCATGATAATTTGATATCTTAGTTTCAGCCCTCCCTGAATTATTTTCACCGGGGATCCTGCCTATAATGCATCTATCATTGATGTGGTTCATGTTGTAGCTTATTAACCTGTGCAGCTCATACATATTTTGATTTTGGCCTTCATTCTGACAGGGGCAAAGTTTTCAGCAGTCTCCTACAGAGGGTTGAGTTTCTCGAAGCTCACAAGGGAATGTCCAATTTGCCGATTGGAATAGAAACTTTCGCGGCAAATATCATTAAAGTAATTGATTTTAGATATCATTTGAACAAGCACCGGCTTATTGGAATGCTTGTTGATACTGGAACTGAAAAGTCATCATCCTGCAACAATGTTGAGACAGGCCAATCTGCCTGCTGGGTTTCTTTCGATATCTACATGGAGAATGCAATGGATGGGAAACAACTTCCTATTCACATCGGCCGTCGATATTCTTAAAGGTGGACCTTTAAACTCTGTGATTATGCTCCATTTCTCGATTCATTTCGTGAAGTATGTGTTCTGTGCACTTTTGTTTGTAGTAATTCTTTGGAAAAAAGTTATACCTAATCCACTTTTGAATATGTTGCAGAAACTATTTGTACCCTCCATGTTTTCAATAAGGCCAGCTGGCAAGAAACATTTCTAGCCTTATGGCTCTCTGCCCTTCGGCTTGTCCAGCGAGTTAAGATATTTATAAGCCCGGCTTCTTGTATAATCTATCCATCTTATCATCTGAAATCTCATGTCCTTTTTTGCAGGAACGAGATCCCCCTGAGGGTCCTATTCCGCATCTCGAGGCTCGTCTTTGTGTTCTTTTGTCAATTGTCCCCTTGACAATTGCTAAAGTTATTAAAGATGAGGTTAAGATGGATTTTCCTGCTATTCCTGAAAGCTCAGGTTCCTCATCAAAACAGCACGGAGTCGTATCTTCCCTCCAGATTCTTGGTCAATTCACTGGTTTATTGTGTCCTCCTCTGTCTGTGGTTGGTGCTGCTAACAACGCAGCTGCAAAAGCCGCACATTTTCTTTCTGAGTCAAAGAATGGAAATGCGGAGATAAGGGGACATGGTCATGGCGAGGTGAATGTAAAAGCAGGCAAGCTCTTGGTTATTTGTATTGCATTATCCAGTTGTACTGTGATATGTGGCTCATTTCTATGTTTCATTGCTTCAAGAATAAAGAGTTATATATGAATATGACTACAATACTGATTTTCCTACTGTTTTAATGTAATAGAAAATGATAAAAATATTGATCTTTGGTTTCGATACTGACATTGAATTTGCCTGAAGCATTACTCGGGGATAATTCCTTGTGCTGTTCAGTGGTGACTAGCTTTTTTTGTTAATCGCTCATTAACTAGATCCACATATACAATAGGTGGGAATTTGAGACATCTTATTGTTGAAGCTTGCATTGCGAGAAGCTTGATTGACACATCAGCATACTTCTGGCCTGGCTATTTGCCTACAGAAATTTCATTTGAAGAAGCTTCAACATCTCAAAAATCTCCTTGGCTTACGTTCTTGGAAGGTGCGCCGTTAAAGGGATCTTTAGTTAGTGCCTTGGTCTCGACTCCTGCCTCTAGGTACTTTTGTAGGCTCTCTTATCTGTAATATTAGAGTCCCGTGATTTGATACACTCGTTCCTCTGCGTATGCAGTTCAATGGAAATAGATAAGTTATACCTAGTTGCATTGAATGGGAATGAGGAGGAAAGGCCAGCAGCTGCAAAAATATTATGTGGAGCATCACTCAGCCATGGATGGAATATTCAGGTTATCCAAGCTTCATACGTGTTAGATATTAGATTTTAGAATTGATCTGCTATATAAAAAGTCCTAGTTTCTGAAAACGTCCTCTTTACTTCAAAATTTGGCAGGAACACGTGGTTCATTGTGTTGTCAAGCTTCTTTCGCCACCTGTACCACCTAACTTTTCTGGATCCGGCAGCCATTTGTTGGAGTATACATCCATGCTTAGTGCTATTCTATTTGGGACTTCTTCCATAGACACCGTTCATATACTTTCTTTGCATGGCGTGGTATGATACAAGCATAAACTTATCTCGTGGGTCATTTATTTCTTGAATGTTCATGTGTTTGTATTTTGTTTTCATCCTTTGTATGTCTCAGTGAGAGTGGTGCTAAATTTTATTGTGCAGATACCTGAAGTTGCAGCCGCCTTACTACCACTGTGTGAGGCATTTGGCTCACTTTTGCCAACTTCAACTCACCAGTCTAGGGAGAATTCTACGTACTACATGGTATTTTCATCAGCTTTTCTTTTTCTTCTTCGCTTGTGGAAATTCTATAGACCTCCTCTTGAGCAAGGGGTTTCGGGGCGGGGAGGGACTATTGGGGGAGAGCTGACTTTGGAGTATCTTTTATTACTTCGCAATAGCCGTTTTTCAGCTCAGAATTCTGGTTACTCTGATGGAACTCGTAGTGACTCAGCGTCAATAGGGCCAGTGCCTGACAAGCTTGTGTATATAGATTCATACCCAAAGTTACGAGCATGGTATTGTCAAAACAAATCTTGTATAGCTTCAACCCTATCTGGTCTTTGCAGTGGAAATCCAGTCCATCAAGTTGCCAATGACATTATCAGTATGATTTATTTTAAAATGAACAAGAAAGGTAACTCGTCAGGTAACCCATCAACAACTTCAAGCGGCGGCTTAACTGAGTCGCCTTCTAGTACAGGAGAGGAGACATACCAAAGGCCTCTCCTTCCTGCATGGGAGGTTTTGGAAGCCATTCCTTTTGTGCTTGAAGCACTTTTGACTGCTTGCGCCTATGGTAGGCTGTCATCACGAGATCTTACAACAGGTTAGTCTTGCCTTTCTGTTGAGGGCGCTTTAAACCTTTACTAGTTCATCATCAAAAGCAAGAGCCATTTTTGCACAAGATATGTCTGTTTGCATCCTTGAAGCCTAAATAATTATTCATAAGAGCTACATAATTATTAATTGAGTTCTCAGCATGCTCTATGGTCTGTTGTGTGGTCTAGTAATGTTGAGCCCTCTTTAAAAGTCAGTTAATATATAGCATATTGTAGCTCATCATTGCAAATATGGGAATGTTGATGTTGTAAAACTAAGTGTGTTTATCGATCAGGATGAAAATGTTCCCCCCGGTTCCTGATGTCAATAAACAAACAGCCAGCTTTTTTATTATGGCATAACTATTGTTTCCATATTTACAGGCTTAAGGGACTTGATTGATTTTTTGCCTGCTTCTCTGGCTGCAATAATTAGCTATTTCTCCGCTGAAGTCACTCGTGGCTTGTGGAAACTAGTTCCAATGAATGGAACTGACTGGCCTAGTCCAGCAGCAAACATTTCGTCAGTGGAGAGTGAAATGAAACAAATACTTGTTGATGTAGGGGTTAATGATCCCAATAATCCTGGTATTTTCCTCACTCGTTCCTTGTGCAAATTTTCACTCTAAAATATCCGTTTTCTTTTATTTTGTTCTACAAAGTCTTAGAATCTCGAAAGTTCGGTGGCTGATGTTATTTGGGTTTCTCATATATGTTTTTGCAGATATTGTATCTGCTATGCTACCTCTCCCGATGGCTGCTCTTGTTAGTTTGACAATCACATTCAAATTGGACAAAAGCTTGGAGTATATTCATGCTGTTGCCGGCCCAGCACTAGAAAACTGTGCATCAAGCTCGCCTTGGCCTAGCATGTCGATAGTAGGCTCTTTGTGGGCTCAGAAGGTCAAACGCTGGCACGACTTCATAGTTGTATCATGTTCTCGTTCAGTAATCCAACAAAGTAAGGATGCAGTTGCTCAGCTTCTAAGAAGTTGCTTCACTTCATTCCTCGAACCACTACAAGTTTCTGATGCCCCATTAGGTACTCAAACTGGTATTAGTGGACTCTTGGGAAACCTTATATCTGCTCGTGGCGCCCGGCCTTCTATAAAACCAGGCTTTCTTTACTTGAGGACATGCAGGCTTATTCAAAATGTGCAATACGTAAATAATGTGATAGTCAGTCTGGTTTCTGAATCTGCTCAAAAACTAGCGTCCAAAGGAGTGAGCAAAGAAGCTGCTAGGTTGAAGTCAAGCCGGGCATCTCTAGCACTAGCCACTGCCAAGGCAAAAGAGGTAGCTACACTAGGAGCAAGCCTGCTGTGCATTACAGGTGGTCCTTCGCTCGTCCAAGAGCTATACCAAGAAACTATTCCAACTTGGCTGCTCTCGGCAAGGGAAGAGAATACAGGTGAAGTGAGCGCTGTTTCCCGTCTAATTGAAGGTTATGCCATGGCTTACTTAGTAGTTCTCTGCGGTGCATTTGCATGGGGGTTGGACACAAAGTTGCCGTCATGGGCGTTTTGGAGAAGGGCACACATATTAAGAGCTCATCTAGATTTTGTGGCAGAGGTATTAGAAGGGAACATTTCACTAGGGTGCGACCCAGCAACATGGAAGGCATATGTGTCATGCCTTGTAGGATTAATAGTGAGCTTTGCTCCTTTGTGGATCAAAGAAGTGAAGTTGGAGACATTGAAGAAATTGAGCAATGGGTTAAGGGGATGGCATGAATGTGAATTGGCTCTAGCCCTCCTAGAACGAGGGGGGCCCGCTGCCATGGGATCAGTAGCAGAGCTTATGAATGTGGTAACATGACTGATTTTGTAATAAAATATAAATGAAATTGAAAAGAAGCAGCATGTGTATTACGATATAAGTGATGCATACAATAGATTATTCCAAGTATCAGGAACCCCAGCTAAGCACCAGTGCGTACAATCCATTCCATGAAACTTATTGTGAGAAGCTGGATGTCCGTCTTTCCTGAGCTGGGACAGGTTTGTTATATCCAGCAGAGTAACAGGCTTCTTACTCAACACGTCATTAATCACAAGCGATGCTTTTGGCAAACCTCCCGGGTACGAAGTCCCATTTATAGGCTTTGTCTCTTCAGCGCAGTTTGTCACTCCAGTTGCATTCCATTCTTCTCCTCTGTTCAAAAATGCATCAGTCTCTTGTTTTATTAAACTAAGTATCTGAACATATGCAAACTTACCTGTAATGGGAAGGCGAAACTCCTTGAAAGAATACTCGAGTTTTTTTAGTATCTACTTGTGTCTCGACCCAGTTAGCCCAAGTCATGAGGGCAATGCGGAAGGCCTCCATCCGATCCATATCCTTCAAAACGCGCGAACCATTTTGAACATAGTCCCATCTAAAAAACCAAATACATAAGTCATATATACTGATTACTACTGACACGTTCGTTGACATATGAATACTTACGGCTGTTTAGGTCCTCTGCGTCCCCACCACTGCCATGTATTGAACACTAAAACATCCATTTTCTTCCACAGTTCGCCGCTCTTGATCGAGTTAAGCTTCAGTATTCTACCTTTGGTAGGATCGACTATTACATCAACTAAGAACAATGAATGATGTAAAGTCACCACCATTCCATGCTCTTTAAAAGTATACATTGTAAAATCTCCCTTAGTCGTCTGAACAATTGTTGCATTTGGCACGGATGCATGTAACAAGCAAGCAAATGATCCGAATATGTTTGTACTCAACGAATCTCCTATGAACATGATTTTCTTCCCTCTAAATTTTTCAAGAAATTCTCTACCGTCAAATTTAGGAAGATCACACTTGTTTGGCTGCCATCTGTAACTCAGATACATTTGGTCGGAGCGTCCGTATTTTCGACAGTCGAATTCCTTCCTGATGAATGGACACTGGGTTGAATCATAGAGAGGATGTTGGTGTTTTAGATGTATTTATCATATATCATGTGTGGCCGTACATGATAGATGGTTGTTACATGAACTAATGCATACATCAATGTATAAATCATTGTCTGTCTGGATGAGGACGGGTCCTTTGTGAAGGGTCCTCATGTACCAACGGACGCGTCCCTGTGTGTCATTCTCTGGTTGTAACAGTTTAGATAACTGCTGACAGTTTTATAACTGCTGAACATTTTATGTAACTGTTGAACAAGTGGGTGTAACCGTTGAACAGTTATGGGACCTGTCCCCATGAACGTGTCCCCACGTGTAACTGCTGAACGTGGCAGTTTTGGGTAACTGCAAAGACCCTGATATATCTATTGAGAATGACTGAGTTTAGTGGCTAAGAAACAACGTGCACAGAGGTATTGAGATACACAAGTATTGATACACCAAAAGACTAAACAAACGTCATCAACATTCGATCCAAGAGCCTTGATCGGTGTTGGCCGGTTTGTCTTATCTCACTTCAGATTTCGTGTAACCCTAAGGCTTTTGTAAGGGGCGAAATACTGATTTCGGAAAGTGAATACACGATTCAAACCGATATCAAGTTGCCATTTGATCAATCCCCGGAAGCAACAGCAGCAGCACTCTAGGGACCCGTCCTTGGAGAGCACCGGTGCTAGAAGGCCATATCTCCTTCAGACGCACCAGCAACAACAGTCGAAATCAGTATTCGGTGATCCATGGCAACTGTTCGTGAGATGGCAAGCAAGATGGAGAAGTTGGACAAGTTCGAGGGAACTGACTTCCGTCGCTGGCAGAAGAAGATGCACTTCCTGCTGACCAACCTGAAGGTGGCGTATGTCCTGTCCACACCCATTCCTGAGGTGGGTGATGATTCTTCAGTGGAGGCTTTGAGGATCAGGAACAAGTGGGAGAACGATGACTACATCTGCAGAGGACACGTCCTCAATGGTATGTCTGACTCCCTATTTGATGTTTATCAAAATGTTGAATCTGCTAAGGAACTTTGGGATTCTCTTGAGTCTAAGTATATGGCAGAGGACGCGTCCAGTGTAAAATTTCTTGTGAGCAATTTTAATGAGTACATGATGGTGGACAGTCGTCCTGTTATGGAACAGTTCCATGAGATACAACGTATCTTGGGGCAGTTCGCCCAACATGACTTGAAGATGGACGAGGCAATCTCGGTGTCCAGTGTCATTGACAAACTGCCTCCTTCGTGGAGGGACTTCAAGAACATGTTGAAGCATAAGAAAGAGAATCTATCTCTTCTTGAGCTTGCTAGCCACTTGCGTATCGAAGATGGTATTCGTGCGCAGGAGAAGGGTAAGAAACCACAGGTTTCTGGCTCTGTCAATGTGACAGAGGAAGGGTCCTCTAAAAGGGACAAGGGGAAGGGTGTTAAACGCTCTTCTGACAACACTGACAGTGGACCTAACAAGAAACCGTCCCAACCAGGGAAGGGTGTCAAATGTTGGGGCTGTGGCAAGATGGGACATCTCAAACGAGATTGTCGTTCTGCAAAGAAGGGTAAAGTTCCAAAGTCTGGTCAGAGTTCTAAGGAACCTGGCAGTGTACTCATCAAGGTCAGAAATGGACGGGTCCCTTTCAGGGAACTGTGTCATGTTTGAAATCTATTCCTGTTTTGGATTATGTTTCTAACATTTCTGAGGCATTTTATATGCAGGATGATGAGATTTCTTGGTGGATTGACTCTGGTGCTACGTCGCACGTGTGTAGGGACAGATCTATGTTCAAGTCGTTTGTTACAACGAGCAGTGGACGGGTCCTTCACATGGGAAATGAGTCAACGGCACCTGTACTTGGCATGGACAAGTAGATTTGGAATTTACTTCTGGAAAGATTTTAAATCTTTGTAATGTGTTTTGTTCCTTGCATTAGAAAGAACTTAGTTTCTGGACCTGTTCTCAATAAGATGGGTTTTCGGCAAGTGTATGAAGCCGATAAATTCATTTTGACTAAGTGTGGCTTGTTTGTTGGACGTGGTTACTTATGTAATGGAATGTTTAAACTTAGTGTTTCTAATGTTTCAACATCTGTTCACATGGTCAATACTCATGATAATGATGTATCAGAAGGACGGGTCCCTTCGAAGGACAGTTCCTCTCTGTGGCATGCTCGGCTTGGACACGTTCACTATAAGAGATTACTGGACATGTGTAATAATGGACTGATTCCCATGTTTAATAAGCATATTGAAAAATGTAGAACTTGCATGCTTACTAAGATCACTAGACAACCTTTTTCTAATGTTCAAAGAGAAAGTAGTATGCTTGAACTCGTTCATAGTGATTTGTGTGACTTTCATGCGACACCATCCTTGGGTAATAAAAAGTATGTCGTGACGTACATCGATGATTGTACTCGATATATGTATGTGTACTTGTTGCACAGCAAGGATGAAGCTCTTGATAAATTCAAAATTTATAAGAGTGAGGTCGAAACTCAAAAGGGAGTTTTGATCAAAAGACTCCGTACCGATAGAGGTGGTGAGTACTTTGATCCAACTTATTTTCAATCTGTTGGACTCGTTCATGAAGTCACTGCTCCTTATACACCTCAACAAAATGGTGTTTCGGAAAGGAGGAATCGAGTGTTAAAGGAGATGGTGAATTCCATGCTCTCCTACTCGGGACTTAGTGATGGGTTTTGGGGAGAGGCCATGCTTACTGCATGCTATATCTTAAATAGGGTTCCTAACCGAAGGAACAGGTCCTCTCCATACGAACTTTGGTTCAAAAGGAAACCCAGCTTGAGTTATGTACGGGTCTGGGGTTGTAGGGCAGCTGTCCGAGTACCAGATCCTAAGCATAAGACACTTGGTGAAAGAGGTGTGGAGTGTATATTCATTGGATATGCTGAACACTCGAGGGCTTATAGGTTCTATGTAATTGAACCAAATAAGTTCTATTCGGTTCATAGTGTTATTGAATCGAGGGATGCTATCTTTGATGAAGGACGTTTCCTTTCAAAGGGCTCTGTCACTGGTCTGGGACGGGTCCCTTACAGGGACTTGGACTCAGAACAGGGTGATGAGGGACACTTCCAATTGAAATCTATTTCAAATGGTGAGTCTCTCAGTTCTGATGTTCAGAATGATAATGTTAATCCTTCGGATGAACAAGTTTCTGAACTGAGGAAGGGTTCCCGAGTAAGAAAAGCAAAGTCATTTGGTAATGATTTTCAAACTTACTTGTTGGAAGGTACAAGGGATGAAATATATTCCCAACAGTTGTATTGTTACAATGTTGAGGATGATCCTAGAACCTTTGACGAGGCTATGAAGTCTCGTGATGCGTCCTTTTGGAGGGAGGCAGTAGATGATGAGATGCAATCCATCATGGGGAACCGTACCTGGACACTTACTGACCTGCCACCAGGTTGTAAACCTTTGGGATGTAAGTGGATTTTCAAAAGGAAAATGAGAGCGGATGGAAGTATTGACAAGTTTAAAGCTAGACTTGTGGTCCAAGGCTTTAGACAAAAGCAAGGGACGGATTACTTTGACACGTACGCTCCGGTTGCTCGTATGTCAACCATTAGGTTGTTGATTGCTTTGGCAGCAATTCACAATCTAGTCATCCATCAAATGGATGTGAAAACAGCATTCCTTAATGGAAGGTTGGAGGAGGAAATTTACATAAAACAACCTGAGGGATTTGTCATTGCTGGTCTTGAACACAAGGTGTGCAGACTGGACAGGTCCCTGTATGGACTGAAACAGGCTCCTAAACAATGGCATCAACGATTTGATGAGGTTGTGTTGTCGAATGGTTTTGTTTTAAACCAATCGGACAAGTGTGTATATAGCAAATTTGATGATTCTGGTGAAGGAGTCATAATTTGCATATATGTTGATGACATGCTGATTTTTGGGACCAGTCATGGACGGGTCCTTGAGACGAAACAGTTTTTGTCATCACAATTCTCCATGAAAGATATGGGGGAGGCTGATGTTATTCTTGGTATAAGGATAATGAGAAACAAATCAGGTATCATGTTGACTCAATCACATTACATTGAGAAGTTGTTGAGGAAATTCAACTACTATGATTGTAAACCTGTGAGCACTCCCTATGATCCTGCTAAGGGACTCGTCCCTAACACAGGAGCAGCTGTATCTCAGCTGGAATATTCTAAAGTAATTGGGTCTTTGATGTACGCTATGACTAGCACAAGACCAGATATTGCTTTTGCAGTGGGTAAGCTTAGTAGATTTACTAGCAACCCTGGCGTTCATCATTGGGACGCGGTACATAGAGTGTTGAAGTACCTGAAGGGAACACTTGATTATGCTCTGATGTACACTGGCAGTCCCTCTGTTGTGGAAGGGTACTCAGATGCAAGTTGGATAAGTGAAGAAGACCATTCCTCGGTAAGCGGGTGGATATTCCTGCTTGGGGGAGGTGCTATTTCATGGGCTTCCAAGAAGCAAACTTGCATGACGTCCTCTACGATGGAATCTGAACTTGTTGCCTTAGCGGCTGCTGGTAAAGAGGCAGAATGGCTAAGGGACTTAGTCCATGATATTCCATTGTGGGAGAAACCAATTTCACCCATATCAATACATTGTGACAGTGCTGCAGCGCTGAATAAGGCTTATTGCCAGGTGTACAATGGGAAATCACGCCACTTAGGTGTGAGGCATAGTGTGATCAGAGAGCTCATTTCACACGGGGTGATATCGGTTGATTTCGTTAGATCACAACGGAACATGGCAGATCACTTGACGAAGGGTCTTGCAAGAGACATGGTTGTGAGATCTAATGAGGGGGTGGGACTTGTACACACGTACGTACCTGACTAGTCCTTTAGGGGTGAGACACCCAATTCCTACCGGTAACTCCGGGACAGAATTCAATGTGGCACAAGCTCATTTCTAAAGGCTGGGAGCATGATTTAACCCCCACGTTTGCTCTGTCCTACTGAATAGGCTGATAGGGACCCGTCCCTGAATCTTAATAGTTTCCTTGAAAAAGTGTAAAGTAGGTACACGATAGGGAGCGGTCCCTGATAAGGAAATTACCTATGTGAACATGAAGTTTGGCCGCTTCATGAGGCTTCAGGTAGGCCTCGGACATGTTCATGAATAGATATGGACTCATGGCCGTTAACGAGTCAGGACAACTTTGTTTAGTCAGATGACTTGCGTGTGTATTGTCTTGTGGCACCCAAGAGGGATTGATTGGTTCAATCCTTACGGACACCATGATTTTCAGGGTGTTTCAAGCTGTACACTACGTGGAAATTCAATCGTAATGGACATTTCCACTTATGCGCAAGTTATGATAAAATACACTAAAAGGGGGAGGATTGTTGGTGTTTTAGATGTATTTATCATATATCATGTGTGGCCACACATGATAGATGGTTGTTACATGAACTAATGCATACACCAATGTATAGATCATTGTCTGTCTGGATGAGGACGGGTCCCTTGTGAAGGGTCCTCATGTGCCAACGGACGCGTCCCTGTGTGTCATTCTCTGGTTGTAACAGTTTAGATAACTGCTGACAGTTTTATAACTGCTGAACAGTTTATGTAACTGTTGAACAAGTGGGTGTAACCGTTGAACAGTTATGGGACCTGTCCCCATGAACGTGTCCCCACGTGTAACTGCTGAACGTGGCAGTTTTGGGTAACTGCAAAGACCCTGATATATATTGAGAATGACTGAGTTTAGTGAAAGAAACAACGTGCACAGAGGTATTGAGATACACAAGTATTGATACACCAAAAGACTAAACAAACGTCATCAACATTCGATCCAAGAGCCTTGATCGGTGTTGGCCGGTTTGTCTTATCTCACTTCAGATTTCGTGTAACCCTAAGGCTTTTGTAAGGGGCGAAATACTGATTTCGGAAAGTGAATACACGATTCAAACCGATATCAAGTTGCCATTTGATCAATCCCCGGAAGCAACAGCAGCAGCACTCTAGGGACCCGTCCTTGGAGAGCACCGGTGCTAGAAGGCCATATCTCCTTCAGACGCACCAGCAACAACAGAGGATAGGACTGGTCGTAAACCCAAGTGCCATTGTACAAATTGCTTTCTTCTTTGCACGGTGCTGCTTTTTGCTCTGTTACAAGAACAGAGCAGATCAGAATGAGGATGAAAGAAATCATTCTTGTTTTTTTGATGTCTGCTTTAAACTTTTCTTTCGGGTTTTTATATTGTTACTGAATCTGAATAAATGGGTTTTAAAATTTAATTGAAAAATGTGTTATCAGTTTTCTTATTGAAAACAAATCTTGATTCCAAGAAAAAGTTCTGAAATTAATCCGTTGAAAAAAGTATCGTATTAAAACTAAAGGTTAATATAATGGGAAAGTAAAAAAGATTTGTTTAAATAAATAAATTACAAACTTTGACTTTTGTTTTGAAATGTTTAATCTTTTCGATTTTATAAACTCTTTTAGGAATATTTTGTCAAATAAGATGGTAAAATCTACAAGTTACAATGTGCCTATTTCAGCTTTGAAGTATTATATGTTGGTTTTCTATGTTTGAAGTATTTATTATACGTTGGTTTGATTTAATCACATCGCTGTTTTCAGATTTCAAATGTTGGGCAACCAAACAAGAGATGCTTTGATTACTAATCAGCTCCATCCATATACAAAAATAAGGCAACCTTATACTAACTTGTCAAACGAAAAACATGCAGTGTTAATACCAATATATTTCAATGCAAACAATTATCATTGACAATTTGTAAGCATTATTATAAATGACGAGGCATGTGATGCTTAATCGTATTAGTTGAATACTATAGGACAGACAACAAATTAAGCCTGTGTTGCCAGCAAACAATGCCAGACAGGCAGACATCACTTGGTCCAAAGAGAAGCTAACTGGAACTTTCATAGTCAAGTCAATGATTATTATGAGTTTTACTACCATAGTGGAAGAATATGTGTTTTTAAGGTATAGAAAATCTGGTAACTCAACTGCCAATTATTGAGTTTTGTTAAGTTATGAAGCATTCACTTTCATCATTATGAAGAAGAATGCTTAGTAGAAACTGCTGATTATTGTTCCACGAGTTAAGAAACTGCAAATGGTCTCCACAGTTTCCACATTCTCATGCTGTAAATTCTCCATCTCGACTTTGACAGTTGTCCACATTTGGATTTGTGTAAATAAGCGGATTCAAAGTTGAATAAAACTGAGTAGGTTGACATTTATCATTACAAAGTCCCCATTAACTGTTATTCAAGGCCTTTTGTAATTCAGGCCTATCTAGTGTAACATTAACTGGCGCCCAACCTCCATTCTCAGGCTTTTCACAACCTCCAGCATTTGCCTAATCCGAACCCCATCTACTATACCACACATCTTCTGCAGTGTCTTCCAATTTTAAGTTATGCACAAGAGCTGAAAGATCAGCAACTTTCAGCTCATCAGCAGAGAACCATCGTTAGCAGAGAACAGTGCACGACCAAGACCTTTGAAGAAATCAGTATCATCACTATTACTGTTACAGTCAATCTGATTAAAATAAGCATTAGGATCTGGAAGAACATCATCAGTAGGTAGGGAGGTCATTCATCTGCGCCCAGAACTGTCTTTTGGCAGAATGAAAGGTGAGTTTTGCTTTAGAGTCTTCCCAGTCCATCACTTCCGGGTAGCAGGACACATAGTCTTGGTACTCAAGACTTTCACCCACAAAGAAGCAGAACTCTTCTCCCAATCAGGAAAACTGTTTTCATTAGGTTCTGAAAAAAGTTATAAAATCTAAATTAAAACAGAAAGCGCAACCTTTAACATATATGGAAAAGGATTTAAGGAAAAAAGTAGTCTAGTAGGGGATTATCCCTTAATTTATCACCAGAATGATTTGGTTTTAAACTCTTTGTAGATCATGATAATGGAGAACACAAACATAAAAAAAAGTGGAGTTGCGAACAAAGATGTACAAGAATTCAAAGAAAGGGTGGATATTCCATAATAACCTAGTATCTTGTTTGAAAATGAGTCTTCCAATGACAATGAGCTCTCAAGTTTTACCATATTCAGATCAACAAGTAATCCAGCCACAGAGATTACTAAAAGGAGTGGAGCATTAAGCTAACAATCCAACAAAACACAAGGTTCAATTCGCATTCAACTCCTTAAAAAGTTGCTTCATATCTAAAAATGGAACCCTAAAAAAACACACACCCAAACAAGCTTGATTCTCCTTAACAATTTTCTACGCACAGCATTGAAGTAACTATCACACACACACACAGATTAGGTCAATGATGGAAACTTTTAAAACGACAATGAAACCCTAAAATAAAAAAGCAAGATGGAATTTTTACCAGGGGAAACGCTCGGTAGCTCTTCGAATTCGGAGTCCATCGACTGCTCCGCTTCCCCATTGGATCGGATTGGATTCGATCGACGAGACTCTGATCGATGGAAGAAATTTCGAGAGTCGAGTAGGAAAGTATTTACAAAATATAGCGGTTTTGGAGTAAGACACGCGTAGGGGTTGGTTGGGGAAAGTGAGTGATTGTTGACGGCTGACATGTCTGTTCATTTATGTTGTATTTACGTTTTGGCCCCTAAAGTATCATTAGCAAGTTACAATTTCAATTTTGACTGTGTTTGTACTCCGTCCTCCCCCTTCTCTTTGAAATCCTCCTCCCTAGGGTTTTAACATGGTTGGTCGTACTTCTCTGGAGGCGCTCGGTAGACATAAGCTAGAATTTGTTAGTGCTCTTGGGGTCGTAGTGGAATATAGTATTCCCAGAAAGTGCTGCGGAACCGGTAAGCCACTTAATTTGCCTTGTCTTCCATAAAGATCCAATCTTTATGTGTTAAAATCGACTCGATGTGTTTGTTTCTTCCCAGATATTTTCATGTCTCTCAAAATCATAGACGAGGGTGCGAGGGAGGTAACTGTCAACATGTTCAAGCCGTACATTGTTAATTTTCCTGTGATCAGAGCTGCTGGGGATATTGTCTTTCTTCGCGGAGTCGAGGTAAGTTTGCAATATGACTTATTTTCATGCTTCTTGTTTGTTTGCTTTAGCAAAATGTTTAATCTTTGATTTTTTTGGCCTTCAACCTAAGTTGCTAGCTTTCTAGTCTGGTATGCCTATTCCAGGTGCTTATTTATGGAAATGAGCCTTATCTTAGGGGGGACCGTAAATCAAATTGGTGGATGTTTGATGGAGCTCCCTTTGGATCCTGTAATCCATATTTCTCTTCTGAAGCTGGCGCTTTCTCTAGCAGCTTATACACTGCAATTGAACGATTAAGGCATTGGCGTCTGTTAACTCTGAACAACGGTATAACATGACATATTTTATGTGTTTATTGTTTGCATCTGAAGCTTCATATTGTAGCATCACTTCTTAACTCTTTGAGTGTCTTTAAATTTGCACTGAGCTGGCGCGTATCATGTTTCCTAACTTTTCCCTGTCTCGCCATCTAAAAGAGACTCTTTTAGATATAGTATATATACAATGATTCAATGAATGATATTTAAGTGAAGGCCTTTTGATTTTTGAGCAGTGCCAAGTGTCTATGATGTATCTTCAATCAAAGATTTGCGGGATAACACATATCTTGACTTATTGGGTAAGGTAATCAGTGATTCTTGTTACCATGCTTGTTGATGGTTATAGCTCGATTAGTAAATTGTCTGTTATTTTTGGTTGAGAGACAGGCTAACCCTGACTTTTATTTTACTGCAATTAACTCGTGTAGTTAGCTCCTTTTTGTAGGTTGTGCACATATGTAAATGTGATGGACAAATGCTTTTGTATTTTTGGGATGGAACAGATGCTCCATCACAAAGCATAAATCCAATGTGAGTATTGTCAGCTTTTTTCTTTATGTGACTGGATTTTGTGACATTGTCAGCTTATTCTTATACTCTTCAACAGGTTTGGCGAGCATTACTATTCCAAATCACCTGTTCCAAATAATGATTTTGATCAATTGCCAAACTCTGTGGTCAGGGAGTTTCCTGAAGCGGGAACAATCCTTAAGGTTGCTGTCCAAATTGACGATAATTATCTTGCTCGACATTTCCATTTCATAAATAGGTGGATCAAGGTTAGGAGTATCTTTTATCAATCCATTGATAGCTTGTGGAAAGCATCATCGTCAAAGTTAAAGATTAGGCTGCTTGAGCAGTCAGATCCAAGTGTTCTGGAACGCACTCGGTATTGAATCCTTGGCACAGTATCTTTTGCAATTATCCTGATAGGTGGGCATGTTACTATTTTTTTGGTTTTCCAGGAATTTTGAAAACCGAGTTAATGAAAAGAGTTGCATACCCATGTCGTATGATCCCATGGCTAGTCAAGTTACCGGTATGGTTCTATATTTGTGTTCTGTTGGTGGGTGGGCATTCAAGACTGACTGCGGAGTTTTGATGAATCTTTTGTTTTTTGGCATGTAGAAATAATTTCTTCCAGGAGTGAATGTCATCTCTCTACTTTATTGAGCATTCGCGCAGCTCCGGTTGCCTCTCTTTCTTGCATGGTCTTGCTTTTTTGTTAGTGTACGGATGACTCTTACTCTCTTAAATTATGTTTCAGGTAGGCATGATGTTCAAGTGTATTGTTCGTGTGGTATGTTTTGGTCCCACTGCAGATGATATTATTTTCAAGCTTACCATAGAAGATCCAACAACTAGAGTATGTGCATTCACGACTCCGATGGAAAGGGTAAGTAAAAATCCAATAGCAGTTTCCAATTTGTAAAAATGTACTGACATTTTTACTTTTATGAATGGTTCATAGATCCATCTATTCAGCGGTGTCAAAAACGAAAGAGAACTTCTTGACAAGTTTAAGAAGCTTATTGGATATCCAGAAAATTATGAGGAATGCCGTACTGTGTCCCCTCCGTGGATCCCATGCATCATCAGAACAACATTGGAAAATCCAAATGATCCAGATGAAAACAGAACATACCACTTGGTTTGCACGAAGTTTGCTTGAACAAGTGCAGCTTTTTGTGTATAAGATCATCTATGCTTTTGTTGGAAATTTGGTCTTCTGAAGATAACAATGCTGCAAAAATGTAGCTTTTTGACAAAAGGATGAATCCTTTTAGACGTTTTGCCAATTCTCTTTTGCAGCCCTGCACTTGATACGCTGGCATGTGGCATGCCACTTTTCAACCAACATTGGGGATATTGATGAGCTATAACTAGAATTGGTCCGTTCATATGCATTGTGCTAGAGCTGCTTTGTCCCATTACAGCAAGGTTCACATCTACGAAATGGGGGAAGAGGAATGTGAGAGGATTCACATTCTGCACAAGGTGATTATATTTAGCGCCTTATTATTCATAATTTCCTTGTTGTTACCACATTTCCAGTTGGAATATTTATGACGTTATTCCAGTTAATTTTCCTAAACCTTGAACATAATATATAGTGGTGGTTTTAAAATTTGTATTTATTGAAGTCTCAGGTGCTGATGATATATACTGTATTACTGAAGGCCATGGGGAGCAAAGATTGTACTTTGCCTTTTCAGTATACCTTATTATTACTGTAAGGTCTAGTATTATTCTTGTATTCACGAATACCAATTTCGCAACATATGAAAATATTCTTTGGATATTATAGTAATGCTCATCTGCCAACAATCTAAGTAGCACGACCAGGGATCTTTTTTATATAAAATGGTGTCTTTCTCATCTAGTACATAATAAGATTTAGGCTCTCATATTTATTTGAGATATGCAGTCCTTAACCTACTAATATTCCTCATATAAATACCATGCCTGGGGGAAGGCAGAATTCTTACTGGAGAAATGCCCATGTATTTCTCATCCTGTACTGAAGCAGCAGCTAGCATGTTATCATACTACATTATGTTTTGTCTCAGATACTGAGTTCATCATTTGTGTATGGAAGTTGCAGCAAGATATCCTGCTGCACTGCATGTTTCTGAAAAGTAAATTTGAGTACTTAACAAATTGGTGAAGCATAAAAAAGACAAAGGAAAAAACAGAACCAAAATTGGCACCTCCTTGTATAAATCCTAAACGTTACTACTCCCTCCGTCCTGTCTCATTTGGTTTTTTGTACGTTTTTAAAAGAAAAAATAATAATTAAAAAAGATAGTTGTGTGGTAAGGAATGAGAAAAAAGCGATTTGATAGATAATAAGTGGTGAAAAATGAAGAGAGAGGAGAAATATGTGATGGAAAATTAAAGAAGACATGTTCATTTATGGTAAGTTTTAAAAATGAAAAGATGATTTTGGGACACCTAAAAAGAAATGAGACATTAATATGAGACGGAGGAGTACAAAGTAGTAGTATTCATAAAACACAAGAGAGAGAGACAGGAGAGGCAGTGGTGGAGATCCTTCAACTCGTTAAAATCAAACAAATCCCTCCCTTTTTTATTCTCCATCCGAATCTCAATCTCTGTCTTACGATCTCAACTCCAGACATTCTTTTCCTCAATCCCCAGATGTTTTGATTTCGATTTCTAAATCCCTTGTTTGTTTTTCCCCTAAAATCCAAACCTTCAATCAAAATCAGAGGTTTTGATTTGAAGGATATTGGAGTTATATTATTTATATTGCTGGGAGGAAAATGGGTGTCATTTCTCGACAAGTTTTGCCCTTTTGCGGTAGTTTGTGCTTCTTCTGCCCTTCTATGCGTGCTAGGTCCAGGCAGCCTGTCAAGCGCTATAAGAAATTATTGGCAGACATTTTCCAAGATCTCAGGTCCATTTTTCATTTCTTTCTTCTTTATTTTTATTTTAATGCATTTGACCTCATTTTATGTTCATGTATGTGAATCCTTGATTCTTATGGTTCACTGGAAATTTTGGCAGGACGAGGAGCCTAATGATCGGAATATTAGTAAATTATGTACTTATGCTTCCAAAAACCCTCTTCGCATTCCCAAGGTATAACATCTGCAATATGTGTCCGGGGCCTTGATCTCCTATTTTATTTATTAGATTGTAACAAGTAATTTGTAGCCAGTACTAACTAGGCAACTTTATGTATGTGTATCACTGTCTTTACAAGATGTTACTAATAAAACTTCCACGCTGTCAGATTACAAGCTCGCTAGAGCAACGGTGTTACAAGGAACTGAGATTGGAGCACTTCCAGTCTGTAAAGATCGTCATGTGCATTTACAGAAAATTACTGATTTCCTGTAAGGAGCAAATGTGAGTGTTCAATGCCTACACATTTTTAGGGCACACCAAACGTTGACAGCTTTTACTGCATCTTAGTAATTTAGTTCCCCCCTTTGCATGCCTGCTCACAACTTGTTATTGTTAAGGACAGGCCATTGTTTGCGAGTAGCTTACTCAGCACCATACATATATTGCTGGATCAGACACGCCATGATGACATGCGAATTATTGGATGCCAAGCACTATTTGAATTTGTAAATAATCAGGTATATTCATATTCATTACCTGGATTTTTCTCTCGTTTTTCTGAATTTTCTTGTCTGTACTTTTCTTACTCAATTTATTCTTTTCAGAGAGATAGTACTTATATGTTTAATTTGGATGGGATGATTCCCAAAGTGTGCCTCTTAGCCCAAGATGCTGGTGATGACAATCGGGTAGAGAAACTGCGTGCCGCTGGGCTTCAAGCCCTTTCTTCACTGGTGCGTAACTTAACATCAAAGTTTTTCACATGGCGTGTCATGTCATATGACCGATCATGGAACATACTCACCATCTTCTGTTTTCTGTTTATTAAATGTGAATGCAGGTATGGTTCATGGGAGAGTTTTCTCACATTTCAGCAGAATTCGATAATGTAAGCAAAGATGCCTTTAGTTGTGGCTAGGTTGAACACACATGCGTTCATTGAATATACTCATAAAATTATTAATTTGTCAGGTTGTTTCAGTTGTTTTGGAAAATTATGAAGTCATAAGGATTCTAGCACCGCTGTTGCAAGTGATGCGTCGGTTGAAGTAGTTAATCCAGAAGGAAGTATCCCTGTGCCACCTGAGAGCATATCAAGGGTACCTTCATGGAGGAGGATAGTCACTGAGTCTGGAGAAGCTAATGTGACGATGTAACTCACAGATTCTTACATCTCACTTCGATAGACTGTTGGTTTAGTAATATTCTTGTGATGTGCTTGCTGTGGTTCTCAGGGAAGACGCTCACAGCCCAAAATTTTGGTCTAGAGTTTGCCTACATAATATGGCAAAACTTGCAAAGGAGGTTACGACTGTTAGGCGTGTTTTGGAATCACTATTCCGCTACTTTGATAATGAAGATCTATGGTCACCCGAGGACGGACTTGCCCTCTCTGTTCTGCTAGATATGCAGCTCTATATTGAGGATTTGGGTACATCCAGCTCTTCATAAGTTTATATACTACCGACTTCTTGGATCTTAATATTTATTGTTTTGTGAAACTGGCAGGTCAGAATACTCACCTACTTTTATCGATTTTGATAAAGCATCTTGATCATAAGAACGTTCTAAAGCAACCGAACATGCAACTACACATTGTTGATGTTGCCACAGCTCTTGCAAAAAAAACTAAGGTCCAGCCATCGGTTGCCATCATTGGTGCATTTAGTGATATGATGAGACATTTGCGAAAAAGTATTCATTGTTCCCTTGATGACTCAAAACTCGGAGAGGAGATTATTCAGTGGAATAGGAAACTTAGATCATCAGTTGACAAGTGCCTTGTCCAGCTGTCACTGAAGGTAGGAGACGCTGGTCCTCTCCTAGATATGATGGCGTTGATGCTGGAAAGCATACCGAATATTCCTGTTATGTCCAGAACGATGATTTCTGCTGTTTATCGCACTGCACAAATTGTAGCTGCAGTACCAAACCTCTCATATCAAAACAAGGTGTGTTTTGATTGCTTGGGTATCACATTTCTCTCTTTTCTTATGTATATTTACTTCCTTTTCTTCTTTTTTCTGATCATTTCTATAATATTTCACTAGGCTTTTCCCGAGGCCTTGTTTCATCAATTACTGGTGGCTATGGTTTGTTCAGATTATGAAACCAGATTGGGTGCTCATCGTATTTTCAATTGTTCTGGTTCCTTCTTCTGTTTGCCCACAGCCTTCTTCGACCATCACATCAACTACTCGGAAGGCAGATGTTCAGAGAACACTCTCAAGAACTGTGTCTGTCTTCTCTTCTTCAGCTGCACTTTTTGGGAAACTTGGTAATGATCGATCCTCTTCGCAAGGAACTCAGTTTAAACCATCAGTTGGAAAAATTACAGAAGATGAAAATGCATCGACTACCGGTGGTAATAGTGTGCTGAATAGGCTAAAGTCAACATATAGCAGAGTTAGTTCTAAAAGACATTCAGCACCCCTGCAGGTTGATGAGCCAACCGAGACTGAGCTGAATACTCAAGTGGTACGTAACTTAATCCATTCCATTCTTCAAACTTAATTTTTATTTGAATGTGTCTAGTTTTTGTACGCTTTTTGATGTGATTTGTTTACCTTTTACTTCTAGGAGGGGAGTTCTCTAAGGTTGAGCAGCCGACAGATTCTTCTCCTATTGTCTTCAATTTGGGCTCAATCAATATCACCTCTTAACACACCCGAGAACTACGAGGCAATCGCTCACACATACTCTCTGGTGTTATTATTTTCAAGAAACAAGGTATTTCCGTGACGATCATTTACTTTATAGTTCTGTTTTTCCGGGTGCAGACTGATCCTTATCTTCTATATATTGACTCTTGGAAATATGATGAGATACTGATTTGGTCTGCTCATCTTTATTAATTATATCTTTAATGATTTCTTCATTCCCCATGTAGAGCTCAAGTAATGAGGCTTTGGTCCGAAGTTTTCAGCTAGCACTTTCATTGAGGAATATTGCTCTAGCGGAAGGAGGTATATACACATGTGTCAGATACAAATACAACTTTATTTTATTTACTTTTGGGAAGATTTTTGGTTAAAGAATTATTGTGGTTATCTATTTAGGGCCACTGCAGGCATCACGTCGTAGATCCCTCTTCACATTAGCAACCTCAATGGTTATTTTCTCATCGAAAGCTTTTAATATTTCACCTCTTATTGGATTTGCAAAGGCTGTACTGGCAAAAGCGACGGTAAGTCTGAAAGCTTGGTATTTTCAATGCCTTTTGCTTAGGACTTGAGCTTTGATATTTTTATTCTGCGATGTTTCAGGCTGATCCCTATCTCCGATTAGTGGATGACTGCAAATTAGTCGCAGTTAAATCTGAAGTGGGTCATCAGAAAAGTTGTATGGTTCGAAGGAAGATGATGAGGATGCTTTGAAGTCACTTGCAGCTGTTGAAATTAATGAGACACAGACTGCAGACTTCTATGCCTCCATGATTGTCAAAATGTTGGGAAAACCTGTAAATGTAGTCCCTCAATACTCATTTCAGCTTCATTTTTATCTTTCATCTTTCTTTTTGAAACATTGTTTAGATTTACACAATCTTGCTTGATCAGGAGGCGTCAGCATTGAAGGAGCAGTTACTAAATGACTTCTTGCCAGATGATGTTTGCCCACTTGGATCTCAGTTATTCAATGGAAAACCAAGAGAGATTTACCAATTCGATTCTAAAGTCCATAAATCGCATGATTCGGTCAGTATCAGTATTAAACACATCTGATCTGTTTTTATTCGACATTAGTTTCCTCAATATGAACTCTTAAACTGCTACTATCCATTGCAGGATGCCAACACAATATTTACGTGGATGATGACGCTCTACATGAAACATCTGAAAATCAAAGATATCCTAATGTGCATCGAACCACTGAGAGTCCAAACTTGATTAGCGTCAACCAGCTTCTTGACTCTGTAAGTCTCTAGCTATATTTTTTGTCAAGTATATTTTGGTTTTAATTTAATTAGGCATGTGTTACTTACTACTTGCTGAACTTTGAATCTGTTACACTCATTACAAATGTTACTTGAGGTGCATTTTGACTGCTCATTGTAAAAATAAACTTTATAAAGGTCGGAGAATCAGCACATCAAGTTGGAAGAGTTTCAGTTTCAAGCCCTCCTGACATGTCATACAAGGACATTGCCAATCACTGTGAGGCTCTTCAAGTAGGAAAGCAACAGAAGATGCATAACTTTATCAGTACCCACCAAAAACAAGAGGGCTTAAACAGCTTAATAATAGTACATTCGGAGAACAACCAACAAATATCTCATTCCCAAATCGAGCCAGGCTACCCGATCCAAAAGGTAAGAAAATTGTTCTCTATATTAATTCTCACCACTGACGAAGTAGACTAATTTTTTGTGGTCCTTGTAGAGTGGGAACCCATTTATGGACCAACCTTTGACGGATATTGTTCCAAATCCACAAGTATCATTTAGTCGGTTGCAATGTGCAACAGAGTTCAACAACCCACATTTCTTTCAGCTACCAGCCTCAAGTCCGTACGATAACTTCTTGAAGGCTGCTGGCTGCTGATGCTGGCAGTGTAAAAAGAAGGGTTTGGGAGGTGGAGTGAAGAGGTATATTAATTCCCAGTATATGCATTCCAATGTTGTATGTTAGATTTGTACATTGATTTAGTTACTACTGTTGATCAGTTCGCTTCAAAGAAGCAGTGATCACTGTATTTGTATGAAATACAAGAGGAAATTTATAATTTATTTTCTGGAGTTTCATAAAGAGTGTTTGATAGAAATATTATGATCTGCAACAAGCAGAAATGATAGGTACTTTGGATGGTCTATGCATAGTTTCTTCTTATAGGTACTTTGCATCTCACTGTTCTTGTCATTTGTGTATTTCACTAATATATTCACAAGTCCTCGGATATCTATAAATAGAGGCCATTAATCACAGTACCGGAATAGTACTGTTTTCTTTATCAGGCTGGACTTACCTAACTTGGGATGAAGTATCAAGCTTCAGGTTCAAAACCTCAACTCAGTATAACATGATTCTCCAACTCCAAGTCACTAGTAATTTATTGACACAAGATTCTCCAATTACATTATGTATTTCAGCCAATACAAACAACTGATTTATTCATAATTATTTGGTGTCAAGATTCTCCAATTACATTATGTATTTCTGCCAATACAAACAACTGATTCACTCATAATTACTTTGGAACAAATCTGCCTCACGGAACTTTGGGCGAACATTGACAACTCCTGGCCTTGTTTCATCATAACGATACCTGCAACATGATACAGATTAGTATGGTAGAGGCAGCGAGTGTTAAATGTGAGGGACTATAGAGAATTGGCAAACAGAAGATAAGCTAATACCCATTTTCTTCCAGAAAGCCACGTACTGCAGCAGGGAGGGCAGCATGTCCTTTACTATGGACACCTCTTCCTGCCAAAAAGAAACCCGACTGGATGTCAAGCGATGTCATAGTCAACCTCATAATAACAGACTATATAACTGATGACACACAGCGCGTACCAGTGATGACCTGCAATGTTGTTGGCCTCTGTCTAGATGATACACTTAAACCAATGTCCTTATTCAATCTTATTAAAGACTCAGATGAAGAAGATCCCGCCAAAATACGATCACCTGTAACTCTCCTTGGAGATATTGAGCGGTGCGAGAAAGATTGTGTTTCAACCATCGCCAAGTGGTTTTGTAAAGCCTTGACAGCCTCCGCTGCATGAAGGCCATGCAGATCTAATTTCCACATACCATTTTCCTTGTTATTAACTGATAGGATTTCTTTGGCTGCCTTTGAATGCAAAGAATTAGCAGCCAACCAATCCTCTCTTGCCCTTAAAGAATGCTGTTGGGCAGAGTAGTGGTCTCCTTTAAGATATGCACTGGAGGCCATCCTAGAGTGCTGAGCAGCTGATCTGTCATGATGGTCATTACAAGTTATACACCGTCAGCCATCAATCAGGAAATACTGAATGACAACAAACTGATACAGTTACCTCATCAACTTTATTGCATCTTTTCGATGACTCAAGTAAACATCTTCCTCTTGCCATTCAGGCTCACTAGGTATTAATTTCAAATGATCTAAACTATTTTTTATGGTCGCAATAGCATCATCTAAAAACTGGAATTCATAAGACTCAGATCCTTGGGAGCTATCTGCCAAAAGATCGAAAGGACCAGAGCTCATTTGTGTGCGGTCAAGCATTGTATTCAAACGTGATTCAACATCCGAGATGACTTTTCCAAGACCAATATATTTCACAGATAAGTCTGGGTCTATGACTGAAGTCCCATCCTGGTTACTGAAGCTCTTATAAGGATACATTTCGCCCAATACTTTACAGGCACTATCAAAATCATCATCCACTGAAAACAAAATATCCTCAATCAAGCTGGGATCAGCCATACTGTACTGTTCCAATAACTTTTCAAGTGACGACTTTTGATCATGTTCATCAACAACAACAACATCCTTATATTTTTTGCTAGATACAGATTGTATTTTGTCAGGCAGAGTTGGCGGAGCAGGAGGAACGATAACTGAAGAAGATAGAGGCTTAGTTGACAAAGCATGCGGGTTCGTGCAAGTATGAAGGGACGGGTATGGATCAGTATGAAGGTGAGGCTCAGTTCCACCATGACGAAGCTTTAGATCAACCGCAGCCCAACCAGGAGTTTTACCCCTAGATTTGGGCATCTGTGCAGCCCTTATTCTCAAACAAATAACCTCCTAATAACCAGAACAAAATGATCAGATAGTTATTGTTTGGGATCCAATTTTGAATATCAAAAAAGCAGCAAATCGTAATTAATATACAGATTGCAGTAGCTTAAACAAAAGGTGGGGCTCAAATAAATGGGTACCTAAGAGGGTCGGTCGATCGATCGCTGATGAATAGAAATAATCTCGCCGTTTCCGAAGAGCCGTGAGTTGTACATGAATTTTGCAGGATTTTAGGGTTTTGATTTGGGCGGACTACAATGCCCTCGTCTTTGTTTTTATTTACTTGTTATTTCAACGTGTGAAAGCTTCTAGGAGGACATGTATATTTTAGTAAAACGGAAGGACATCATATCAATCGTAATTTTTATCAATCCAACAGTTGATATTGGTAACCGTCAATCACCAACCGCTCGTGTTTTTTGCAAATTCAGCAGCCAATTAATTAAAAATCAATTTTAATCTCAACCGTCGAATTAATTAAATCAACGGTTAATATTACGTTCTTATGTTTCACAAAATTTACATGTGTATAGAACGTAACTCATTTCGACGGGCTGCAACCTTTTTTATATTTAATATTTAGCAGTGAGTGCATAATTGATCTGTTTTATGGCAGGCAGCTATGTTCTTCAGCTGAGTATACAATCAAGGATTATATATATTCATTCTCTCAAGATTAATTTGGTTGTCCATTTACTGTCCTCTAAATTGTTTTTCTCTTTGCCTGCCAATCTTGATTTTTAACCATTGTGGCTGATGGAAACTGATCTGAAGTTGAAGCATTGATGCTCAGCTACCCAGGGCTAGCTACTCGACTTGCAGTTAACATCCCCTTGTGCGTTAGTTTCCTCATTCTCACTTATATCCTGATGCCGAGTAGTTGTCCGACTTGATTATTTTTGATAAAACAAAACATAATTTAAACGGTCACAATTTTATACAACTCTACATAACACAACATACTTCATATGATTACATGTTTTGGCTGATGCCTATGATGTACCATCAGCTAATGAACTGAAGAACATCTTAACTAAAGTAATACTGTACGTTTGCACTCACTGAAAAGAATGTGTAAGAAAGAATCTGAATCTGAAGCTGCACCAGTAAATCATTTAGTGAAAACAATAGATTAAAATGTCTTATCTGCTGCTGCAGCAACTAATCTTAATTCTTGCTCCCCAGACTCCACCACCGCTTCTTCTTTTTGAATTCATTAAGTGAGGAGATGTCTGAATCTGTATCTGCAAGAGAAGCGCATGTCTTGCACATTAAGTGATAGCTGACTTATAATGAAGATTAGACTGCGTCTTATCTTTTCCAAGTACATATACTACAGTGTTGTCCAGAAAAAAGTACAAGATAACTCAACTGCTTAATAGCAAAAGTTTTAAGAAAATATTCATCTACTCTGCAGGGTCAGCAAACTAGTATGGGTTGGCCAAAGGTTTTATCCAATGCATATACCTCACAACATCTGTATTCAGAGAAAATAAATAAATTCTATAGACCTGAAATCATTACCTCCTTGAGGATAGATGGAATTGTAGTGCACCTCTGCCCAAAAACTCAGATAAATAACTGCAGGACATACGGCGTTTCAGCAGGAAAAGGTAAAAAAAAGAATTCAATGAATAACAGAAAAAGTTTATGAGCAAAGGTCGATCAACAATGAGAAACTCAGCACCTTGATCAACGAACAAGGCGAATGCATGAAAATAAAAGATCTTTCCCCAGAAGGCATTTACCTCTGTTAGATTTCTGAGCTTCTGGTACAATCTCAATGTAACAAGTGTCTTTGAATGAAGTTATGACAACAATTTTTACACCATACTGCAAGAATTTGAAGGGCAAACTTAACCAATGATAGTGAACCACATCAGTTATCAACAATATAGAGAGAGCAGGTTTGCTTTGCTCAGATAAAAATTGCTTTAGTACTACAATCTAAAAGGGAAAATGCCTCTGCATTGACACTAGCATGGCAAATAGAAGAGATTAAAACTGATAACACGGTTTCTCACTGAATCAGCAGCGGCTTGCAAAGTCACATGATCACCCCACTCACCACTCCTAAAATGTAGAGGTCATGTTAGAGGTATGACACTGTCAGTTATGCCAAAAGACATTGACCTACTATGTATCGGCAGTAAAACTTACTTAGACATCTTCTTTAAATACTCTCCAAAGGACATTGGCACATACCCTTTATAAGCCTCTGGATGAGACTGCAGCTGATGACCACAATTTACATTTATTAAACTAAAGTGAAAAGCCTGTCAAACAAATGGTTACATAGCAGTTTACGGTGATCGAAGCTTCTACCTGCTTCAGTACTTGCCGCCTCACAAATTTGTGGTGCTCTGGAGTGCGATAAAATTGGTCCGATAATGCACGGAACTGTGAAAAAGAAACAATACATTTATTATGGTGATGTGCTAGCGACTTAACATTTCAGAACGTATAGTCTGACAAAAACAACTTCATAAGTAAAAACAGTGCATTTCTAAGAAGGTAAATTCAAATAATTTAACAGTAATAATTTGGTCAGAAAACAAACCTGACAGTTTCCATCCCCCTGAACCTTCAATTCAACCAAATTATATACATCCAGTCTGGAACATAAGATATTTGCTTGCGTTAACAAATCAATGGAGCACAATTATATGCCAAGATAATGTCTAGCAGTGTTCCATTATAGACAAAGATGACATAACCTGAAGGAACTGGGTACCTGTGAACCAGTCTCTCATAGTCGGAAGTCACATCGTCCATTGAAGGTAGTGCACCGTTAATTTTAGGCACATGCTGCAAAATACCAATTAGAATAAGACTAAATGAAGATTTGAATGAATTTTCAGGGCACTCCTAATGTACATATAACAGCTGAAGAACTTACAGGAACTGGAATCATTTGGTTTAACCTCTTGCCCACTTCACCATCTAGGTCAGACTCATCCATTAGCTCAAGAGAATATGGGTACTCTTCCCCATCATGAAAATTCTCACCAGTGCTAGAGCAAAAGCTGGAAGGGACCATCTTTGTATCACCATCTAACCAGCCATGTTCTTGTCCTTTTCATATAAGATATGTAAAGAATAAATCAGATCAACTGAAAACACATGTAATGTAAAAACAAATAGGTGGCGGCGTCATCTAAATACCAGAATAGTAATCTCCTGTTGATGGATTATGCCAACTTTGAGGATTATGAGGTTCGGAATTCTGTTGTGAATCCTGGAACTCAGCCGCCTCTGCAACAGCTAGTTGTGATAGTTCTTCTTGAAGAGTATGAGCGATGATCTCATCATTCTCTATATTGCTAATTTCAGTTTCATATTTTCCGATCATATATGGATCATGCTGGCTCAGAACACCGTACTGACCGATGCCACCATTATATTCAGAGTTGGTATTATAACCTCCGCTATAGTCAAAACTAGAGACTGAGCTATGGGCATACTTGTTATGGTCTTCGTTGTCACCATCAAATAAACGAAGGCCCCATTTGGCCAACTCAGATTCGTGCTCATACGTCATTTTAAGGAAAGAATGAATTTTCCTGCAGAAAATGCCATATTATGCATACAATAAATTAATACGTTGGATACTTGTATAAATAAAATAGACCATGTGATTGAAGTCCACTGTGATTCCTCATCCATCAAATTCAACAACAAACCCAGCCCTTCTCTCCAGTAAACTCTAGAGTCAACTCAGACATCAAACTTATGGAAGATGTCCAGTCGAATGTGAATGTGTTATTCAGGCCTCCACTTTAGTGATAAGCATCAAGTATATAACAATCAACAAAAACTCCATCGAACCACCACACGCTGAATGGTTAAATCAAGCTTAGATTCTAGAAGCTAGAAATAAAAGGAATTGCTGAGCAGAAGCAGAAAAAGTAAGAACATAGGACACATCTACCGTGTTAAAATATGCAATTTTCTCGAAATAAGTAACCGAAAAACTGGATAATTTACCTCCCCAGAGGATAAAGCTTATAAAATGGCAGAGAAGGCAAGAAACACCAAGATAAGTTACTCAATACGGGATGTCCAATCTATTGTATTACCATTAGATTAAATTAAAAAAAGGCACTTTTAGCACAGCTTCAGCCACATTTCTAGTACCTCCACCTCCATCACATATATCGCAAGTTTACAAAGGGCATCAAGTGCTTTGCCTGATCCCCAGTGGTTAATTTAATCTTAATCTAGGCAGTATATGCTTTCATAAAAGTGAACGTGAAACAGTGTATCTCTCTGAATTCATTTAGCAGAAACTGATCGGTTCAGTGGGAGGTTGGTGCGAATTCGATGCCGAATAAAGGGGAATTGAACGCGAAATTAACTGACCTGTCTTCGAGGCAAAGATGTTCTGGATGAGGAGGGAGTGTCCGAATCGGAGACGGCAGATCTCCATCAGGGTTTATATAAGATTTCAATCCCCGCTTAAATGGCCTGCGGGTTATTATATCGACTCACGTTTGACTTTGACTTGCTGTATAAATTGTTTATATTTCTAGAAAATCATATTTATTCGTCATTAGATTAGACTCATTACCTTCTTAAAAAAATTTCTAGTTTTTAATTGCTAACATAGAAATATAAATATAAGAGTAAGATTTCGTGAAAAGTAACTTTTAATTGTAAAATATAAACAGATTTCGACCATTAAATTTTGTAAATCTGACGGCTATTAATTTGGGGTTAATTTGTAAATATTGAAAGATTTAAATATTTAATTTAATGTTTACAATCCATAGATGGGTAAATTAGTCACGAAATTGTCAAAATTCAAGCGGTTCTGAGATCTCTGAAATCATGGTTTTAGGTAAAATTCAGTTCCGATTCAATTTGAGCATTGATTTTGCAAATCGGCGAAACCAAAAATCCAGCTCCGAGACGATTCGTGAATCGACCACCCCAAACCATCCTCCGCTCATTCTCGGTCGGCGATTTTGAAATCCTACGCTGCTTTTGGAAACCTTAATTCGGTAACCTTAATTCGGTAATTCGATTAGCTACATGTAATGTAGATTTATGAAGTCTTCTATATTTGCAGGTCGCGACACCGCCGCGAGAATGATTCCAAGAAGATTTGGATAGAAATATGGTAAGTCGCTTACTCTTTCAGTGTATTAACACTCGTTTATGCATGATTCAGTATATGAACCATATGATTCGCGAATCATATTGTAGCAAATCATGATTCAGATTTTTATTACATAAATGTTTTGCGAATAAATATTATCACACGCTTGTTACTGATTGTTTTTATATGTGTTGTAACAGAAGCAAGAGTAGAAGGGAGACACAAAGAGTTACTGAAAAAATGAGCTGACTAATATTACTTATTAGAGATATAAGAGATACATATTTTGATGAAATGATTCATCATTTGCTGTTATATGATTCATTAACTGTTATAAATATTGTTACCTATATGGAACCCATAATTCATTATTTGTTATATTATGGTTCACGAATCAAAGGTGTACAATGTATGAATCATACGAACAAACGAAAACACACCCTTATGAATACGAAAACCTGAAATAAATCTATCGGAACATCAATGTAAACAAAAATAGATAACGAACTAAACTTTCCAGTTATAAGACATCTATAATTCATGATTTGCTATAATATGATTCATGAATCAAATAAAGTCAAATAATGAACCTACACTACAACTATTATAATTACATAACATACGACGAATGCAGTGACTTGTATGCATTTTTGGACTATGCCAACTCCGAATAAGATCAATTTAATGAAAATCGTGTAAATAAATCTAAACATACCGTTTATAAATAAATCTAAACATTCCATTTACGAAACATATATCTTTTAATTCTGATGAAGTGGAATTCGTTATCATCAGGTTTTCCTAAATTAATATATTCGTAAATATATTTTATTATATGTTTTCCGATTTTACCTTTTGTAGATTAAATATATTAACTAATCAAATTAGATTATAACCGTCGAATATTATTAAATGAATGGTCTATATCTGTTTGCAGTTTACAACTAATGTAAAACTTTTCATTTTGCTGATTGTTGACTGCCAAGAAAAAACAAGGCCTAAGTCGGCTGCAATTGAGCCCAGCCCAGATATTGAAACGACTTCGGTCAACTCAACGCAGGCGAAGTCTCACTCTCCGCGTTCCAAGAGCAGAGCCATCGGTTCTATAAACCCTAATTCGAAGAGGTCACAGGCGGCGAGAAAAGGGAGGACTTTGCTCGGAGCTGCTGGCCATGTAAGTGAAACATTCAACATTGTTGTCATATATGTCCTTGATTCTGTGTTATATTCAATTGTTGTGTTTTTTTTCAAGGTCGAGGATTTGCGTTAAGAACCTGTCCAAGTATGTCGATGTAAATCGTCTCCGAGAGCATTTCTCACAGAAAGGTGAAGTTACTGATGCCAAGCTTATGCGCACCAGGTATATACAATTCTCTTAATTATGCTCTTTTGTCACCTTCTTTCCATTATGCATGTGCTTCTTTTTCTTTGTAGAGATGGAAAGAGCCGTCAGTTTGCGTTCATCGGGTACCGCACTGAGGCTGAAGCTCAAGAAGCTTTGAAATACTTTCATAAATCTTTTCTTGATGCTTCTCGGATTCTCTGTGAGGTATGTATCCCGTATCAAGTCCCTTTTTCCCAGAACCGCCTCTCATATGCTGATTTTATGTATCTACGCCGTCTAGATTGCTTATAAAGTTGGAGATCCAGATACTCCTCTCCCATGGAGTCGTTATTCTGTGAAGAAGGATGATAAATCTGCTAGCCATATCACACCTTACCTGATGCAGATGTAGTGGTTAATGAGAAAAGGAAGAAAATTAGGAATATTAATGAAAACAAAGACCCTAAGCTTCAGGAATTTCTCAAAGTCATGCAGCCACGGAATAAAACAAAACTATGGGAAGATGATGTGCCTGAAACTATCCCCAGTGGTATTAAGGAACATGGTGATTTAAAGAAGCTTCCGAAAAACATTGCAGGAAAAAAGAAACAAGTTTCGGTGAATGATGATGAAACTGCGACCAATAAAACACTGGATGATCAATATGAGGTTGAAGCTTTGGAACCAACAAAAAAGCTTGTTCTGGATAATGCAGTCTCAGATATGGATTACTTCAAGAGTAGAACAAATAAGTGGTCTGATTCAGACAGTGATTATGACAATGAGGCTTCTGATGGTTCTATGGAAGAAAATCCTGGAGATGAGGAAAAAAGTGTTCGTAAGAAAGCGAATGGTACATTGCAGACTGATGTTAATGTTGATGAATCAGAAGACGTTGGTTGCAAAGTATCTGAATCAAATAAACTTAAACCCGTCAATGACGCTGAGGAAGATGAAGTTTTTGATATGGATCGTCTATACGTTCGAAACCTTCCATATACTGCCACGTAAGTATGGCTGCTCACTATTGTAATCTGTTTCCCTACTCATCCTCTGCCAACTGTAGCCTATATTTAACTAATTGTAGTAAACGCTCAGTTAGTATATTAAACCCTTCTTATTCTCATGCCTTTGACAGTGAAGATGAGCTCGAACAGGTTTTCAGTAAAATAGGAAAGGTGTCGCAAGTTCATATTGCTTTGGATGGACAGACTAAGCGGTCCAAAGGATTTGCATACATTCAGTACGCAGCTCCAGAGTCGGCTGCAAGGTTTGTAGCTCTCGATTCTGCAGTGTACTCCGGATATATAGTGACAGTTTTTTGACTTAATTCGTATATATGAAGCCACCCTGAGTCTAGATTTATTGTTAAAGAGCAGAACATTATTGATGCCAAAGTTGATCTTAATCCGATTGGGGTGTCATGGTTGAAAATACTAGATCTGTTTATCAGAGGAAGTGAAAGATGAAAGGAAGAATTTTGTCTTCTCTATAGTTGCTTCGAAAATTTAATTTAGTTACACCATACAAATAAGTAAAAGGATATATAATGTGGTAGTTGGTTTCATACGCAGGGCACTTGATGAACTCGACAATTCAATCTTCCAAGGTAGACTTCTGCATGTCTTACCTGCCAAACATAAAATCTCGCCCGAAAAAGAAGGGTGAGTGTCCCTAGTCAGGATTTAAGTGATGTTGCATTTTCTTTTAACCAAATGATATTGTATGTGTGCACTATGTAGGGCAAAAAGTGATGTCAAGAATTTTAAGGAGAAAAGAGGGGCTCAGAGAAAAGCATCTGAAGCTAGTGGAAATACAAAAGCTTGGAATCCCTTATTTATGAATCATGATACTGTATGGTTCTTGTAGTTTCCGCCTTTATTCACCATTGATTTTTATTTACCTTTTAAATTGCTCACACAATGGTTCTCTAAGAAGAATTATGATCTGTGGGTTGTATTATAAATCCGATGATCACTGTTCAATTGTACGATATCAAAACATACCCTCAACTTGATTTTAATGACATCAGTTTACAATTATTACTTGATAGACCATATATAATCAATATTTAGTTTGTTGGTACCCTTTGCCAGTTCATCAGCATTGATAGCTCTTATTGTACATATATAGGTAGCTGAAAATATTGCTAGAAGGTTCGGTGTGAGCAAAAGTGATATAATAGACACAGAATCAGATGACGTTGCTGTGCGTATTGCTCTTGGAGAAACTCAAGTTATCGCAGAGACCAAAAAAGCTCTTAAAAATGCTGGTGTAAACATAGCGGCATTAGAGGAATTTGCTAGTGGTAAAGCCAAAGGTGTTAAGAGAAGCAACCATGTTATAATTGTGAAGAACTTGCCTTATGGTTCCACTGAAAGTGAGCTGGCTAAAAAGTTTGGGAAATTTGGAAGCTTGGATAAGATTATTTTGCCCTCAACAAAAACTATTGCACTGGTTTGATGGCATTCATAGATCATGATATTCATAAAGAGAATCTAATGGTGTTTGTTATGTTTATTTATTCAGGAAATTTTCTTTTTCCAGGTTATTTTCCTTGAACCTTCTGAAGCTCGTGCTGCGTTTGGAGGCTTAGCGTACAGTCGTTACAAGTAAGTTTACGAGCAACTGTTGTGGTTCAGGTTGTTTCCTTAGTTGTTTACACCACATTCCTTCTTCCAGTGATGCAGCTACAATTTTCTATGCATGTGACCGTTAATACTGATTACAGATACCGAAAAGGCTAGAGTTTCTAAATTAGATTTTTTGGTAAGAAACAAAAATTGTTTCTAAATGTGCTATCCAACTCGTATATTTATACATCAGACAGCTAATAGATTTTCTAGGAAAAGTAACCCTCTTAGAGCATTGTACACTTGAGGTTAAAAGACAAAACTAATACTAAGATCAATCGGTTTGTGGGCATATTGCTTTTTAGAGAAAAGAGTTAATTACTTTTAATTTTTAACCACACATGATGGTGACTTTCAACTTAACCGACCGTTTTAAAAAGTCATGCATTACGGGCTGTTAATGGTAATTTTTTGGAAACAGATGGTCTATATTAGTCCCTTTCATGGATGGTTAAAAGTAATTAATCGTAGAGAAATATACCAGACCTAATTCTTACAATTCTTACTCGACCTAGCTATCGTAACTTAATTTTTCTTTGTTAATCTATAAACTGGATGATCATATTTGGATAGAAATTTCTCCCAAAAATTGGCAACTTGTAGCAAACTGTGTTTGCCAACTCTCCTTATCCTTAATTATTGTGAGCAATGTTTCGTACTTCTTTTCAGTTTATACCCTAGGTGTGTCAATGATTAAACATTCAGCACCTTAACTGCAGAGACGCTCCATTATATCTTGAATGGGCGCCGTCAAATGTTCTTGATGAGAATGCAAGTGCAAATGACGGGGACTCAAATTCTACTATTGTTGGTGATCGTGACATCAAAAAACAGTTGGTAGAAGATGAAACATCATATGTGGATATTGATCCTGACCGAGTTGAGGTTTTGTTTTCTCTTCCCATTGACTTCCTATTTTATATCTGCATGTTGAATATTACTTTCACTTGTCAAGCTTGTGATTTTGGAACACATTTACTATGGCTGTCAATGTACAGTCTCGATCAGTTTATGTCAAGAACTTAAATTTCAAGACAACCGAAGAAAGTATACGGGAACATTTTGCTGGGAATTTAAAGGAAGGAAAAATATCTAGTGTCAAGGTAAAATAATAGTTGTGTTTACGTTTCTTGTTTTTTCAAGGCCTGTAATACTGTGGTCAAGGAGAAGTTTGAGTGAAAACAAACTGGGATGTATGGCACCGCCACCTGCTCAGTAACTAGACGGCTTAATTATTCTACCATGAATATATCAACAAAGTATCCATTACATTACATTGATCCCACATGCATAGTTCTTACACCCGTGAGAACACGATTTCCGAATTGTGAATGTTACCCTTATTAATCAATTTGTATTTGCAGATTAATAAGCATGTGAAGAATGGAAAAAATCTTTCCAGGGGATTTGGCTTTATTGAGTTCGATTCAGTAGAGACTGCAACTCGTGCTTGCAAGGATCTACAGGTGTGGAATCTATGGTTATGCATTTGAATGTCGCAGATGCAGATGTTATGATGACTAATAGCGCTTGTGTTTTATTTGTTTGCTAGGGAACTGTATTGGATGGACATGCACTTATCTTGCAGCTTTGTCGTGCTAAGATAGACGAGAAATCACCAGGAAAAACAGAGGACAAAAGTTCAACCAAAATAATTGTGAGAAATGTGGCGTTTGAGGCAACAGAGAAGGATCTTAGACAATTGTTCAGTCCGTTTGGTCAGGTAGTGAGTCATATTTTTTATCAAGGATGAGTATTCATATACTGAATTAACTCTCAGTTTGCCATTTTTAACTTCATTTTTTTTTCTCTACTTGTATCAAACAACTAAAATTTTGCAGATCAAGCGTCTAAGATTACCGAAAAATATTGAAAACCACAGAGGTTTTGCATTTGTCGAGTTTCTTACAAAACAAGACGCTCAGAATGCTCTGCAGGCCCTTTCTAGCACTCATTTATATGGTCGGCGTCTGGTAATAACATTTTCCCTTTTGGGCATAAACCCAGGTTTTCCATTTATTGCCATTGGGTGTGTTAATAGCAAAATCATCACTTATGTGTAGGTTCTTGAAAGAGCAAAAGAAGGGGAGAGCTTAGAAGAACTAAGGCAGAAAACGGCTGGTCAATTCAGCAATGAGCAAGGTGGTTTCCAGACCAAGTTATCAAAGAAACGAAAACACACTGACATCCTTGATGGTGGAAATATGGAGTTGGACTGAATCATCCTGTGTTGATAAAATTTATTTTTCTCTAAGTTTAGACTTTGACAGTAGTAATGGTACACCCATCGTATGGGTATTTTCTGGAGTTAATATGTTTATACACAAATGATCTGTCTAGTAAGAAAGGGACACGAACAATTGTTCAGTCTATTCATATATTTGAACGTGTAATTTGGTCAAACATAAATCTAGCGCGCTCCCAACAATAGAGTAGTATCAACAAAGTGAAACTGAAACAGAATTAAAAAAAGATAGCTTCACCTCTCTCTCTCTCTCTAGCCTTCGCCGCAGCTTTCTCTCTCCACCCGCCTTCTCCGTTTCGACGGATGTTATGGTTTGGTGGCTGCTGTGAGGTTGTTGCGTGCGTCGGTGATGGGCCTGGTGATGTTGTGCCGGCGGTTGTTAGCAGAGGATGAGTCGGTGGCTGGTTCACGCAGTGATATCTTCCACCGCCAACGTCTCACCCTGCTGTCTTTCTTTGGTTTTGTCTACAATGCTCACCGTCGACACGACGGTTGAGCTTTTGGTTTGGTGTTTTCTTTTTGGTCCGGTCAGTGGTTGCTGCTGGCTGGCTCTGTGTTTTCGTCGGCCTGTTTTCGGGGAGGTGGCTTCCGTTTGCTTTGGTCTGCTGCTTGCTTTTTTGACTGTACATATGGATCGGAGTGGTCTATAGCTGCCATCGCTGTTTTCTGGTTGCCTCTGGGTTGCTCTGCTGTTGGGTTGCTGCGGCGGTGCTTCAGCTCTGGTTTTTTGGCCCTGCTGCGACTGTAGTGGTGGTCTGTTGTTGCTGCGTCCGAGCTCGTCCGTTGGGGGGTCCGGGTGTAGTTGCTTGTGGCGGGCGTCGTCTTCGGTGGCGATGCACCGTCGGTGGTTTTTTCTGGCGCCGACTGGTGGCGCTGGTCTCAGGTTGCTGTCCCACGTGTTGCGTCTTCCGGGTGGTTGCGTGGTATGTTTTCTGTCTTTCGCGTGGTCTCTTTTCAGTTGGACGCGTGTCCAAGCCAAAGTTGCAAATCTGTTCATCTCGCCACGTCCTGTTTCTATGTGCTCCCACGTGTACTCCCTGTGCTCTTGTCCACATATGGGATATGCTCTTACGTTCAGTCTACGGACTATTCTGGGACGTCGGTTTTTCTCCAATGCCTTTACAAATTTTCATGCTGACATATTTTAATTCACACCGCCTTCTTGGAGATTTGGTATTTCAGTTTGGTCGTTTCGGCTGGTGCTCACATTCTCATACTTCTGTCACATTTGTTCGCTTTATTATTTCGGTACTGAGGCAAAGTGCCTTGTTCACTCTGCGCTTAGTTTATTTTTTTAGTTGTGTTCGAGGTCTCCTTTCGCTGGTCGATTGGATTCAAGTCCTCTGTTATGTACTTTCTGAGTTGTTAGACTCTTTTAATCAAAAAAACAAAGTGAAACTGAAACATAGCAGCAGACAGCAGCTATATAAGTACATCTCATAGCAGCATATCCAACAGAGAGATAGTCACACCATTAGTGATAAATTTCATCTCCATGTTCGTCTGTCCGGTAATGGGTCCCTAGCTATTGTTTTTCTTTACTTGTATATGAAACTTTCACTTTATGTAACTCGTACATTTTTTAGCATACTTGGTGCTGTAGGATTCCATGAATCAACACTTTTTACTGCTCAAAACAGATGCCTTTCCTCATTGTTTGAAAATCTATCTTTGACCCAGTGTTCCAAATTTATTGGCTGGCTGAAAATCAAACAATGTACTTGCCGATTCATACCAAACCGATACTAACGTCATCAACACTAGGAATATGAAAGGTAATTTTGATTACCAAGATGGTGGTATAAGCTTTGCTGTCATGTAGCTAGCATATTCTAGAAACTGTCCTTTTTCTTTTCTTTTTTGTTGCAGCTCCGGCTGAATCAACAAGGATACACAATGTCTTTCTTCTTTTTTTGTCGAAATACTTGTGGCGGTCAGGTTCACATACAATACAAGTGATACACAATGGGACAAGCGAATGATGAAGACCATTAGTGATGTCTTTCTTACACACAGGGAACATTGGTCATATATATATCCTTCTTAAATATTGGCGCTCATCACTTTTATCGTATTAATTTTATTCAAGTAAATTCGCTTAAACCGTATACGAATACATTGAAGTTTTTCAGAGAGTTATCTCTATAATAATATATAAGTCCGGATCAAAAATACTCTTGATCGAATAGTTAAGGCATATTTTTATTCCAAAGTCCAAACACACCTGGACAAACAACTTGTTTTTTTTACCAGACATGAATTCTCTAGTCCATGCTTTTTCCTCCGGTCCAAACCACTTTACTTTTTCAAGTCAATGAAACTACCTTCAACTGATTTAACTGCTTTTTTAAAGTTAACACTAGTGTTTTGTTCAATCTTTTAACCCCGAAAAATTAGCATTCACGATCTGTTTCCGTATCTGCGAGGATCTTTTTAATCGTCAATTTTTGCAAAATCTTTTCCATTACAAATTGTTAATTAGTGACATAATAAAGGCGAGTGGGGCATGCATGCATGACACATAACTTTAATGTGATCGTTAGGACATTCTAGCTATTGGATGAGTCTATAAATGATTAATTGCTACAAGTATTTAAATTTTTTTAGTCTTCCAGAATCATAAATAACTCAATGTCCGACTGCAGCTTCTCTTATTTTCCACAATATTTGGGATGATAAAATGGAGTATTAAAGAATGAGAGTGAATAATTTTAGTTTTGGTTGGTCAAAAAGGCAGAAACTAGTGTAGTCATGTTTGACATAAAAATGTTGGCTTTGATTTAGGGATGCAAGTAATTATGATGATGACTCTGAGAAATAGTTTTTACTTTGTGAGACATGTAGCATCAATATATATATATAGGGAATGTATCATGTGGAATCCCCACCTTTTCATGGATCCATGGATCCCTCTTTGCATCCCTTAATTGCATTTACTGTTTGCATTTTGGATGCACCAGATTGTGCCAGCGCATTAATGAGCATGTGCAACTCATGTGTGCATTTGTCATATGCATTTCACGTGTGCATTTCAAAAATGCAAACACGTGGCACAATCTGGTGCACACAAAAAATGCAATCAACGGTGATGAAGGGGGATCCATGGATCCATGGAAAGGGGGGTTCCACATGATACTTCCTAATATATATATATATATATATATATAGAGGATATGAGACATAAAGACGTAATCTTTGCCGTTGATTTGATTAATTCGAAGGTTGAGATTAAAGTTGGTTTGTAATTAATTGGGCGGTTGAATTTGCAAAAAAGACGGGCGGTTGGTGATTGACGGTTACCAATATCAACCGTTGGATTGATAAAAATCAACGATTGAGATCATGTCCTTCCGTCTTACCAAAAGATGCATGTCCTCCTAGAACCTTTCACTTATATATATATATTTGAAAAGTGTCCATCTCACAAATTGATGCTGGAATTGGAAATGAAAGGTCCCGCTCGGGTATTTTGCTGTGCATTTTAAATATAGTTGATGCATATTTTGCTGTGAAAATAAACATTTTAAAATGAGAGGAGACAGTAATTAATGATTGAGTAGCTAGCTTGTTAAGAAGATAAGTACCCAAAGCAATACGAGAAAACAAACCATTACTCTCTGGGAGCCCTAGCTATGATCATATGAGTATTTTTGTATCCCAAAAACGCATTGCACACAAACACAACACGCATGCAAAACATAAGAGCATGCAACAGAGACAAACTCATAATTATAACTCCCATATGACAGGAGACCAGAGAGGAGAGGCACAGCTATTTATGGAATGTTAATTAGAATATTCTACGTAGAGTTTATGGTGAGGGAGTTAGGATCAATTGAGACCCACCTTAAATTTCATGAACTTTGAGACCCATCTAGCAACCATTGGATCAATTTGATCCAATAGTTCAAAATTTGCACTTTATAATTTTTGTCGTTTAGTGCATAAATGCATTTGTCGTCTTGTGCACTTTTTGTTATTCTTTGCATATATGCACTTACGTGGCAATGTACAATTGGTTCAAAAATTAACATGGGTCGCACACGAACTGCACTCGATGGTGAGGTGCAAACATATTGGTTTTGCAGAGGCAGAAAGGCACTTTCACCTTGTTATTTTATTTTTTATTGGGATTTAAAACATTCCTAATACTCTACTGTTTCTGTACCCTCCATTGGGCACTTTATTTGTTGCTCCATTTGTTTTATTATTCAATTTAAATCTGATAATTAATTCAATAGTTTGTGTTAAAAAAAGGTATTTATATTTTCATGTAAAGTGACCCCACAGAATTTGGCAAGGATGGCATATGGAGATTAAATAATGAATGTCCCCTATCAGTCCAACAACAAGTGTCACCCTTGCTTCAAACCATTTTTTTGGGTAGGAAGAAATTGTGTATTTGTAAATTGTAGGAATGCTTTTCATGTGTTATTATCCCTGTAAATAAAATAATGAAAAATTGAAATTAATAGATAAAATAATAAAGGCGGTCCACGCGTGCTAATGACAGTCGTTGAGTGGAAGAAAATACTTAAGCGTGCAGCAGTATAATTACATAAATAAACATAATATTTTAATTACATTGGAAAAATTAAAAGTTATTAATTCTGGGTAATAATAATTCAAAAGAACTCATCATTAAATTCATTATATATATCTCCATTTGGAGCAGCTAGTAGCAGCAGCAGCCTACAGGACTGGTTTATTTGTTCTATCCTCATCATATCAAATTATTCCCCATTGCACCTCACAGATTTGTTCTATTCAAACTGATTCTCATTCTCTATCCATTTTTGGTATCCTTTCAATTCTCCCCCATTTTTTTTTGTTTCAATTATCATATAAAGACAGTCTCGACCTTATTTACCTATGTTTGTGCTTAGAAAGGAGACCGCTTTGTAATGGAGAGGAATGGGAATGAGTTGATGAAGCATTTTTCCAGGTTTAAGAGGATATGTGTCTTCTGTGGGAGTAGCCAAGGCAAGAAGACTAGCTATCAGGATGCTGCAGTTGAGCTCGGGAATGAACTGGTACTTTCCTTATAATCCGTTGGTTGAAATCTGTTTGTGTTATTGTCTAACAGAGCTTCTTTTTCTGGGTTTCGCAAAAAGTTTGTTTCTTTTCACTTCCCTGATTGTTTGTGATATCCGGGTGATCTAAAGATCAAAGCTTTATGCTACTTGTATTACCACTGCGTGTTCTTCAAAGGATAATTGCATTCAACGTGCTGCTTTCAGGCATATTCTGAAGCATTCAAACATAATTGCTTTCTTTAAAGATTCTAGATTTACAGTTAATTTGCTCCACTACATAGCTGTGATAAATTGACAACTTATTAACTGCAGGTGTCCAGAAACATTGATTTGGTTTATGGTGGAGGAAGCATAGGATTGATGGGTCTGGTTTCTCAAGCTGTTCACGATGGTGGCCGTCATGTTATTGGGTAATCAACTTTGAGTACTGTCTCACTTGCCTTATAGTATAATTAAACATTAATAGAGCCTAAGCAAGCTAAGCTACATAGTACTAATCTCTAACATATTACTCTGTTGGATACGAAATGATCACATTCATCAACTTATTGTCGCGTGTAGGGTTATTCCCAAGACACTCATGCCTAGAGAGGTATGTTTGTCGTCTCCTTGACCTGACATTTCTTACCTAGAAAGTCATTATAATTTTTCATATTTAATTCACGCCATCAGTATTATATACCACACTGCTTGACTACTCTAAATACGGTATAAGATAGGCTCATTATCTGTTCCCTTTGAATGGGATTTTTGGTATATTCCCTTTTTAAATTCCCCTCTTGGTTCCTTTACACTATTATATATTTTCAAAGCAACTCATTTCTTCCTGAATTTGCTTAAATTATCAAATGTTTATAAAACCACTCTAAATTTGTGGAGTAATAGTGAAAACTGTGTTCTGCTTGTTTGCTTTGTCAACTATCATCTTCTAAGATTTGGAACTTTTCACTTCCCTCTTGACTGCTATGATCATATGTTCTGCAACCCAATTAACTTTGGCCAGAGCAATGCATCCTGACTTTAAAACTGTTCTGCAATGCATACTGATACTCGCTTGAGCAATGCATCCTGATTTTAAAACTGTTCTGCATTGCATACTGTTACTCGCTTGAGCAATGCATCCTGATTTTAAAACTGTTCTGCAAGGCATACTGTTACTCGCTTGAGCAATGCATCCTGATTTTAAAATTGTTAATGGTTTCTGTGTGTGGTATCTCATTTGCAGCTAACTGGCCAAACAGTTGGGGAAGTGAAAGAAGTAGCAGACATGCATCAAAGAAAGGCAGAAATGGCTAAACATTCTGATGCATTCATTGCCCTCCCAGGTCCATTTTCATCCCATACTCCCTTTAAGCCTTTTTAAACTTCACTGAGCTTTGCAATAAGAATATAGTCAGAAATTCATAGACCAAAATATGATCAGAAATTCACTAGACTTTTCTGCTCTAACTGGTATCTAGGTTTTGTTTAACAGTTAAGTTACTGAATAAAATATAGGGTAAATTTCAGAAAACCACCCATCCAAAACGTATTTACAAAAAATCACATCTATAAATAGTTCCGTTAGCATTTCACCACCTCGTTACTGTTCCGTTACTATTCCGCTATATAAATTATAAAAAAACTAAAAATATTATAATAAATTTAAATAAATTTATTTTTAAAAAATAAAATAAAATAAATTTCAGTATATTTAATTAAAATTCATAGTATTTAATTTAAGAATCATTTATGTATATTTAATAGGAAAAATTTTATAAAAAATTGAAGATTTTATTTAAGAATTATTTAATTTAAAAATCATTTATGCAACATAATATAGGATCTATTCAAACATGTAATCATTATCAAGAAAAAACATGTAATCGCTATCAAAAAACATGTAATTGTATATTAATTATTTTAATATTATATACTATATTGAGTTTTAATTTTAATGCCTAAACCCTAAAATTATATTTCATGAAATATATTACATTATTTCTTGAATTAATGATATTAAATATTATTTCAGGATATAAAAAATTTAAAGTTCATGAACCATAATACACTATTTCATGAACCAAAATATTTATATTATATGATTTATGAAATAATACATTAATTTGATGAAACATAATATAATTTCATAAACCATATGATTTGAATATTTTGATTTAAGAAATAACGCATTAATTACATCATTTCATGAACTAATGATGAATATATTTTTAATATTAATGAATCATTTTAAGTTGAGCTTTGATAGACTTTGATGAATCATTTTAAGTTGAGCTTTGATAGACTTTGATGAATCATTTTAAGTTGACTAAAAATGTGTGACATGTTGCAGGTGGATATGGGACACTAGAGGAACTGCTTGAGGTCATAACTTGGGCTCAACTCGGCATTCATGATAAGCCTGTAACCATTGAATTTCCCTTGTAAAAAAGTAGATATCAGATTGGTTGTGTTTGGTTGGACTGATGCTGATGAATGTGGCTTGTTACAGGTTGGTTTGCTAAATGTGGATGGATATTATAATTCTCTACTGTCATTTATCGACAAGGCTGTAGAGGAGGGATTCATTTGCCCAACTGCGCGACATATTATTGTCAACGCACCAACAGCTGCAGAATTGATGATTAAGATGGAAGTGAGTACTTGTTGAAATCATGAAAGACAGGCTTCAAAAAAATTGCTTAACTTAAAATATGCGTAACAGGAATACAGTCCACAGCATGAAAGAGTGGCTTCAAAACAGAGCTGGGAGATGGAGCAAATGGGTGGCTACCGGCCAGAATTTGAGCTTGGAGGTAGCAGCTGGTAGTAGGGGAGGATTCGGGAGCTAAGAAGAGGCAGGAGGAAAATAATTAACTAATCTTATGTTAGGCATTTCTATCTATGGTTGTAAATTAATATGTTGACCTTCTGACAAATGATTCCCATTTGCTGGAAATATTCTATCTTTTTGATTCGGCGAAATGGTTGTGCTATAAAACCTTAATTTAGGCGAAATGCATGAAACACTAAGATGGAGTGAGATTCCAGCATGGGGCATATATTTTAGCTGGCTGGCTGTGCTGTGCTGTGCATTATATATATATATATCAAAAAGGTGTAGAGTTTTTTTTATAACAAGAACAAAATTACACGGACGAACTATCCACCTGAATTAAGGATCCAACATATTTCGGAATACAATTCAGTATGCTAAAACAAAAAGGTGTAGAGTTGGAATAAACGAGTCTCGATCGAACAATCGGAGTGAGAATCAATGTACCTTCAACTCCGACTCACGCCCCTGAAAAGACAATATCGTCGCCAGTTTCCAGTCCTGGAGTCTCTGCTGGTCATTCATCAAAAGGCAAATCTTCCTTAAGATATTTCTTTCCAAAATTAGGAATTCGGTCTAAAAGTCATACGGTGGACCTCGACAATGCTGCAGTTCATGCACTGAGAGTTCAGAAGCTTTCTGTAAATGGATCAGCATCTCTAAGCAAATTCCTCGCTCCTAAGATGACAAGGACTTTATTCTAGAGGTGAAGCTGTGTGTCGAATTTGCTTGATTGAATTAGGGGTAGATGCGGAGGCTTTTAAGATGGAATGCCGTTGCAAAGGTGAATTGGCTCTTGAGGAACTGCTTAGTAAAGTGGTTTAGCATAAAAGGAAACAAAATTTGTCTAGTATGCGAGGAGATTCAAAATCTTCCGGTTACTCTTCTAAGGATCCCTAGTGCTCAATCAGTTTAAGTTTCAATGAATCCATGGTTGTGTTAGCTCCGCTGCATTTCGGTATGTTTGACTTACTTGCTGAAGTTTTTCACTTTTCAGGATTTGCCAAGATGATCCCTTTCTTAAAATCGTCAGCATGCTAGCTTATTTCTGTTTCCTTGAGCAGCTTTTGATCACTATATCACTCCCCTTTTCTTGCATATTGGGTCTGCTTGCGTCAATGATGTCAACAACGATGGGTGAGTCAATGAGCATTCATATATTTTCCTGATAAGTTTTTTTTCCGATGAACTGCCTGCATTTCAGTGAGGAGGCAATTAGTTTTCGCTCTACGGGACTCGTGGTTATCTTTGCCAATTTTTTTACTTAAGGGTAAAGCATTCTTAGCCAAGAAGCAAGTATGCCTTGATTATTAATTGAAGCGATACGGGCATATGGTATTCACATGTTATCTTTCTTATTTGCACACATAAACTGAGTGAATGGTTTAGGCCATTAATTCATGTAGCACAATGAAGTGTTCATTGCTTTGTTCGAGTAACGAGCGAGTTTGAAAGAGCAAGATTGCGTGCTTATGGTAAACATTAATATTGATTTTGCACCTGACATTCATAGCTGAACATGCAACCCGTCTTATCTGTGCTCCTGTCCACATTTTCAGGTTTTGGAATTACAATTGTGAGCAATTCTGTGGTTGCTGAATTCATACACTGGAGCAGGAGATGGCTGGAATGGGCCGTACAAAGTGAAACTAATCCAGGTGATAGCATTCATGGCCAACTGGTGGGGGGGGGTTCTCACCAAGAGCCTTCAATTGAACGAGGTGGTTGATTTTTACTCTTGGTTCAGTATGTGGCAGAATACAGTGAGCCTTGTGAACCATTTTGTCTTGTAGAAGTTGTCAATGAGGCTCATATTTGGCTGAGCAGAAGCATTTTGGATTGGAGAATGGGTTTAGCTTTAGGACATCTTAGTGAATTGTACACACTCAATTGAAATCCTTGTCAGCAGCTGCAGAGTAAACTGTTGCTCAGCTCGAAGAGCTCAACTGTTCATATTGCAAGTGTTTGACTTCATTTTTTTAGTACATATTTTTGTTAGCATGTTTTGGCAAACTTGATAGTAAAAAATTAAGGAAAATGTGTCGGAAACATCAGACGATTTTACCCTTCTCTTTGGATTACGAGATTATCAACTCTTTAATTTTATATTCCTCTCCCTTGAAAAGCCAAACTGTATGCCCTAATGGCGGACAAGAAAAAGCGCCGCCGCGCCGCAGCCGACGACTCTGACTCGGAGTTGCAGCCGCTTAGGGAACAGCTGATAGGCGACACATCAATCCTCAAGATTCTGACGTCACTAAAGAACGCAGCATCGTCGTCGTCTTCATCGACACTGACATTGTCAGATCTAAAACTCGACACGCCTTGCCGCGAAGTCACCGACCTCTCTCTCGACTCCGTCCAGTCAAGAATCGAGACGCTTAGCCTTGAAATTGCGAAATCGATTCTTGCCGGTAACGGTTTCTCGTTCCAGGTACCGTCACGGGCCGCTACGAATCAGCTCTACGTTCCAGAATTGGATCGGATTGTGTTGAAGGATAAAATGTCATCGAGGCCTTATGCGAATGTGGCCACGGTGCGGAAGGTTGCTATCACTGCTCGGATTATGCAGTTGATTCATCAACTTTCCTTGAAGAGTATTCATGTTACTAAGCGTGATTTGTTCTATACTGATGTTAAGTTATTTAAGGATCAGACACAGTCGGATTCAGTGCTGGATGATGTTTCCTGTATGTTGGGATGTACACGCTCAAGTTTGAATGTGATTGCTTCCGAGAAAGGTGTTGTGGTTGGGAGGATCATTTTTAGTGACAATGGTGATATGATCGATTGCACCAAAATGGGAGTTGGAGGGAAGGCTATACCGCCAAATATTGATCGAGTTGGGGATATGCAGAGTGATGCATTGTTTATATTGTTGGTGGAGAAGGATGCAGCATATATTAGATTGGCAGAGGATAGGTTTTATAATAGGTTTCCTTGTATTATTGTCACAGCCAAAGGGCAGCCCGATGTAGCAACGAGGTTGTTTTTGAGAAAGATGAAGATGGAGCTGAAACTCCCTGTGTTGGCATTAGTGGATAGTGATCCATATGGGCTGAAGATTTTATCGGTTTATGGTTGTGGTTCGAAGAATATGTCTTATGATAGTGCCAATTTGACTACACCAGATATTAAGTGGCTGGGGGTGAGGCCAAGCGATTTGGATAAGTATAATATACCCGAGCAGTGTAGGTTGCCGATGACTGAGCAGGATATTAAAACAGGAAAGGATATGTTGGAGGAGGATTTTGTGAAGAAGAATCCCGGATGGGTCGAAGAGTTGAATTTGATGGTGAAGACAAAGCAGAAGGCTGAGATTCAGGCTTTGAGTTCCTTTGGATTTCAGTACCTAACTGAGGTGTATCTACCACTTAAGTTGCAGCAACAGGATTGGCTGTGATTGTGTTGGGTCTAGTGGTAGAATTATTGAATTCTTAGAACCCTCTTGCTTTGAGTATTTTTTGAGAATTCAAGTCAAAACTTTACATTTGAATGTCTTTCCATCATTCAGTTCCAATGCGTATATGGTTATGCATTGCCATCAGGTAACATTTATGCTCTAATTAATGTAAGCAAGGTTTGACACCCGGCATGTATATTTCCTTTTATTCAGAATAGTGAGAGTACTACAATATGTGGAGCTTCTTATTCATATCATCATAATTTCAATATAAATAGATCTTGATACTAACTGTGGCGCTCACAAAATTGGTCTCCGTTTGTTGTTGCCTACTCTTCTCTGTAACCAGTGATTAAGTGACTTCCTTGTGACCTTTATTTGATGAATACCAGCTGGTCTCCTTGTGGGAGCATCTAAACCAAGGAAAATTCTGTTGTTCATGAGCATTTTCTCCCCTTTTAACTCCGACTGAAGAGAGGCAGCCAGTAGTTTTTTGCTCTCCAAAGCACTTTCGGAACCTTGTATTTGAATATCTAATCCTAATTCGAGTTGCAAAAGTTTGACAATGGCTTCTTTCACTTCCAGTTGAAGGCTTGGAAGATTACGATTCACTGGTGTTGTGCCTAACATTATCAAAAGATCGTCTCTAACAGGAGCTCCTGCAAACATAGAGCTTAAGCATAAACCATCATTTGCTCATCAAGCGGAACGTACGTGATTTAATGGCAATAACAAACTCTTTACTCGACTCTCACCTACTGCATATTTCTCTTTTAGCATACGCAGAACAGCAAGAACAGAAATCCGAGCTTCAATCTGTCACACCACAGCATAAAGAGTTTAAGCGAGCTATAGTGTGTAATCATTTTTAGATTCATACAGATATAAGGTATAAAAACAGACACAGTTACAACTCTACAAGTCATTGCTTGTTAATAGTATTTATCTAGATTTCCACTTATCAGACATTTATTACATTATTTAACTTAAGTTGAATATTATCACAGCTTAACGTGGAATTGGCAGTAAGAGCTAATACTTAATATCACACTATAAACCAGGCTGTATCTAAGTCATACCATGGAATGACCCTGCAGATCGATTGCAGGACTTCCGGCATTATTCTTGTGTAAATGTGACGCTAGTTTCTCAAGAAGCAGACTTTGGGGGGGCCTCTTGACTTCTGCATTATAAATTAATTGGCCTTGTTTCAAAGAATTATCTTGTATTACTCCTTCACACCATTCTTCAATTAACTCCTCCAGATAGAGATCATTGGATTTGTACCTGCCACAAATTTGTATAATTTCTATAGAACATCTGTTAATTTTAGAAAGATTGTACCTTAAGCAGATCAATAGCTTGTCTTGTTTTCTACTTCTTCTAGATAAGTTGCATTTCTAATGTTTTATTATTGTACTAACAAATTATGTATGGTATGGAGCTACACATATATGCATGGAAAGGAGGCGATCAATTGTTTGTGTTTATTTATCTTAAAATATTCATCTATTTGCAACATACAGAAAACAAAACTGTAATGAAAATAGCTGTAGCTGTACCCTGCTCGTCGCATATCCAAATAGATTGCTAGGCACTGCTGCACTTCGTGAACAAAGCCATATCTGCTTCGAGCCCTCAGTAGTGTGTTGTATGTAACCTGCGTGTAGAATCTACAATCTGAACAAAAGGCCATTCATAGTGGCTCCATACACATGATAAATGCAAGAACAAGAAAACTAATACAAATTGCAAATTGTAGAAACGTTCATGTAATTAATTATTCAGGTGTATCACCATCATAGAGAGTCACAACCTGTCTAACCACACTTTTTCCGTTAGCGGAAGAATATGAATAAGCAGTGCACAATGTGTATAATAAGATGCCACTTGCGTCGAAGCTTACCAGATTCGGTTGTACGTGATTTTTTTTCATTTCTTCAAACAGTGAAAATGCCAAATTGAAGCGCTTGTTTTCAACACAAATCTATAAAAAGGAAAGATCCATAAAAATCAGCTATGTGAAGCGAGCATTAACCAATATAGTAATACAATGAAATAAAAGTACACACTAACTCTAATGGCTGTTGTGTAGGCAACAACATCAGGTCTTATTCCAGATTGGTGCATAGACTTCATCATCTGTTATCAGAAATATAGTTAAAGATCAGCTAGAATTCAAATAATGGATGAAGAACGAGAAGAACCAATGCTAATCCAAGGCATAAAGTAACTGTCAGTGGCTGTCTATAAAAACAAGCAAATACAGCACAATAAGGCACCTAACCTGCAGGGCGCCTTCCACATTCCCTGATCCCCCGCAAATGTCCATCATTATCGACCAGCTGATTTGATCTGGTGACAGGCCATGATTCTTCATGTCATCCATTAATGACTTTGCACGGTAGTAATCCGTGCCACAAGCCTTCATCAGCGTGTTATACGTTGTAATGGTAGGTCTAAAAGGAATTTTTCTAGCGAGTCTTAGATGCTGTGGATTGGAAATAAAACTTGGGATAAAGGCAGTATCTTTACACACGCTCTCTGTTGTTATAATATCCCTTTTTCCATTTTTTGCCTCACCAGTCATCTTTTGGGGCTCACTTCCGTTCCAGAACTTAAATAAGCGGAAAGCCCTATCGTACTGGCAAGCTTGGACACAGGCATGTATAAGGACATTGTAACAATACGAGTTGGGTTCACAACCAGCCTCAAGCATCTCTTGAAATAGCAACATTGACTGCTCTACAAGGCCAGCATTTGCGCATGCACTAATCAATGATGACCATGTGACAGTGTTTGGATAAACACCAGCCAAGGCCATGTCTTCCTTGATCATTAATGCCATCTGCCACAGTTTAGCATCTGAAAAAACCTGATCAGCCAATATAGAGAAAGTTACAAATTACAATACTGAAAATGGAAACAATATCAGAAGAAAAACAATTCAGAAGGCCTACCTTCACAATTGTGCAGTAGGTGAAAACATCCAACTTCAGGATCCCTTTCGATTCCAGTTCTTTCACCTCTCTGTATATATCTTGGGCCAAGTCAACTCTTCCAGCAAGGCAGCATGACTTTAGAAGGATATTGAAGGAAGTCATATCTGCTATGACACCTAGATTCTAATTAAAGTGGTATTAGATAGGTTACTCTATGAAAATATTCCAAATAACTTATGGAAGCAGTTTAGTTGTGTGTACTCGTGGATCGTGGTGACGGTGAAGTGCATAACCTACTCAGATGCTAACTGTTTCCATTATTGAAGAAAAAAAGACAGACTTTATCACTAGAAATGTGTTACCTGTTTGTCTGCATGTATGGTGTGTATTGTAATTTGAGTTGCATTTAGGAGAATGAAAGGCAGAAAGACAAATAAAGACACAAAGAGAGACAATACTTGCATATCCCTGTATATATTCAGCGTATAGCCCAAATCATGGGAGTTCACATTCATGAGACTGTTGAAAATGAATATATTTGGTGCAACCTTCTGTTCCATCAAGTCCTGCATAAATACAAATGTGAAGGAAATTTTTTAAAAACAATGCAGCCTACTTTGAGATATTTTTGAAATTAAATATGAATGAATAATCAAAATCAAAGTTGAATGAAATGCTGGAAAGGTAAAGAAGTTACAATTTGGTGTTGCATTTCAAGTGATAGTAAAGTAAAACAGTAATTTGAAATTTATAAGTCTGTAAAGTATGGAACATGTTTTTAGAATTCATGTGATTTTCAATATTCAAACACATTGAAGTGATAATGAGTTAAACAACATATTGTGATGCAAACCAACTATGACTGACCAATTGAATAGATGACATATAAAGGCACTACATGAAAGCTAAAAAAGTCATAATTCAAAGTTACATTCCACCTCCAAGACACTGAATCAGTATTGATTTGTTTTATTTTTTGGTTTTTGTTTTTTATTATGAAAAGACAATCATATAAATGATAGTTTCAACAGGGTTGATATAATCATGCTGAAATACTACGGTAGTGAAGTCACCAAGAAATTGTGTACCTCGTATATAACACGAGATTTTGCGTAGTTTTGACACTGTCCGCATATGTCAATCATAGTGCGATAAGCATACATGTTTGGTTCTCTCAATTTTTGATTTGACGTCTTAAATGCTTTCAAAGCACATCTTAAATCTTTTTTCTTCCCAAACTCCTTGATAATGTCGCAATATAAGATAGCTGCATGGGAAAATATGCTAGCATACCTGTAAATAAACAGTTTATCACATCAATGAAAAGTAAGGCACATTAGAGAGGAAATTCAGTGATGCCCGTCACTGAATATTAACTGCCAAGGAAATACCTTACAGCCAATTCAGGATCAGCTTGTTGCACACAACTACTAATGATCACATGCGGATCTACCAGATCTTTGACTCGAATCTGAAAGCCTGAGATAGTTACAACAGGAATATAAGTCATCCTCGCTTCAAGCAGGACTAGACAATCGGCCGGGTCGGGCTAGTCCGGCGTCAGGTCGAGCGAAATTTTACCTAAACATTTAAATTCTTAGGGCTGGGTACGGTTAGTCACAGCTAAAGTTATAGGGCTAAAGGGCATCTTAAACCATTAATTTTTAAGAAAGCTTGGGAATGGTCGATTCGGCATTTAAGTCCTTTCAATTAAAAGATCATTTAACTTTTTTCACAAATGACATATCAAATATTGATATGCCTGTATAAGATATACAACTATACTTTTTGAGAAGATTGGTTATAAAGTCAAATAGGGTTAGGCTCGTGAGCAGGCTATGCTTTTCAACCATGACCCGAGTTTGATTATAAGAATTTAGGGCCAATCTTAGTGCATAGCCTAATTCAAACAAAACAAACTTAAGACCAAATTGTAACTGTAAGTAATAAACAAACTTCACCGAAGTCTAATGAGTCCTGCTTTCCAAATATTATGTCGAAATGTGAAGGCCTCACCTCAAGGAAATGGATTGTGATATTTGTATGGTGAAAGTGTAAGTACAATCAAATTGTAAGTAATAAACGAACTTCACCAAAGTCTGATGAGTTTCAGTAACAAGCTAGAAATTTACTATTTGACGAGGAAAGATATATACATACTTCTCAGTAATTAATGCATATACGATTTAATACCTGCCAAGGCTTCCATTAAATCCACGACTTCCGCAACTTCTCCCAAGTCCATCATTCTTCGACACTCCTCCGCAAGTATCAGCTTGCATTTTTTATCAAACAGCTTCAATGCAGAAATTCCCAGCTCATCAACCCTCCTCAGAAACTGCACTACTTCCCAAAGCTTACCCTTATCAATAAATTTAATAATCCTTTCGCCACACTACCAACACTCAAACCCGCAACAAAACGCGAAACATCCATTCCAGAACCGACCACTCCCTCAGCTACAAGTAAAAACTCCTTCAGCCTCCCGTCCCCAGCCAGTTCCGATGCTAATTCCGTACTGTCTGTCATCGAACTATGATCTTTAGAAGCAAGGTATGATAGTATCGGCCGTGTCGACTTGCGTGGTGGATGTATTGGCGATGCGGGAGGTGAAATAGGATACATTAAAAGTCTTAAAGGATGCGTAATTGTCGGAATTGAGATGCGAGGTGATCGGAATATGTGAATTTCTACGATGACGGTGGAAGAGATGATTAGGGTTTTGGCGGAGAGTTGGAGCGTTGGGTAGGATGACGAGCTCCCTCATTCTCAGCCAACCGTTTAATTTTTTTCTTCTGTTGCAGCTGCTTCGTAAATAATCCCAACCCCTCCGCGCCGGACCGACGTCGTTGGGTAGTAGAACGCGATTATATGGGCCGGCCCAGATACGATTTCCCGGTCCAATGAATATGGTTAAACCGGTGTGCTCTCATTAGTATATAAAGCTTCCATATAGGGGTCGCCAATGAGCCGGGTAGAGTATATCCTATCCTTTTTTAGGGTGGGTCTGACAGGATATGACCATTTTTAGGTGTTCGTTTGATATATTTAGGGTAGGGTCGGGCAGGGTAGAGTAATTTTTTGAAACCTTAGGATACTAGACGGGCAGGGTAACCTTAGGGTACAAGACGAAGTGGGGTTGGCCTAGTGGTTAGGCACCCACTACCTGAGCCAATAGGTCTCGGGTTCGAGTCATGGGGTAGGAGTGAATTCCGATAATCCCTTAAGAAAAAAAAAGAAGAAAAAAAAAGGGTACAACCTAATTTAAATGAATTGATTTTATTTTTATTTAAATAAAAATTATTATTATAAAATAATTTTATTTATTCTTAGTTCAAAATAAGTTTAATAACTCAAATTTTTGTGCATATGGTACTCGATTAATGTTCTACAATTAGAGTAAGGTTCTAGGAGGACACATAAATATATGTAAGACGGTGAGACATGATCTCAACCGTTGATTACTAATAATCCAACGGATGAGATTTGATTCAAAAAAGTAACCGTCACTCTCAACCGCTAGGGTTTTTTGCAAATCCAACCGCCCATTATATAAAAACCAACTTTAATCTCAACCGTATATTAATCTAATCTAACGGTTGAGATTTCGTCCTTCCGTCTCACAAATACTTAATGTCCTTCTAGAACTTAACCCTCTACAATTAAATATATTATATTAATTTATACTATTTTAAATGAGCAGCAAAGGGTATGAACGGACAGAGTTCGGGATAGGGTAGGGTATCAATTATACTATCCGTATCCTGTCTATAGATGGTCGGACAGGGTCAACTTCGAGTCAAAAATTGGGTAGGATAGAGTATAGGATCGGATCACAATAGAGTAATCCTAAGGTTAAAATCGTGTTAGGGTAAGTTGGAGAGGCCTACTTCCATACATGCCTCTTCATATGTGTCTAAACCCTAGCTAGCGCTTCTCTTGCTGTGTGTCGTGATCAATGGCTACCGGAGCAGCTCGTCCGCTGGTGTCAGTCCAGTTATGCCCACCGAGGAGGAAACATCGTCCCACTTCCTGACGTCATGAAAGCCTCCATTCGTCCGGATATCGTCTCATTTGTTCACTCGAACATGTCGAAAAACAGACGTCAGCCGTGTGCAGTTTCTCTCAAGGCCGGTCACCAAACCTCCCCTGAGTCATGGGGGACCGGACGCTCTGTTTCGCGTATCCCTCGTGTTCCTGGTGGCGGTACACGTTGTGCTGGACAAGGTGTTCGGGAACATGTGTCGAGGTGGAGTGTGAGGCAGATTGGTGCCTTTAAGGATGATCAGAAGGCTATTAACTGATTTAGTGGAGTGTGTAGAAAAATTAAACGCTGCTGTTAAGGTGCTGAGGCAGATTGGTGCCTTTGAGGATGTTCAGAAGGCTAAGGATTGTCATGCTATTAGGCCTGGTAAGGTAAAATGAGAAACAGAAGATACAATTCAAGGTTGGGGCCTTTGAGTGTACGCTGCTGAAGGAGCAAAGCTAAAGAAGGCATTAAGAAACATTCCTGATGTTGAGATTGCCCATGTTGATAGGCTGAACCTGATGAAGTTTGCTCCTGGTGGTCATCTTGGGAGGTTTATAGTCTGGACCAAGTCTTCTTCTGAGAAACTAGATGTTGTTTATGGCGCATTTGACAAGCCATCTGAGAAAAAGAATGGATATTTGCTGCCAAGGGCTACAATGACCAAAGCTGATTTGACTAGGATCATTAACTCTGATGAGATTCAATTGTTGTGAAACCTATTATGAAGGAAATCAAGAGGGCTACCCTAAAAAATAACCCTTTGAAGAACTTGAATTCTGTGTTGAGGTTGAATCCTTATGGGAAGACTGTTAGGAGGACGGCTTGTTTAGCTGAGGACCAGCGTGTTAAGGCCAAAAAGGAGAAGCTTGCTAAGAAGATATCCCCTACTGACTACTACGAAGGTAAATAATTTTGCAGCTTACTCTTCATTTATAAGTAACACTAGATGACAGTCATGCAGCTAGGCTATTATGATTTGAGAACATTATTTATCTGCTTTGGTTGTAGGTATTGTACATATAGAGTAATTCAATGTCAAAGCAATGGAGTACAACATCATTTTACCATGTTGCAATAAATATGTGTTAGAACTTGAGGTGCTTATTGTTTAGGGTTTATTATCCAGAACTATCCATATAATATTAGGTTTTTACGAAAACCATCCAAATAAAGGGACTTTATCAAAAACCACCCATATAATCATTCCGTTATCTTTCAAACCACCCAAATCTAACACCGTTAACTAATATTAATAAAATAATATTTTAAATTTATATAATAATATATAATCTGAATATTAATAGAAATTCTTAAAAAAATCAGGAAAAATATTTAAATACACAAAAAAATATTTCTCAAATGTATATTGAAGAAAACTCTTGAATAATTAAACAATTGAAAGCAAAAAACGTTGAACGGTTTTAAAACAGTAATATGTATATTGAAATTAAACTAATTAAAATAATTGATAAAGGCATTAACAATTTTCTTTCAACAACCCAAATATAAAAACTAATACTTTGATTATGCTTTCTACTATTAGGCTCTTAATTTTTTTACAAAATAAGTAAAATTTGATAGTCTATGTATAAATAAAATAATTCTTTCATGAAATCCTAAATCTTTCACCCCATCAAAACCTAAACCCCTCAAACTTCATCAAAACCGTTTAATTTTCAATATACATATTATTTTTTAAAATTGTTCGACGTTTTTTGTTTTCAATTGTCTAATTATTCAAGAGTTTACTATAATTTTTTTTAAGTATTTTTTTCTAAAAATATACATTTTTATACTCCTTATTTGATAAATATTTTTGTGTATTTAAGCATTTTTCATGATTTTTATGGATTTTCTGGATTTTTAATGAATTTTCTACTAATATTCAGATTATATATTATTATATAAATTTAAATTAATATTTTATTAATATTTGTTAACTGCGTTAGATTTGGGTGGTCCGAAGATAACGGAATGATTATATAAGTGGTTTTTGGTAAGATCTCTTTGTTTGGGTGGTTTTCGGAAAAACGTCATATTATGTGGGTGGTTTTCAATAATAAACCCTATTGTTTATTACTTGTCAATGGTTACTAACTTAGCTTCCAATTTTCAATATCTATTTGAAAACATATTTGTGTTGCTAATCAATCAGGAGGAAACTGCCAAGATGAAAGCTGCAGGGAAGGCTTGGCATCAAACTATGATTTCAGACTCTGAGTACACTGAGTTGGACAACTTCTCCAAATGGCATGAAGTTTGTGTTCACTTTATGGGAATGTAATGAAATATCCATTTTGGGATGAATGAAAAATAATCTGTTTGGTTGGGCCATCTGAATGGAATGGCCCATTCCTAAACCATTCCCTTCCAATTGCAAAACCTAATTAATGATCCATTCATTCCAAAATACTTGGTATTGTGCCATTCCATTTTTTGTTCACTTGTACAACATTTTGGATTGAATAGAATGAATTTACAAAATTGTCTTGCAAATTTCTGCACGAAGTAAAGACGACATCACACACCGTTTCCGATCCAAATTCGAAGTATCCGACTAAAGCACATCATTTGTAATATTGAAGTCAATACTCGACATTATGCAATATGCATCATCCACTCACCTTCCATCAATGAGAGGTCAAGATTTTGAATTCAATTTTCATCAGCAAGTTGGACTGGATTGGATATGGAGAGGTGGGGCGGAGCATTTTTGAGGAACCAAAAAAGGATTTCAAAATTGATTCGAACTTGGTGTGGTTTCACGACTTGGAGGTGCTGGGAGGTGGAGGTGCTGCAACTGCCGCCGCCGTCTCTGTCGAACCTAGCTGTCGGAGGGGTAGCAGAAGATTTTTGTAGTCAAGACGGGGAAGACAATTGAAAGGTGGAGGATCAATTTTGAAATCCTTTCAATTGAAAGATGCGATAAAGGAAGGGAGTCCACGTAATAGACCCCTTCTCCACCCAAAAATCTCCTCAAACACACGATTCTCCCTAATGGATTAAACAAACCCCGTCATGAACACTAAGCTTACATCAACTGCGAAACCAACAGACCCTTTCTCATCCCCTTTCCACCGCCGCTTCCCCTTCTCCACCACCACTGCCACCTTCTTTGCCACCTCCGCCGTCCCCCCATCCCCCAAACCCTCAACCAGAGTACACACATCCACCAACGAAACCACCCCTATTTCCACTAACCTCTCCTTCACATCCCAACTCTCTCAATCCACCTCCCTCGACCAAGCTCTACTCAGTCTCCTCCGCCAGCGAAACACCGACGAAGCCTGGATTCTGTACTCCCAGTCCACCCACCTTCCCAACCCCACTTGCCTCAGCCGATTGGTCTCTCAGCTATCATATCAGAACACCAACCACAGCCTCGAGCGGGCCCAGTCCATCATTCAGCGCCTCCGCCATGAGGGCCAGCTCCACCGCCTCGACAGCAATTCCCTCGGCCTCCTCGCTGTCTCAGCCTCCAAGGCCGGTCAGGTTCTTTACTCCGCCTCTATCATCAAGTCCATGATTAAGTCCGGCTACCTGCCCCATGTCAAGGCCTGGAGTGCTGTTGTCAGCCGCTTGGCTGCATCTGGGGACGATGGCCCCGCCGAAGCCATTAAGCTTTTTGGCTCCGTGGTTAGGCGGGTCAGGAGGTTTCCTGACTACACTGTGGTGGCTGATTCTCTACCTGATACGGCTGCTTATAATGCTGCTCTTAATGCTTGTGCAAATCTGGGGGACGCTAGGAACTTCCTGCAGCTGCTCGATGAAATGCCTGAATTCAATGCTAAGCCAGATGTTTTGACTTATAATGTCATGATCAAGCTTTGTGCTAGAGCTGAGAGGAGGGACTTGTTGGTGTTTGTGCTGGAGATGATTCTAAGACAAGGGATTGAATTGTGTATCACGACCTTGCATTCGCTTGTGGCTGCTTACGTCGGGTTTGGAGATCTTGAAACCGCAGAGAAGATAGTGCAGGCCATGAGAGATGGGAGACTTGACCTCTGCAAGTTTCTCAGGGAGGCCGGCAATGGGGAGGAAGTGAGTAAGTATGAAGGTGATGTGTTTACTAAGCTGCTTCCTAATTCTGTAGACAAAAGCAGGGTTGATCCACCTCTCCTGCCTAAACCCTACTACCCCGACTCAAGAATTTATACAACATTGATGAAAGGTTACATGAAGGAGGGCCGTGCGACACTGTGCGGATGCTGGAGGCGATGAGGTATCAGTCGGATAAAGCCAGCCAGCCCGACCATGTTACTTACACAACTGTTGTGTCTGCATTTGTTAAGGCCGGGTCCATGGACAGGGCTCGACAGGTGCTAGCTGAGATGGCACGGATTGGGGTTCCTGCAAATAGAATTACATATAACATTTTACTAAAGGGGTACTGTGAGCAGCTGCAGATTAAGAATGCCAAGGAGCTAATGAGAGAGATGACCGAGGATGAGAGCATAATGCCAGATGTAGTTTCCTATAACATATTAATCAATGGTTGTATAATGGTGGATGACAGTGCTGGTGCTCTTGCCTACTTCAACGAGATGCGATCAAGAGGAATTGCTCCATCTAAGATAAGCTACACTACTCTTATGAAAGCTTTTGCGCTGTCAGGTCAACCTAAACTGGCTAGCAAAGTCTTTGAGGAAATGCTCAAGGACCAGCGAGTGAAAGTTGACATTGTGGCTTGGAATATGTTAGTGGAAGGGTATTGCAGGCTCGGACTGCTGGAAGAAGGAAAGAAAGTTGTTCAACGAATGAGAGAGAATGGAGTATATCCTAATGTGTCTACATATGGCAGCCTAGCTAATGGAATTTCACTAGCCAGAAGGCCTGGTGAAGCACTTATATTGTGGAATGAGATTAAGGAGAGGCTTGAAGGTCAAAAGGATTGGGACAGGGAGGATTCAAACGCACCTCCAATGTTGATACCAGACGAAGGCTTATTAGATACACTTGCTGACATATGTGTGAGAGCTGCATTCTTTCAGAAGTCGTTAGAGATTGTGGCATGTATGGAAGAGTATGGGATATCTCCAAACAAAACAAAGTATACTAGAATCTATGTTGAGATGCATTCAAGGATGTTTACTAGTAAGCACGCGTCGAGAGCGAGGCAGGACAGGAGGGTAGAAAGAAAGAGAGCGGCCGAAGCTTTTAAGTTTTGGTTAGGATTGCCAAACTCATACTATGGTAGTGAATGGCGACTTGATAACATCGGAGGTGATTATGATTCAGATGCAGTGTAATTGTAAGGGCATCATTTCCCCTCATCTTTTAAAAAGATCATAACTTAAATTTTGTATTCTCTTTTTATAAATAATTCTCCAACAATCTTTTGTCTTTGATCATGATCTTTTATAAAAGACCGTTAAAACTTATATAACAATATTAAGTATCCATATCTCATTGTATTTTTCTTGATGATGGGATATTTTGTAACCATGCTTAAGATTGTGCCCGCACAATTTTTGGTGATTTTTGTTGGCTCAATCTTTTTTCAAAAATCCTATTAAGAAAGAAAATTATAAAATCTCATCAATGATTGTGCTTGTTGTGCTGTATCGTGCAGTAAAAGTAATCGTTGTGCAGAAACATTGGGCCGAATGAATACCGATCCAAACGAGGTGTGATTTCATAATTAATTAATTATAATTATAAATGGTAACGGGCAGCAGGAGCGGGAGCGAATTGATTAGATCGATCCATAAAAAGTAAATAAGAAAAAATTGGTGAACTTGGTTGTAATTTAGTGAAAGCGGAACCGCTCTCTGTGGATGTGGCTGTGGCTTCTCAAATTCAAAAAAAACGTCGACATCTCTCGTCTTCAGTTTGTGTCTCCTTTTTCGAAATTTGGACGAGATCTGCGATGGAGGATGTTCGGAGTAGCGTGAAAGGGTTTGATGAGGTAATAGATTTTATGCAAGAAGACGATGACCTAATTGCTCCCTCTGCCGACCCTCTCCTTGATTCAGGTTCGTCTCTTATACAAGAATACTTGTTTCTGTTTCATTATTTGTGTTTAGAGCTGGATCTAGATACTTGACTGGACTTCAGTATTGTTTCGTCCACTTCTCTCTTTAAAATACTAACTAACGCAAACTTGTGGTTGATTGCTTTCAGGTAGTTCGAAACCTGACTTTTAAAATCATGCTTGCTGGCTATGCACACTTGAATCTTGTCAGTCACTATTTCTGGAATTGAGGAACTTTGTCTTTGGGGATTTCTCTATTTCCTTATGTGTTTTTGATTTATGTGATTATTTACCCTTTCGATTAATGTTTTTTGGCTTTCTATTTTGAATTTGATCTACAGAGACAGGAATGAATGAGTTTGACTTCTCTGAGTCCATGAAAGGACTTACTTTAGGCAATTTAGATGAAAATGATATGGGAAGACAACAGGTCTTTCAGCCTTCTGACTCGGAATTGGAAGCAGAGAATAGAAATCGTAAATGTAACCTTCGCAAAAGTTTAGCTTGGGATAGCGCATTTTTCACAAGTGCAGGCATGTTTTGTTTGGTATCTGAAATCTGCTGCCCAAAGGCTCCTATAAACTGCTAGTATTGACAATTTTTGCAACTTATATATAGGCGTTCTAGATCCTGAGGAGTTGTCCAGCATGATTGGAGGGTCTGAAATTGGTTGTATTAAGGTTTTACCTGGAATTCCAGAGGATGACATGCGGAGTTCAGTTTCCACTCTAGACAGTGATACTTTAACTCTAGAAAGCCTTGAGGCGGAACTATTTCAGGATATAAGAGCATCTATTCAGAAGTCCAACAAAGTTTCCGCTAGTACACCTCCGAATGACATGTCATGTTCTAAAGAAGATAGACCCATATCCATCCCCTGTAAGATTTATGTTTGTGATATGCAAGATAAAGAATTCACTACTAGGCTGATTAAGTGGCCTATTTTTTCGAAATGATTTTTTTGGCTTTTTATTGTGAGTAATGGCTTTGCTAACTTGAATTATCTCCTCACTGTGGTGCAGCTTCAACAATGACTCACCACACTTCTGAAAGAAAGGCAAAGGTAACTCATTACTCTTTATAGTTAGTTAGTATTCCTCTGTATCAGCATAAGTAATTCATGTGGAATATCAGCTTGCAGTGAAAAATACTCATAAGAAATTGCTCATAAGTGCCTCAGAAACCTTGAACAAGAAAAATCTGAGAC
>QZGG01000180.1:0-221725 GCA_006409495.1 Sedum album | reverse complement strand
TTGCTACAGCTTCATCCATTAGAATATATCTGAACAATAACTTCTCCTCCTCCTTCCCATTGCTGACTTGTTTATTATGTTCAGAACCTGCGAATCAAAAAACAATAATCATTTCACTCTTAATTTTACAGAATCGAAACTGAATGTTGTAAAAGTAGAGCGATAGATACCAAAAATAGATGAGGCGGAGGAGGAGGGAATCGTCAGCATCAGAAGCGAGAGAATCAGAATGGGACGAGTGAGTCGGAGGAGGGCGGCCATGGCGTAGTACGATCGAGAAGCTTACGAGAGGCCTACTTTCGTTTCTTATTTATTTTGGTTTTAGTGGTGGATGTTTCGTATAGGGATTTTCATCTATAAAGACGTTGGATCAGGATTGCCTTCTCTTGTTGGGAGGACCACTCACCTCACTCCTTTTGGAATCTTCACTCATTCGATATTAACTGTAAAAATTAATTAAAAATTATGATGATTTTTATCGATGATTATCAATATCAACTATTTAAAAACAAGAGTCATTTTCCTGCATATAGCTATTATAATCATTAAAATTAGTAAATTCATAGTACAAAAAGTAATTTTATTTCACTGTAAATAGAATTGGTTATGTATAATATTTTTTATGCTGACGGCAAATAATTGGCCGAGTTGATGTATAATATAATTATAGTATCAGTGACTCGTGACTATGCTGGTGTGTTGGGTACAGAATATTCACTGCTAATTAATTAATTAATTATTATAGTTGCAGTGGGATTCCTCTGTATATTTTGTGGGACGTGGATGTGAACCCGAATCTTTGTCTGTTACCATTATTTTAAAATACCGGGATACCATGGCAACCAGCTAGTGTCTTAGTGCATGACCCCTCGGACACTTCAACTAGAGTATGTCTCATTCTACTACACACTAGAATCAGCATAACTCGATGAATAGAAAATCACACACAGCTACCCTCGTGCAACACTGTAACTCTTTACAAACTTAACTTCACATACAAGGCCAGTACGACTTTCTTAAGTCAATTATACCATGAATATCAAAGGTTCTGCACACTGGACAATCGTTGTTTTCTACTTGTAAGAAATAGGACCTGATCTGGACATGGCGAACCTTGGCATCGGGCTAGGACCCCTACTGCTAGATGAGCTTTCAGTATTTTTCATCCTGCTGCGGCTTGAGCTGTAATCTAAGGGACCAGATCGACGAGCATGTCTGTGTTTGCTTTCTGTTGATCCATTTTCGTAGTCATGACCAGAGTCTTGACTGTGTGCAGAAGATCCTCTGAGATTCCCAGAGTCAGACGTTGATGAATGTTGTCGTGCCATGGGAGATGTATGTGCAGAGGATAACTGAGGAGACGAGAATGGAGATGGCGAGCCTCGTGAAGACAGATGCTGTACAGATGGTGAATCTGAGTAGTATTGACTGTACAATGACCGCAGAATTGCATAAGGCAGGTGCGGCTCCAGTGTGCTTCTCGGAATATACGGCGAGATCTCACATAGCTGATCTAGAAAGATAAGCTGCGGAACCAGTTGTGATCTGCAATACACAAGTTGACAAGTTTCAATATACTTTGTGTAGAAATACTCGATAGCAAAAAAGGAGAGTCCACTAGTTGAGGATTCACAACTGGCTAAAACTGACCTGTTTGTTTCACCCGAAAAATCAAGTATGATTCCAGCAGCAAATTTTACAAAAATCTGCATTGATGCCTTAACAGCTGCTTCAGCCGACAATCGGGTATGTGTTTCATGCTCCAAAGTGTCTCCATTGCCAATATGGCCATTTGTTAAAGACCCTCTCTGCTCTTGTTCTCGTTCCAATCTCACAAACTCGCTTCCACCAATGACACCATTAATGCACCTACAACATTGATTCAGGAAAATAAAAATACATCATAAACAGACAGACTTTTCTTCATAGACAGTCAATACACTGAAATTCTTTGGTTAGTTTTGGTACAAATTAAACTAGAAAGCTCACCTTGCCAAACAATGTATGTTGTTTTTGAATGCACCTGTTTGAACAGAAAATGATGCACTATTCCAGACATTAGATGTCATTAATGTGGCGAAAAAATATGGCAATAGGCTCCATGAGCCATCAATTGCACCATCAACCTCATCTAGTATAGATTTGACCCATTCAGAGTCATGGTCAAATCCTATTCCCACACTGTTCGCCACTCCCCTTATCCTTCTGACATCCTTCTTTTCAGGAATTTCACTGGGTAAATGTTTGACAACTCCATCTAACAATGAATAAATTAGTGGTGCGCCTTGTCTTAGAACAGTTCCAGCTGCCTCTGATAAGAGTTCATCAAATGCTAAAGCTTGTCCTGCTTGAACACAGAAGCCTATTACAGTTTCCATATCCAATATTTGCTTCATAAAGTTGTCTCTTTCTGTTCTATCACCAGTGTGCATGCTATTCGCTATAGACTCCAGTAATTCACGATTGGACCTTAAAGATGTATCAATGCAATTGAACAATGCAGCTGCATGTTCTTTCAGCATTCTGTGAAGCCTGTCAACACCATATCCACCAAATATCCGAGTAAATGCTTGCAGTTCCCTCAGATCAGTAGCAGACTCTGGAAAATGTCCACCAACTGGTCTTGAGCTCTTGAAACATCTACGCGCAGGAGCGAACACAATATTGGCACCTGTCACATCTTTCACAATGTTCTCTATGTACCAGTTGCTTACTGCTTCAATAGCTGACCCAGTGTTCTGGACATCAGATTTTTCAAACAAATGCAGCGAAGTGACTGGGCCAGTGAAAGCTTCGCTTAGTAAAATTTCACGCAGGCCATGTGTTAAGTCCATGCTAATATGCTGCTCTATCAAATGTATGATGCCGACATGCCTGGAAATCAATGACTCAAGAACTATGGGTCGCTGAAGGTCATTATCAGCTCTTAATATGGTGAGTAGCCTACGCTTAAAGTTGTTGATGATGCATTCCCTCATATACTGCACATACAATTACAGTTATGCATGCCGAATTTAAGCTTGTAATAAAAAGAAACATGGAAATATCTAAGGCATCCTAATAATTATAGATTTTACCTCCCTAAGAACGAACACATGATTAAGCACGCATATCGGCTCCATGTCATTCAAAACTGAACACAAGTTTGTCAGCCTCTGCAATGCAGCTTCAAGCCTGAGCATACAAACAAAACATATGAATACTATTTCTTACCCGCGCTGCGAAAGCCATATTAATGATTGATCCCCTTACATTTTGACGGAATCATTGTTTTCAGGATAACTCTCGTATCCCGGTAGAGCAAAACCAGTTATTCCTTTGGCAGTTTTTGCCGAAGGAATAGAAACCCTTGATACATAATTCATGTAGAATGCAGCTTGCTCTGGAAGTAGCTGTCAGGAGTAGATGGTAAGTCTTCCGAAGTCTTATCAAGAGTTAAACAAAATATCTTCGTACACTAGCAACCTACCTGAGTCTCCAGGGAGCCAAACCCTCCCTCAGAGTCCAGAATGTTAATCAGTCCCTCTAGTCCACCCATAATAGATTCAACGAGCGACTCTACGTAGAATACTGCATCTCGGCCAATTTTAGTTACCTGCTCAAAGACAGCAAGGTAATGTCACTGGACAGGATAACAGTAACCAGATGCTACAACTAACGAATCAACAGTGATTCGGCGAAAACAATGGCATGTCATCATGTAAATGCATTTCGCAAAGGAGGACAAACAAACAGAGATTTGTATTAAAATCTCCTGATACTAATCATGTTAACCTAAGGATAAATATGATGACAACTATCAATCATCTTTTTCTCCATATATTCGTAAATCCAGATAGCAAAGGTTGTGTCACGAGTTCATAAAGGAGATGTATCAGATTACCTCATCGGGAACAATGACAGAGGCGCATTCTGGAAAGCTACTTGCAACACCGAGCCAAGCACAGCAATGCTGGGGGCGGCCTTCTGGTCCAAACATAGTATTCCTGAAAATCTGGTATGACAAAAAAGGATAATAATTCTCAATTTGAAAATGAAATTAGTTTGATGAACTCGAAGTAGCCGCATTTCACATAAAGATAGCGAATCTAATTGAAAGTCTGTTGTCGGATTTTATGTCAATGGCATTCATTTCGTAGTGTCAAGACTCAAGAGTAATATCGATGTGCAGTATTGGATATCGAATGAGAATAAGATAAAATATAATAAATTCAAACTTACAACTGTAAGGAGTTGATGGTAAAAATACAGGTTCCGAAGACTTCCGTGCTTCGCCAACTGAGATTCCAGTTCATCCACACATCTAGTTATTGTCAGACAGAATTATTAACTTCAGTTGTTGCAGTAAGGGGTCAATGAAACACCCAAATTTCACGGGTATTAACTATTAAGAGGCATTAGAGTTTCACTTGATATAATTTGAAGAAAACAAATTCATAATAAATTTGCTATCGGACAAAACAGGTCAGTGATTGTTCATGCGCGCACATTCCGTACTACTTTGTTATTTTATTATTTAATCTTATTATTTTTCAGCCCTTTACCAATATCTAGTCAGACTAACATATTTTCTATTCTTATGGCGTAAATCGGGTACTTGTAAGCTCGGTTCAATCCAGTTTAAATGTTTAATATGATAAATATACATGACATTATGAATTCATATTTTGTTAACTATGGAGTACAATTGTTGTTGACAATAAAAAGTCATGCATTACAACACTGAAGTCATTTTTATCAATTATATATCCTCTTTATTTCAAAAATAAATTTAGTAACCTGAAATATAAGTCCTAAATTCGATATAGTTGAACTTTATCAAAATTCTAAAGATTATCAGCCAACCTGGACCAAGTGTATGCTGAATTTCCCTCTGTCAAGATCCCTTCCTTTCCAGTTGAGACTGTGGCCTTCTCAAGATGTCTTATGTTTATTGATGACCTAGCAGATGTGACCATCATCAATACAGATAACCAGTCGTTCCGAAATGCCTGAAAAATTGAAACAGTGAACCGTCAGAAGAATGATCCAACTAGAATGTCGCACATGACACTGAAACCATAGCATTTTAAAACAAATAACACTCAATTTAATAATAGCATTTATGTTTCCTAAACTCTGATCATCCAAGATTTAAAGTTATTTATTTTGAAATAGACCTTACCGACAAGTCACATGTGATGGCAGAGACATTTTCACCCTGTACTTTTGGCACATTCTCAAGGTGGTGAACTATTTGTTGAAAATATCCCTTCATGGATGCATCTAGATCGAGAGCAACCATACCAGGAGTGCCCAGCAAGAAACGAATTCTACCAGCACAGTAGGAAAGATATGATAATGCATAACCTCTAATTGCTGCAAAAAAACTTACCAATGTCAAATGACACAAACTAGATCAGTGGTAAGTAAATGAATGGCGCATTGCACCATTCCAATCATTCAGAATATGCCAAAAACAGATTTCTGAGTAGGTGTAGTCTAGCATTACAATATTAAATGTCTGTCACCTAACCTGCCATGTATTTGCGTACTAGGCAGCACAGTCTGTCAATGCCATCTAACAAAAAGCCAATAGTTGGATCACCTGGATCCTACAACAGTCAATGAATGTAAGCTCTTTTTGCAAGCTATGTGATGAACAACTAAAAAGCTATGGTCATATAACACTTACTATCTCAACAGGTATGGATCGACCAGCTTTAGTTTTAGATATTGCAATCTTCGCATGTTGGATATACCATATGATCTCATATTGAGCCAATGCTAAGGCAGAAAACACCATCTGTAAAAATATTTTCTTTCCATAGTAAGCTATTAAATTTTAAAAATAACAGTTTAAGAGCCAGTTCAGGGACTCGTCATTAAAATACAGTAAATAACCTTTACAAAAGCATGAAAAATTGGTGCACCAGAACATAGTTCACTAGTATCCAGCAAAATAATACATGGTATGAATATGGAAAAACATTTTCCAGGATGACGCAAATTGCATTTTAATTAGTATGTCAGCATACCTGAACGTTTGGAGCCAGCAAGCTAGGCTGATCTGTGAAAAAGAGAACCATCCTCCCTATCTCTTGTTTTAAGAATATCCTCCTCTCATGGTGTACGGCATCGCAGGATAAAATTGCTTGTTCGTACACTTCACTAAAATTGTTACCAACAAGCAAAATAGAATTAATGGATTTATAATGACAAAATATAAAAGTAACAAATCAACTAACTTAAAACCAGCATCAACTTAAAACTTAAAATACCAGCGAGAGTCAATAGCCATAAAACGAATTAAAGTTGAAGATTTGGGGAGAGCAGAGACTTTAAGGTGTAACGTCTATAAACATGATGAACAGAACTTTGTTAAGGCACATTTCCTAATCTGGTAACATGAATAATAAGCACCTGATCATTTTTTCAACTTGTTTAGCAATACTGTATTCCATATCGGCGTCCTTTTGCTTCGCACGTCCTGATTTTGCCATCTTCTTTGACTCTAATATCCGTGGCAACACATATTGTTGATAGTCCTCGTGCAATAAAATATTCTGCACATTTTGAGCATATTGCTGTACCTTAGTTTTAAAGTTGCAAAAAATGCAGAGGGAGAGGGAGATAGAATCAAAACATAGAACGAATTGCTCGTTAAGTAGATAATATAACTCACCTCATCCCTAAATAATGTCAGAACTAAATTTTCCTTAAGCACAACCTGTGAGACATTGGCAGATAAAATGATTATTGAAAAATAACTAAGGAAGAACTGGTATGGAAATCGATAAAGGATGACGAAAAAGTAAACAGAAGGAATAATTTTCCTGGACAAAAGGATGAGAACAATATAAATGTGTCACTCCAATTAGGATGACAAAATTTAGAGGTGTGACAAATTCCAAGACCAAATATTTACGAGACCTGAAAATTAATTTTTACCTATCAGTATATAAACTATATAATGCTAATCTCCGAATTAACTAAAGGATGTATTGTTCCAAGATCGGACAGATTTAAAGAGAAACACATGATGTACATTACGCAATATTATGCATATACTATGCCATATTAAACTATCTCAAGTGCTGTTTCATTACTGATACACAAAGCAAGGCATGATCACTAGGGGACAAATGATTAAGTGACCACTTGTCAATATCCAACTTTCGTCCAATTACAGCAATTCAGCTTCAGCCATCTCCTTAACAAAAGACTGAGTAACAATACATGATATGAGCTTAGTGTCATGTGCTCAGTTTAAGTGTTTTATTAATGTTTAGTGAATTATTTCTAGAGTGAACCTTCTACCAAAAATACATGATATAAAAAAGACAAAGAAAAGCATCACCATACTGGTCTAACGTATTTCAAAACTAACCAACGCTATGTCGATGCTGGTAACACGGAGTAGCTCGTCAGGGCAAACAAGATATCCAAGTAGTACCCACTCTCTGTATGAAGTAAGATTCGCCAAGTCTTGGGCTCTCTTCAAGAAGAACCATTACATATATTCAAATGTCAAACTTTAAAAATTGTAAGAGAACAAGACAGTTGTGAGAAACTTTCATTAATATATTACCAACCATGGGGTGAGCAGAGTTAGTAAGTATGTCCGGATATCTTGGATGGAATGGACTTAAAAATCCCTCATTTCTGAGCTTTTTAGTATCTGTTGAGAGGATAATCATGGGCCCAACAGCTTCCAAAATCTGAAATGCAACAGGAAACCATAACGGCATGTGGCTTTTCGGTTCTATGGATCATGCAACATAAAAGGCGAACTTATTATGTTTTAAATTCATTTAACGATTTCCACTTATAGTTTTGCGCCTTTTGGCAACATTACTTCAATTAAAAAAGTCAACAGTTATTCGAACTCATTTGAGAAAAGGACCAGTAAGGACCTCTCCAATACGAGGACTGATAAAATTAAGATCTTCGTGTAATCCTTTCAACGGCGGGTCGTAAGAATCAATGAATTGAACCAACCTGTCATAAGTAAAAGCATACAATCAGTCAATCACTTAGTAGAAAGTAATAATTTGGATGTAAATTACCAGACAAATGTAAATGCGCTTAGTGTATAAAGTCCATACCGATGATAAAAGTCACAATCACGTTCATTTCGAATCATAGCGTGCAGAAGATTGTATACTTGTAGAATCATTTTTCTAGGGACCTGTATGAAAAAGGAGAGTATACTTTCAAATGATTTCGGCTTTCTAAGTTCATAAATCTATTTGCCAAAAATTTATTACTCATCATATAATCTGAGGGACTCTTACCTTTTCCGCAAAAAGATTGACACGAACAAATGAACAAAATAGATCCATAAATGCATGCAAAATGAGTGAATTCTGATGTGGCTGCACACGTAAAACAGTATATGTAAGCTTTCTAATGTGTAATAAATATGAAGTATGAACCGTAAGTGATTTGAATAAGAAAAGACGCACGTTTATAAATTTTCACCCAGTTAAAGGCCTGATAAAAGATCATCCAATACTCACCAATAATGTTATGACGGTACTGCTAATATCCAAAAGAAGACGCAATGCTTGTTCTCGAAATGCCATTAAGTCCAGCAGAAGCTGCACAGCAAATATGGATGGACAGAAACATTTACACCTTTCGCAGGCAACCTCTTACTTACTAACACCAAACTATTATCATTTCAAGGCTTCTAATTTCCACTGCTTTTTATCAATAAAATCCTATTTTTAAACTAGCAGACTATAATAGCAATACCTGTAGCCACGGTTCTAAACTGTGCAAGTGATGCTGGGCCTTATCAATCATAGAGTCTAAAGCAATCTTGTCAACCTACACAAAATTTGTTAGCAGGAAACGTTAATTACTCTCACGCATTTCATTCACCAAAGAATTAACTAGAAAGGCAAGACCGTGTGTAAAATTTATAAATACCTTGTCAAGTTGCAATTTACTGAAATGCTCCGGAAATTTCTTCGAAAGAAAGATACACAATTTAGGAGAGTCAGGAAAGACTCCAGATTTCCAAAATGCTTGAGAATAGGAATGTGACACATTATCAGGGTAATCCAAAATCTGATTAAATCTATAAATTTTCGCCATTAGGCCTTGAGCGACTTGTGTAAGTTGATGAAGCCATTGAATGTTCAAACCCCTGTGTGAAACCCTAGCGGATCCGTCAGATCCAGAAACCCTAGATGAAGACGGAGGAGTGGATTGTTGAGGAGTCAAGTATTCAGTCCATCTAGAAGGACCTTCCCAATCCCTCGATCTGGAGGTTAAAGAGGAAACAGGCGACATCGGAACGTCCGGCGTCGAAATGTGAAGCTTTGACTTCGACATGGATACACCGCTGGTCAACTACCCGTCGGAAATTACAACTGCTAAAATGCAGCTGGGAAGTCGTTCAGTTGTGACTCCAATAATATGACGTCACTTTTTAATTAAAAATAAACAATATTTTCTTATTTATAATTATAACTTTGATCAAAATTTATGATTGAAATTAACAATTTTGCTAAAATTACATATTTAGATATTTTAATTGAGTATTAAATTAATTTACTATTGAATTTTAATATTTTATAATCAAATTAATACAAATAATGGGTATTAATGTAGGGGAAATACGGTAAACACTACTGTCAGTGCCTACCAAAAGTGCGTAAATGAACAATTTAACCCACTAAATTTCACTCCTATTTTCTGTAATTTATTATGATCGAGGGCATTTTGATAACTTCGATAAAATTATCAAAATATCTTCTATACGTGTCAAATATCATATTGAATCTAGATGGGACAAGAGGCGTTATTCGAAAGCTGGATATGCAACGAATCTCGGTGTGCCCAACAACACTCTGAATATAATTAAAATTTTCTAGAAAGATAAATATTTAGATATAAGTTCGATTAGAGTAAAATATCTGTCAAAATCCAAATGTCCTGTATTTTGCATATTTAACCTCAATTGTTGATTGATAAAATTAAAGCTCCTGATTTTATTCAACATTTCTACAAATATATTGTCCCACATTATCTTAGGAGAATGATGATGTTTCAAATATGCTTTTCGTAAGGAACAAATAACCATTAAACCCTAGATTTGAAGTTTTTAACATTAAAATTTACATTGAATTTATCAGGTAACAAGATCCATCTCAAGAAGGCAAGAAGAGTAAAGTGTCATTTTCTTAGAATACAGATTTACTCCAGTAAAGTATATGATTGGTATTTGTATTATGCTGTATCTTTACTCCAAAGGTTGGCAGTTGACAGTGATCACTTTTACAACTCTTTGGTATAGCTACAGTAGAAAACATCAAACTATTTCTAGAGCAGGGATGGTCTCTGTGGTTGCGGAATCCTCGAAATCCTTAAAGTAGAATGTAACCTGACAGCACATAAAAGTATTCCTCGAATTTGTAGAAACTGTGTAGCTTTGAAAATGATGAAAAATCCGAAGCTGTTTAAGATATTGTACATCAGTTCATCAGAACTTCTGAGATGCAGTAAGTGGCGAATGCGATGCAGCATCAGTCTGACCAGTGCAAAACTGGAATACTAATGCAGTACCCTTATCAGAGTTCCAGCAGGTAACAAAGACATTCTTTATCGGTACTACATGCCCCGTCTTTTTGATGGCACACATTGAACATGTAGCTGTCGGAAGTCTTTAGTTCATCATTCTCATCAAATAATGAATCAGTGTATAATTTATATTGTTAAAGCATTATTAAGGTTTGAATTCCAACACACCCATGTGGTGGTTTGGACTAGGCATCAGGTTTTGTCATTTGACAGTGAGCTTGAGAAACCTAACATCTGCAAATTAATTGCTTCGCATAAACTGATAAGTGATTATCATTTTCAGATTTCTTGTTTGTAGCTTTCGCTTGGGCAGTTAAGATAAATATTCTCTGCAAATCAGATCATTCCGATGTAATGTTGGATCGATTGTGTCTGTTGACAAGTATTCATGTTCTTTCTAATCCGGAACAGATTACTTCTGAAGTTGAGCTCTAGCTTTCTTTTGCTGTGTTACTACTGTTGCTTAACATGCATGATTTTTTAGTGCAGACAAAATGTATTTTTGATCAGGTTTATATAACTTCACAGCGCGCATGTATGGACCCATAACAGAAACCTCAGCATTTTCTCAGTAGATGTTCCATCTGCAATTAGTAACCTGAAAAAATGGCACTATTTATGCAATTGATAAACAACATCAGTGATTGTTACCTGGAAATCTGAGTTAAGAATCCAAAACTCAAAAAGAAGCCTATGTGCCTGTTTTGTTGGTAATAGAGAGATTGAAGGTGCCAGACGACCTGATAAATATTCAATAGTTTGAAACCATGAAATACAACCTCCAGCCCTTCTCGAGTAATCTCTAATCGATATCAGATCATGCTGGCAGCTTCAAGCTCTCAGAACTAACGCATCACTTGACTACGCTACGCTGTGGTGCAGCAGCAGCTAAAATTACTTAAAAGTATTGCAGGAATGGATCGCCATTGGAAAAACAAAGAAAGAGTAATTTGGGATGATTCTCTTTCCACTCTGAAATGTTTTCTCGAATTTATAGACTTAATGTTCTGCAGCTAAAATACACAGTTGCAGTTTTGTATTATCAATGTCAACTAGTAATAGTAATTTACACACATTTGTCTGTCGCGGCCGGACCATCTTAATTACTTCTTCTGAACAACATATCTAGAGCAGGGTGCATAACACGCGCAGTTATAATTTATAAATAAAAATGCAAGCTGCATTCTGCTGCACCTGAGCGACAAATCTACTATATCTTCATATATTACCTTGCTTTTTAGCGGCGTCACATTTTCATATCTGTGTTTTTTGTATTTTGCATGACAAGGAACATACACAGACAGAGTGGACTGCAATGTATGAATCCATTAATTTATGATGATGGGATGAATGACAAGAGCACATGGCCGTGTTTTTTCTATATCTATTTCTTAACTGTCAAAGTGCATTGCCTTGGATGGTGGCTCATGATCATGTTCTTGGTGTAGCAACCAACAACGTTCGAGTGAAGGCTTTACGTCCTCCTCCACCCATGTGTGGAGGCTTGTCGCTCTTTTTTGCAGTTGTTCCCGTGGAGGCTTATCTTCTTTGTTGATGCCCTTAGACGTAGAGTTGAATCACGTCGTTGATCATCATATGAGCATATAAGATCTTTATAAATTGTATCTAATGTAAGGTGGTGGCAGGTTCGAAAAGATCCTATTTTCAATCCTTCGAAAAAAACATACATAATATTTCTGTCCAGTTGGCTTGCTCAAATAAAAAATGTGGCAAAATTAAAGAAACGGATAATGATGAGTCAAAGTCAAGAAATTAAAATAATAAATAGAAAATTAAGGGACGAATTCGTAAATAGCACGGAACCAAACCAACCGTAACGCAACAGCTCATCATCATCAACACCCTAAAAACCCTAAATCAACAAAATCCAGAAAAATCCCAACACGAAATCCAACGCGTTTTTCGATTCGTCAATCGATCGATGGGCGCTATGCTGTTAGAAGAAATTGTTGACTCAATCGAGATGTGGTTGAAGCTGATCAAGACGAAGACTCCTAATCAACCCTACATCGATCCTGATTTGGACCCGGTCTTGCTCGTTCCAGGAATCGCTGGATCGATTCTCAAAGCTGTTGATGATAGTAATGGACGTGAGGAGCGGATTTGGGTTACGATTTTATCAGCTGATTATAAGTTTCGTACCAAATTGTGGTCGAGATTTGATGCTTCTACAGGGCGGACTGTTACTATGGATCCTAATACGCATATTGTTGTTCCTCAAGATCGGTTTGGACTTCATGCTATTGATGTTCTTGATCCTGATTTGGTTCGTTGCTTTTGTTGATTTTATTATGATTGATGCTTTGATTGTCAATCGTTTTGATGTTATGTATCGTTGCTTGCAGATACTTGGGCGTGATTGTGTTTACTACTTTCATGAGATGATAGTTGAAATGACCAAATGGGGATTCCAGGAAGGGAAAACTCTGTTCGGATTTGGTTATGATTTCCGACAAAGTAACAGGTAAACTATGGTTAGTTTTAATATTATGTTGAATATAATAATTTGAACTACGTGGGAATATGTTTAGTGAAAGTGGTTGTTACTTATTCTGCATTTCTATCAGATTGCAGACCACGTTAGATGAATTTGCGGCGAAACTGGAATCAATTTACTCAGCTTCGGGAGGGAAGAAAATAAACATCATAAGTCATTCGATGGGAGGTCTCTTGGTCAAGTGTTTTATGAGCCTGCATAGTGATGTAAGCGTCTTTCTGTTTTTCGTTTGACTCCATATTGTATTCAGCTTGTACTGATTGTTCTTACTTCTTAGTCATCATTCTCTTATGATTTAGTTGTGTTTTCGTTGAGCTACAGATATTCGAGAAATATGTAAAGAATTGGATTGCTATTGCTGCACCCTTCCGTGGTATGTTTTTAGAACACTAGCAGTTAGGGTGAAGTAATAGATGTATACCCCACAGAAAACTCTACTGATTGTGTGGCTTGCTTAATTTATTTTGCAGGTGCGCCTGGTTATATATCCACTACATTTTTGAATGGCGTCTCATTCGTGGATGGCTGGGAACAGAACCTTTTTATATCGAAATGGAGTATGCATCAGCTGGTATGCTTCAGTTAATCTCTTTGCACTACTTTTTTTCTCCAAACATCACCTGTAAGCTGCAAGTTGAAATTTTTATTGAGGAAAAAAGAATTGCGTAACAATGATTTGAAAGTTTAGTCAGCCTTTTAATTTTCAGATCGATGAAGAACAACTAAAATCATATGAGCATTTATTAAGTGCTAAAGGCTTTTTTCTCACATTTTAGAATACAAGCTGATCTTTTGTATGGACATATGTTACTTCTTGCAAGAATTAGACTCTGAAGAACTGTTCTCTTTAGAGGCATATATTTTTAGTCGAATTTAAGGAAAATTGAGATTAAATTACTTAATTGCAGCCAATTTTACCAGGTTCAGTTCTGAATCTCGCGCTATGTTAATGAAGACCCACTCATTCATAGTTGATACAATATATAAATTTTACAGTGGACACTAGTATATAAAAATTATTCTTACTGACATAGTTAAGTTACTTCACTCTTTCAGCTGATAGAATGCCCATCCATATATGAGCTAATGGCTTGCCCTGATTTTGATTGGGAGAATGATCCACGCGTAGAGATCTGGAGAAAGAGTCAAGATAATGAAGGGGTGTCCAACATTCATTTACAGTCTTATTCTTGCAAGGAAAGTGTATCTGTTTTTGAAGAAGCTCTTTCACGCAATACGGTAAGTGAATTTTTTACACTTTCTTGATTTTAGGACCTTCTGATGCCTATTCATTAGAATAATGTTTGGTTATCATGCTTGTTGCATGAGTGGTGTCTGATAGAGTAGCCCAAACTCTTAAGTTGCCCGTTTCTCTCTCAGAAGGCATTAGTTTCAACACTAAGCTTATTTTAATAGGTCTCCGTACTTTGAGATTCACTAGCTTACAGCTGAAATAGATAATAAGTGATTTAAAATCAAAAAATCAACATCCCTAGACTTTCTCTGGTCTAATAAGATTACAAGTGAGCAATAAATATTTTACATGGATACTAGGAAAATGTTTGACGGGGCTATTAATATGAGCCTGATGCATGCCCTTGGTATCTGTTTAACTTACGCTAGGGGTGAAAGATAAAAGCTCGCATTAATATGAAAGTTAACTTGACGATAACTCTCTTTTATGTAGCTGTGCAGTAAGTCTTATAGGGTGACTCGTCTCTCTCTTTCTTGTATTATATCAATTTCAGGTTAATTATGGTGGTATCGAATTCCCTCTACCATTTAACTTGGAGATTTTAAAATGGGCGAATGAAACACGTCACATATTGGCATCCGCTAAGGTCCCCCCGTCAGTGAAATTCTACAATATATATGCAACAGATCTTCAGACGCCTCACAGTGTTTGGTAAGGCATTTATTTTATGCTGGATTATCACAGTTTGGGGATATTACTAAGTTTATTTTTACAATTTGTTTGGTATTTTAGTGAATTATATTAATGGAAGCTGATATTTATATGCATCAATCTAGAACACACTCATTACTGGTTCTCAAAAAATATATATTACTATTCTGCAGCTTTGGAAGTCCGGAGATGCCAATTACAGAGTTACCTGAATTAAGGTTTTGCCTGGTAAGCTATCTGCAGTTCACTTATATAATCTGCATTTTTCGGTTTCTTACAATTTCCTCCTTCGTGCTGTAACCTATGTATTGACGATTATCATGTCAAGTTGTGTCATGCAACATATCATATTTGCTAACTATATGCTCTTCAATTTTCAGCCAAGTTACATATGTGTTGACGGGGATGGAACTGTGCCGACAGAATCAGCAATGGTAGGCCAAATTGCTGCCCTGCATATATTTGATATTATCTATGTGATCAAGCTAACAATGGAAATATATATTATTGCTTTTTATATTCCAAATGAGTTTATGTCAAACTTGGCACTGCTTGCGCGCTACAAGTAGTATCAAGTTGAGATTGATGTTGTCTGACATGAGGGGCTTTCCTGTTCTTTCCTTTTGACCTATGTAGGCAGATGGACTGGATGCAGTGGCAAGAGTTGGAGTTCCTGGTGAGCATAGAGGAATACTTTCTGACCGCCATGTTTTTCGGATTCTTAAGCACTGGCTCCATGCTGGTGAACCAGATCCCTTCTACAACCCTCTAAATGATTATGTAATATTGCCCACTGTTTGTGAAATGGAGACGCACCAAGGAAAAGGCTATGAGTTAACCTCATTGAAAGAAGAATGGGAAATCTTGGCAGAAGACCAAGACGAGCAGGATACGTGCACCATAAGTAAACCAATTGTGAGCTCCTTGTGTGTTTCTGAAGAAAGTGATGACATTCCTTCAAAAACAGAGGCTTGTGCAACTTTAACCGTTCACCCTCCAGATGACAACAACAAGCAGCGTATTGAATTGAGTGCTGTAAGTGTGTCAGTTAATGGCTGAGACGTAATTTCTCAAGTCCCATCTTCTGCCACGCAGCCTTGTAAAAAAGATGTATATAAGTAATAAAGGAAATCATATGCAAAAGCAAAGCTGCATTCTATGGTATGATGCTAGTTGGAATGACTTCAACAGCAGATGCAATATCTTTCATCAGACAAGAATGTCAATATATAGTGTAATGGTGTGTATGGACAAGCTGCACAGAGCTGTGTGAATCTAAAATGTACCATGCCAATAAAGATGCAGCTGTAAAGCTGGCACAATTATTGTAGTAAATTATATTTTCTGCTGTTGATTAATATAATAAATTATATTAAGTGTCAACGATAGAAGAAAATCATTTGAAATAAATAAAATGAAACAATTCTTGTCGTTAAAAAAAGCAGCATTTTGTATGCTTGACTGTGGCTTAATCCAATCTTCCATTCAAACGGATCTCATCTGCTCTCCCATGCGTCAAATCGTCCGATCCATCAATCTCTTCATTTCCTAATTTGCTTGCCCTAATTCCCTTAGGGCTTTTTCCGCTATGGTGCGTATCTCTATTCTCTTTTCATTTTAGGGTTTGCCACGCCGATCCATTCCTCAATTTATGCTCATTCTTTTCTCTGTTCATTTCTATCACATTGTATTAATCTTTCGTTTTACATTTGATAGAAATCAGAGCTGATAAACGCGTCCAGTAAAACCTGATTTTATAGCTTATAAGATAATCAGGTAAACCAAAAATGGCTGTTTCCAAACAAACTGTAATGGCTATCAAGTCTTACAAAAATCAAGCTCATCTCTTGCTCAGCAACTACTTGCTCGCTGATCCTTTTATTCCGTATACCTCAATACTCGTCGGCATTATTGCATTTAAAACGGTACGCTTTATTTTATTTTAACTGTGATTCGATACATGTGTAAAATATATTGTGGTTGAATTGATTGTTACATTTTCTGTATGTAGATTTATGATGTTACTCAATTAGTTAGCAAGCATTACTTCAAGACTTACTCCAGTCTTACCAAAGTCCAGCGCATGGAGTGGAATAATCGGTATGGATTTGATCATTTTTTGTCTTAGGCTAAGTTTTGTAGCACATGTCCTGATTGTATCCCTTTTCTGTTTCAGTGGTATTTCTACAGTGCATGCATTTTTCATAGCAGCATTAGCTTTGTACTTCGTCTTCTGGTCTGAGCTTTTTTCGGATAAAAACCATTTGGGTCCGTTAACTTTCCGAAGTTCCCATCTTTCTACCTTTGGATTGGGTGTAAGTCTTTTTCCACCATGTATTTTCCCAATCTGTTGCAATTATGGTTTGATGATCAATAATGATTTGGTTGTAGTTTTTGTATTACTGATATTAGTGATTGCTTCTCCATGGTACATGGAGGCTTGTGCTATAATAAAGTCTTATTCTAGGGCGTTATTATTTTTTGCTTATGCACCAAGTATTTTACTACCCATGCTAAATTCGTGATATGTAAATATCATAAGAGTTATGTATATCATTTTCTTTGAGATTATGTTAACCTAATGCGGCGAAAAATCATCTTTGCAATAGTGTTGAGTAAAAATTCGCACCATCTCAACCCCAGTCAATCAATTCCTGGTACTCATGGGGGCTAAAAAGGATTATATAAGTTAGAACCTTAGTCACTTATGACCTCAATGTATGATATCTATACCCTACATCATGGTTGGTTATACTTATGGATATCAATTTTAGAACTTTGACAAAACCCAGTTCTCACAGTGTAACTGTAACAGGTTTCGGTTGGTTACTTCCTTTCGGATATCTCAATGATACTTTGGCTGTATCCAACAATTGGCGGAATTGAGTATGTAAGTTGTTTAAAAGAAGATAATGTGTCCTATCACTTATTCGAATGTGTAGATATTGTTTAATTTTGTTATCAACTTCTGAGGACATTGTTAATATGAGACAACATATAATTCAACATTCCTGGCATTTAGAAATATGGATTCCCCATATGAAAGTTAATCTTATCCATCTTGAGATTAAATTGAAAACAAATGCCTGGTAGATAATGACATTGTTTATTTGTCAGAGCTGCCAAGATTTCGCATGTGATATTTGGCTGTATGATTTGACATCTATTGGAATCTGTTGTATGTTATTATCGTGATAAGGATGGTTTCAGGTGATCCATCACACTCTTTCTGGGATTGCGGTAGCGTATGCCATGTATACCGGTGAAGGACAGCTATACACTTACATGGTCTTGATTTCGGAGGTTACCACGCCTGAGATCAATATGAGATGGTTAGCCCTTTTAACTGGCGCAAGAATTTTTTTGTTTTAATTTCTAATCGGCTTCTGGCATTGCTAAAGGTACCTTGACATATCTGGTATGAAGCGATCAAATGCTTATCTTTTGAATGGCATCGTCATATTTTTAGCTTGGCTGGTGAGTCTTGATTCTGCAGTACCAATAGTGCATTTTGGCTGACACGGCTGCAAACATACATATCACAGTTTATTTACATGACATTTGAGGTTTAAATTGTGTTTTAAATATGTGAAATATGAGTGCAGGTTGCAAGAATTTTGTTGTTTGTCTACATGTTTTATCATGTGTACCTGCATATGGCGCAGGTGGGTTTCACTTTATATCTTTTGCTTTTCAATTATAAATACTAACATTAACATATAAAATATGTGAAAAAAACTAAAGTTTGTGGTCTTCCAATGAGCAGGTAAACAGAATGCACATCTTTGGTTTCATTCTAGTTTTTGTGGTGCCTGCTGTGTTAGGAGTCATGAATCTAATGTGGTTTGGCAAGATACTCAAAGGATTGAGGAAAACTCTTGCAAAGAGACAGTAATCATTCTTCTTAGACTGATAAAACCATATCCAACCCTCAAAGAATTCAGTGTTAGTTATCCTGGGGTGGTTATTGTGAGGGTTGATGGTTGCACACATGCGAATGAATGTCATGTTGTACAAAAAATGTTTGTTAAAGGAAACTGGAAGGTAGTCCTGCATTTTAAAGAAGATCACAGCTATACCAGAGGCAAGAGTATTAGCCTCACATTTTACCACTTACCAGCACGTTGTGTCAACCTCTGCTGTAGTTTGATAAAATTGTCAATCTGAATCATTCTTTCGTTCACTGTTTGTTTAAATATCTGAATGTCAACCTCAGCATCCACATCTTTCCATTGTGATCCAAGCAGCCACATCAATGTCTGAGTCAATTTGTATCAAGTATTTATGTTCACAAATGCTACTGATGTTCTGCTGGCTGGCTGTTAAATTTGATTCTTTTTGCCTGGTTCCCAAAACGACACAGTTTTGAATTTTGATACATCCATTCAATATCTTATTATTGGTTTAATTTAACAGAAAATCACCGGATCAAAAATTGAACCAAAATCAACCCAATTGAGAACGGCGACCGGACTCGCTCCTCTCCTTTTCTCAGTTCTCAATCTCACCTACAGCTCGATCGATCGCCTTCTCCTCTCCCCGTTCTCGCTCGCTCTTCTCAGATCCGTACGTACGCAATCGCATCTCAAACTTTCACGAATCTTCCAACTCACTCGCCGTCTCATCGCACAGATCTATAAATACCGATCGCACCTCCGATCGCTTCCGCATTCTTTCATTTTCCAGTTTCAACAATCGCTTCCGATCTCGATTTTCTATTCAACGAGTCGTAAATGGATTCGCGGCCTTCCCAATCGGGAAGGTTTACTGCATCGGAACCAAACTCACCTACAACGAGTAGTATCAACAACAGCAGCGGCAGCGGCAGCAGTCTCGTTGCCATTGGAAGAACGAGTTCAGCCGCGAAATCGATCATTGATGGTACAAGTCAGAGTTTAGCTTCTATTCTTAACAATCCGCATAACTCCGATGCGTCATGGTTAGGTTGGTGGTCTTCTACGCCTTCTCTTACTACTATACCTGAGTTTGCACCTATAGCGGCGTCCAAAGCAGTGTCCATTGTCTCTCGATCGGATTTTAATGGCTACTTGTCTCCTATCGGGGATCATTATGCGCGTTTTGAGGATATTAGGAATCATACTGAGAAAGAGAGTGTTGATTTGGAGAGCATTGGTGGTCAGGGAGAGGCTTTAGTTGCGTGTTTACGTGAGGTTCCGTCATTGTATTTTAAAGAGGATTTTGCGTTAGAGGATGGAGGTACATTCAAGGCTGCTTGTCCTTTCTCTACCTTTTTGGAGAATCTGGCTTTGCAGGAGAAGCTATCACATTATCTTGATGTGGTGGAGCTACACTTAGTGAAGGAGATTTCGTTGAGGTCTAATTCATTTTTTGAGGCTCAGGGGCAGCTGGAGGATTTGAATGTTAAGATTGTTGAGGGTTGTAGCAGGATTAGAGAGTTGAAAGAGACTATAAGACTACTGGATGGAGATTTAGTTGATTGTGCTCGCAAAATTCAGGACTTGAACACCACCCGAAGCAATTTGGTAGCATTGCAGCAGAAACTGAGCCTTATTTTTTACGTTAACCAGGCTTTGTCAGCACTTAAACTGGTATCATCTTCTCTCTGCAACAGCCATACTTTTTGTTAGCGGCTTTTGATAGAATTTGAAATGTCTGAAATGTGAGTAGTGAGACATGTAAGCATTAATCTTTATAACATTTTCAGTTGTCTGCTCGGAGTCTGTTAAATAATTGCTAGTCTCATCTGCATATATGATGAGTTGTGTTACATAATAAGCGCATTTGTCCACGCCCAGGCTATTCTTCTTTCTGTAAGTTCTTTACATATTTTATTTTTATCCTTTTTCAAACAGCTTGTTACATCAGGAGATTGTGCGGGGGCGTTGGACGTGACTGATGACTTGCAGCATTTGCTGGTAAGCTGCAGCCATGCTTGATACACAGTTGGATATCTGGTCCTCCGCGTATTTTCTGTTTTGTTTTTTTTGCTGTATTGATAATTATAATAATAGTCTAGAGAAACTCTTATGAACTCTTATGGTAGATGCGTTGCTTGTTTTATGAACTCATTAATTTGCAACTCTTTTCCAAATAGGTAACTGGTTTTTAGTTTTATCTTTGTGGAATAGATAGGAATTAATCCAGAAAGTAGTGAAGTGAAAGGAAAGATTGCCTGAATGTATACATCAATCATATATTCATAAGTGCAAGGTGATCGTAACTAAGTTTATATATAGTCACATATCAAACTTGCAAGCAACTATATGGCATTGTTAATTTTTATGTGACCGAGAATACAAGGTTTTCCCTTCTCCTGTGCAGACGTTTATTCATCCTCTTTGTGCAAATCTAAATGGTACTTTCTTTCTGTTTGATAGGATGGAGATCAGCTGGCAGGCTTACACTGCTTTCGGCACCTTCGAGATCATGTTGCAGCTGCAACTGACTCTATTAATAGGTATGCCCTTATATAGCAATGCCCACTAATGCTTGGATCCATTTTAGTTTTGCTTGTTCCGCTAAGCATATAATATACGGCCTTCCTCTGTTGAAATGGGATGTGAGTTGATCAGGTGTATAGTAAGCTCTGTTCTCTGATGTAAATAAGTAGGCTACATATTTCATCTTATTGTTTTCTTAATTTGTTTACCTGCTAGCACTTTAAGATACAGATTATAATAGTTGGTTCAAACAGTGCCAATAAAGGAAAGCCCGTTTTGTTACAACACATGTCACATGGTAGTGAGTGTGTATATTTTTTGAGCTTTTGTTCGTGGCCGTGAAAATGTTATTTGAAAGTCGAAGACACGAGGTTGTTATTAGTGGATCCAAACTAGCAAAACTTACTAGAAATGGAGTCTAGTAGAAAACATTTACATATCTGGTTTTTTGTTAGTCAAATTCTGTCCCACTTGACATTAAATGGTCACATATGTCGAGGAGCGCAAATGGATTGCTGATAATCACAATTTCAGCTCCAGTAAAAAGTAATGTATCACTTGTGGTTATGTTGTCTTTATATGATCCCATTGATTCATCATTCTGTGTATCATAATGCTCCTTTCAAACAAATAGGCCTCCTCCTGAATTTACGTTTCTGCTGGCATGTGTTTTTATGAAATCAAATGAACCAAGTTATCTTTTAAATTGGGTATAATAACTTAGTGAATCGTTCTTGTAGCATTCTCTCAGCCGAGTTTATGCATGCTTCCGTACATGATGCCCGGAATACAGATGCTATCATCATATCCAACGTGAAGTCAAGAGCCACATTTCCCTCGGATGGAAAAGATTATCAGGTATACATTACATCGGTAGTATTTTTCTTGTCAACTTTTGTCGGTACCTTTCCTATAATGACCGTACTGGGTGCTCCATATATCAAAGCAAGTTTGTCACTAATTCTTGTTTATTTGTTTATATCGTGCTGTAATCATGTCTTCATTTAGCAGCTTATTTTGAATGAGGAGGAAAGAGTTGACTTCAGAGAGCATCTATTGCCGTTCATCATTGGATTACTCAGAACGGTGGGTGCTCCCTCGAAAGTTCTTTGGGACCATTTTTATAATTAATACCTGCAGTATAATGGCCGATAATTCAATTTTGAACTTCGTATTCATCCCCTTTTGTTCACTTTCCCGGACATAATTTGAACTTCCACTTATACGTTCAGTTGGAGTCGGGCTGTGGTTCATAATTTTTACTACTATGGTTCAATTTTATAATCTAGTTGACTCTAAGTTTGAGGAAATTGATATTGCAGTCTTGTCATCTCTGTAAAATTCCATCATTGACTTTGTATATGTATTTTGCTACTGCTTTCAAGATGTGTAAACTTATCACACATGTTTGTGCATATCTAGTTCCCACAATATACTTCTAATTTCTTCTACTTGCCCTGCCCCTCCCTAACTTAGTGTGATATCAAGTGTTCATATTTTCTATTTAAAAAGCCAACTTTGCGTATATGTTGGTATCACTAGACTTGATTGCTCGTACATGAAGGTCAGCAAATGCAAGTTTACAGTTTTTTATCACTCCTGTTTCATTCCACTTGATGTTATGCAGATGTCATATGCATTTAGTAACAAATTCCATAATCTTGAGATACCAAGTCACCTCTTCATATTGCAGACTGCGCTATTCCACAAATATTTTATTAAGTCTCATCTGTATATCATATTTCAGGCCAAACTTCCATCTGTATTGAGGACATACCGTGACAATCTTACTTCGGATATGAAATCTGCTATTAAAAGTGCTGTGGCTGAGCTGCTACCTGTCCTGGTTTCCCGATCCTTGGATTCCGATTTTGGGTCAGGGGAGAGAACCTCAGATGCTGATGGTTGGTTTTGTACCAAACTTCGTTAACTAGACCAATATTTTCCCTTTTCTTTCGTAAACCAGATGAGTTATAAGTTCGTTTCTCAGCTGGCGGATCTTCTCTTGCAAGCAAATTGAGGAGCTTATCTTCAGAAAGTTTTGTGCAGCTTTTGGATGCCATTTTCAAGATTGTGCTGGTAATGTTTATTAAAAGCTAACAATTCATTTAGTAACAATTTTATTTAAATAGTATAATGTTCCCCAAAATAAGGTCGGGTATGTAAGTAGTTTATTTGAAATTCATAAGTTAAAGTTACAACAATGAAGTGATTTAGAGTCCGGGCTTACTGTGTATTGTCTACGTAAAGGCACGTGAACATTTTTTCGTCTGTTTTCTATAATATGTAGATATTTTAGAGATGACACGACTTAATTCCTCTCATTTAGTGAATGCAGGCTCATTTAGTTAGGGCTGCTGAGGTAAAAAAGGGCATCGAATGGATAATTTGTAACCTTGACGATCACTACGCTGCTAACTCCGTTGCTGCAGCTATTGCGCATGGGGCAGCTCATGACAGTGGTGGTCAAACTGGATCTCCTCTTCCTTATGCAACCCAGCCAAATTTGTCCAAGGCTCCATCCTTTCCTGGAAAATCAAATGATTCCACTGTCCCGTCAACAATGTCAAAAAATTTCAAGTAAGCACTTTTAATCATGACCTCTTTTATTAGTATTCTGGTCATTGTGAGACTACTTTTGAGTATTGGTTTGCATTTTCAAATGATTTATGTAATGTTATAGGCTGTAGCCATTCTGTCTCTAACCTTTTTTAGAAGTGTAAATCATATCGTACAGTATTTCCATTAGAAATAATGATGCCTCCTCAAACATATTGCTTGATCACGACACGCTTATAACTTGATACGCGAGATGCTTTTCGTAGTTATACCTCATTACGCTGACTGTAAATCGTAATCCAGACATTGCAATCAATTTGACACATGTACACTTTTCTCGCGCCTATATATATATATCACCAAGTTATGTCAATAATTTAATCGCTAATTCTTCCTATTAATAAATGTTTGGCTTCTAAATGCTCACTATACTTCTCTCTTTATAAAGATTGAATACCTAAAGGCTCATTTCTAGAGCTAGAAGTAGTGAAACTGGAACACACTACAATATCAAGGCACACAAATGAACTATTTGTCTCTTGACTGAAGGTTTTCATCAGAAGTTGATCTTCTTCTGATAATGCAATTTTTATTGTTAGACTACAGAATCTGAATGGTATTTCACAAAGTTCATTAATAGAGATGCATTTACCGTTTCATAATTGTCTTAGCTTTTTGATCAAGCCTTTACCAAATGAAGCTTCATTTAGCGTGCCATAATAGAATATATTGTTTATTTTGTTTCAGAGCTGATGTGTTGCGAGAAAACACTGAAGCTGTGTTTGCTGCCTGTGATGCTGCTCATGGAAGGTGGGCAAAACTTCTTGGGGTGCGAGCTCTTCTTCACCCCAAGTTAAGATTGCAAGATTTTCTAAGCATATTCAATATCAGTCAGGACTTTATTTCAGCCACAGAAAAGGTATAACTCTCCATTCAAAGAGCATTATGCTCATTGTGAATATTCTTTTGTCTTAAATGGCTCAGCTCTGAGTTTACACTTGGTATAGTCTCATTTTATGCTTACAATTTCAGATTGGCGGAAGGTTGGGATATAGCATCAGAGGGACATTACAGTCACAGGCCAAATCATTCATTGAATTTCAGCACGAATCTCGGGTTTGTCATTCTTGCTTCAGAATCATCTTGATCTAACACTGAATTTTGCCACTTTTTGATCGGAATGTAATCACATAGTTGGCTAATTACAGATGGCGAAGATTAAGGCAGTGCTTGATCAGGAAACATGGGTTGAAGTGGATGTTCCAGATGAGTTTCAGACCATATGTAATTGCATATTTGATGTGGCATCTTCAACCACCAAATCCATGAGTGGCAGTCCATCACTAACAAGACAGAATTTAGATACTGAAAAAAATAATTCTGAAAATATGCTAGACTCTGCGGCTTCCATGAATGGTGTGAAAACTAAACCATCATTGGATGAAGCAGAAGAGAAAGAAAAGGTTGAAAAATCATCTTCACTTGATCAAAATAGTAACAATGTCACCAAGGAGCATGGAAAAGCTTCATCTCAAGCTTTGTTGTATCGGGGTGTGGGCTATCACATGGTAAACTGGTTAGTTCCCCAGTTATCTGCTTTGATCTTTACCTTGTGGTTGGCAAGTCGTTTTATATCTACTGAACCAAACTCATTGTTTGTCACGGTTCCTTTTATTTACTTTCATCTTTCATTGAGTGCAAATTGTCTTCATTAGTTACTTCTCTTCAAAAAAATAGTCCTTACCACCTATACCCCTGATCGATTTAAACATTTTTGCAACAGTGGCTTAATACTGCTGAAGATGCTGTCGGAGTACATTGATATGAATAATTGCATGCCTTCTCTATCTCCAGAAATAGTTCATCGAGTTGTAGAGATTCTCAAGTTCTTTAACACCAGAACTTGTCAGCTTGTCCTAGGGGCTGGTGCCATGCAGGTAATACAACTCTCATTTCTTTTAGTCTGCAGCCATCTTATGGGTGGCATCCATATCATCATATGAAAAGTTGTCAAACTGTTTGTAATAAATGTAATCTGTATATAACCTGGATGAGTTTGTGTTAGTTTATGATGGTAACTTTTTCATGATAGATATCCCGCTACACAAACTCATCAACTGTGTCCTTGCTTTTTTGGTACTTCATGTATATATGTGGTACTGTCATGAATGATATGTTGTTGATGCAGGTGTCTGGTCTGAAGTCCATCACATCCAAACATTTGGCGCTTGCAAGCCAAGTCATTAGTTTTTCGTATGCAATAATACCTGGTAAGTGATTGGTGCAGTTTGACTAAGTTTCCATCACCATCGTGAATGGATTAAAGTAGATGTGTAGATAGCACCTCAGTAGAAATAAAAAAGAGAGTTTTTTCCTCGCCGCCAACTGCTTTAAAATATATGTCGAGATCATATAGCTTAAATGTAATATATCTTGTTACATAAGTGAAGTACATATAACAGGGTTGTTAGTCATACTTGATTTAGTCAGTTCAAATTGGCAATAATAATAGAGTAATTCTAAAGAGATAAAATAGATTTCTGATCATCAAAGAGTGTAAATTAAAACAAACCTCAAATTTTCTTTAAATCCAACCATTTTGATTAACTATTTTCTTCATCTTCAAGATATCAGGCAGACTCTGTTTTTGAAAGTCCCTGAGACAAGAAAGCATTTGCTGTTATCAGAAATCGATAGAGTAGCTCAGGTACAATGTTGTTTCCAGTATACTATTAATGTTGCTACTTCAATATGCCATTTTTCTCTTTGAATCAAGTTGTTCTTTGGCTCATATGCGTAATTATTGTCTAGGAAATGAACTCTTGATGCTACAACTGTGACTATTCTAACTGAATATTTTGAAGCAGGATTTTAAGGTGCACCGAGATGAGATCCACTCAAAGCTGGTCCAGATTATGAGAGAACGATTGTTAGTTCATCTGCGTGGGTTGCCTCAAATTATTGAGGGCTGGAACAGGGCAGAAGATAATGACCCACAACCTAGCCAATTTGCTAGGTCTTTGACTAAAGTATGTTCTCAATTTTTTCAAATTGTTGAAGGATATATATGACACTTGATTGTGCACATTTTTTATCACCATGGTTTCCGTGCTTTGTTTTTTATTTTGCGATATTAGGTACTGCCTTCCGTTTGTTATTTGTACTTAAACACTGTTACACTAATTAGATGCCTAATTTGTTAGCAGACGGTAATGTTATTTTTTGTGATCCTAATTGTTTGTCATAATTGTTTATAGGAAGTTGGCTTCCTGCAGCGTGTATTATCACGAACACTTCATGAATCTGATGTTCAAGCAATATTCAGGTGAGTGTCAAAATTTATTAGGCAAATTACTGTTGATGATCCCTTATATGTGTAGTCACCAAGTTGAATTGTATGTAGAGCATGCTGCTTAGCCAAAAACTCGTATGGTTACATATTGGCGAACCTTAAAATCTGGACATGACAAACAATATCATAAATTATTATATTTGATGCGACAAATGCTTATTCTTACTAAATTCATAACAAAACACCGGTCGTTGTAATCCATATGAACACTATTAGTTCATTACTCAGTGCACTTTATCCATCGTTGTATTTTTGGCTGAACTTTACATGCTTTGCAGACAAGTTGTTGTCATCTTCCATGCACAAATTTCTGATGCATTTTCACGCCTGGAATTGAACAGCCCCCAAGCAAATAACAGGTAGGTTACTAGATTTTTGTTAGGTCTCATCTTAAAATAATTAAAAATTTCCTACGACTCTGCAGGTTGCATCGTGATATTCTACACCTTCTTGGATGTATCCGATCTCTGCCTACTGGAAATATGGGCAACACCAGCCCTCCAAACTCAGGGAAGCTCGATGAATTCCTGTTGCAGAAATATGGTGTTGCAGAAGCTGGTCAATAATTGTATTTTATGTATTTTCGTTTGTGTATTCTGATAACCGGTGACAAATTTGAGGAATTAGAACCTGATCTTCAGTGGTGGACGGAGCTTATAGACTTTGGTAAGTGTATGATTTCCATTCACCGTCCGTCTTGAAGTAGTGCAGATTTTTAGATCAATATCCGTCCAGTCGAGTGTTCATTACTTTTTCCCTTGTAATCATTCAGTTTTCCCTTTTGGAGAATCTATTTAACATTGCAATCTACTGACCCACGTATTTTACAGGTTTTAAACCATTATACAGAAGGCACATGTAGCACATTTTAAAATATAGCTGGAACTTGGGTCGGCAACCATTTCTGAAGATATGTGACATTTGCAACTAGTGACTGGTAGCGTATTACAAACCTGATTCAATGTTTGTAAACATGACTACGGTGTAAAGAAAATGCCAGTTAGTTCCATTTTTGTTTTGGTGATGTTTCGGAAAAAAATTGTACATCAGGAGTTGGGCACAAATTTGTGCCAAACTATAGTTATGCTTTCTTTATAGAAAAGACCTGAAACCCCCAGGCAAAGAGACGCGAATCAAAACTATTAAAGCGAGGCAAATTAGACTGGTTATCACACTGAGGTTATGTGTAGTTTTTTGGTGGTGCTTGTCTAGGCTAGACTTTGTCGCTGGCTTTTAAGTCCTCGGCTTATGTATTCTGGGTGGGTTACCCTTTTATCAAAAAAAAAAAAAAACAAAACTATTAAAGCGAGAAGACATTTCGAAGTTACTCAGGCTAAACTAAAATTTGACTTTCTTCGAGAACTTATCTTCTTTTTTTTGCTAAACGTGCATAATCAAAGAAGCAAAGGTCAATTTTTTTATCTAAACATTTAGAGAAAAACATAACTTGCAAAAACACTTTCATTGGAATGCATGGCATGTTGTTTATCATTGAATACTTGGCATAGTATATATCCTATGCTTTCACCCAAATTGAATGTACTAACCTGGCCACCTTAAATACTCCGTCATCACTTCCTTTCCATAACCCTGTAAGTTACTGCAGAGTCTTGTAACTTTCAAACTCGGTAGCCTAAAGATGTCACTTATACGTGTTAAGGTGATGGAATGAACAGGTGGGCCCACTCAAACATTCCGGCCGGGATCCACGGTAAGTCGCTTGCATTTCTTCAAATCCCACTTTAATAAACCATCTTAAGCTATAAGATTAATTAATAAAAGTATATATCTTAAAGTTAACTACTAATGATTATCAATAACAAGTAAACCTGTTTTATAGCGTTCGGTTGACGGTCGTGCTCAGCTTTTGGATTCGCTCATCTGCTTCTTCCTCCATTCCCTCATTCACTTCTTCCTCCGTTCTCCTCGGTATGTTTTTTTAACCTCATCAATCCTCTGCATTTTGTTTCCTTCATTTTTGGTATTGTCATCTTTTCTTCGGACCTATCTGCATTTTGTTGCCAATTGTTATGGGTTTCTGACGTCTGTATTGTACATGGGTTTTCGACAATTCGATCGCCACTTGTTGGAATTTATTATGTGATCTGAGCCTTAATTTTACATCATAATTTGAAAGGACATCTGACATTGTGTTGTTCTCTTAAGAAAATATGAATTCGTAACACATTAGCTGTTGTTTGTGATCAGTATTCAAATTCTGGATTCAAGAGACAATGCTTTCTCTTGGTTAGGACCTCTGCACGGGTTGATGTTAAATTGCTGTTCTAAAAATACGTCAGGCACGTCTCTTGTTTATAGACCGCTCATGAATACTTCATTAGACTTTCATGCTCAGAATAATGGAAAACTCGAAGGTAAGCCAATCTTGTATCACATCATGTTTACTTAGTCTTATAACATTCTTTATTCAACAATGTAGTGTATTTCTTGTGTTCCAGCAAATCCTAGGAAGAGTCAAGTGGTGGCAGAATGGTTAAAGAGTCTGATGCCTGATTTGGATTTACCCCAAAATTGTACCGAAGAGATTTTGAGGACTTATCTCGTTGATGGAACTGTTTTATGTCGAACACTGAATAGGCTGAGACCCAATACTATTAGCGAGGTAGCTTATTATGTTCTCATATGCAACTCACATCTATTTAGGTTATCAATGTTAATTTCATCCGCATTTTCCATTGTAGATTAAAACTGCAGATTCAGAAAATGTGAAGAAGTTTTTGGCTGTTGTCAAGGACATGGGATTGCCTGACTTTAAAGAATCTGACCTGGAGAAGGTGCTAACTTGTTCTCTTAGTGATGCACTAGCTTTCTTCAGGAACTTTTTTAGTTGCATGCATCATATGTGCCGCTGTATCTCCTTCTTATGGATGTAACACTTAGTGCAGGGATTGATGAAGCCTGTATTGGATTGCCTGTTGTCAGTTAGAGCTCAGTTTATCCCGATTGTTGGTAATGAAAACTTCCCAATAACAGATCCTGTTTCAAATTGTGGAAATAAAATCAATAAATCTGTCGTAGATGACAAGCAGAATTATTTATCTGAGCTGAACATTCAGCGGCCCTTGCGCAGTCCAAATCCAGTCTTGTCAGGTATCACTCTTTTTTCTTAGATTAGGTTGCTTATCTTGCTGCTTGAATTTTTTATCTACGTGCAGACCCATCTGCTGCATCGCTACACCAAGTAGGGACTAAGTTTCACGAGGTCTTTCAAATGAAACAAGGGCGGTATGCTGATCTTCCTGCAGCAAAAATTACAGAAATGGTCAAATCAAATGGTTTAGATGTAAGTACATGAAGTGCCCAGCCCCTTATGAATGCTTTACTCGTATAAAATTATTTCATTCACTTTTATGCAGAATGCTCCAACACAATCACTCCTCAGCGTCGTTAATGGAATTCTAGAAGAGGGCGTTGAAAGAAAAATGGGGAAATTCCTCAAGTAAAATCTTCTTTAGTTTTATATTTGTGAATCTGTAATCAGAAAAAAGTTAATTCAAGGATATAACTCAGAATACCACTTTGTCTGATTTCTCAGCGGGTGGCGCTATTGTTAAGAAAGGTTGTGCAGGAGATTGAGCGACGGATATCAACTCAAGCAGAACATTTGAGAACAGTAATAATCTGTAACACCTTCAAGCTGTTTTCTGTAATGTGTGCCAACGCTGACTATCTTTATCCATAAACTGCAGCAAAACAATTTATTCAAGGCACGCGAGGAAAAGTACCAGTCAAGAATTAAAGTACTCGAAGCTCTTGCTGCTGGAATAAGTCAAGAGACACAGGTGCATTAACATGAATAATTATGATACTGGATTGCTGATTTATTACTAAATGTAAATTGTGATGCCACAGATTGTCACAAACCAAGTTCAGCAGATAAAGGTATGTTTGCAGTTCTGTATAATAATTTCTTCACTCACCGTTAAGCTAACAAATAAATATTTATACATTCCTAAATTTTGTAGATGGAGAGGAGTAGAATGGACGAGAAGAAGATAAGAGAGGAGCAGGATGCGGAAAAAATAATGAAAGAAAGAGAACAATATAACTTGGAAATAACGAAGCTAAAGCAAGAATTAGAATTAGCGAAGGAGCGTGAGCAAATATATATGCAGATGGAAAGGGACAAGAATAAAAATGTAGAAAAGAACATTAGAGAGGAGCAGGTTACAGAACAAATAATGAAAGAAAGGGAACAAAATAATCTGGAAATATTGAAGCTGAAGCAAGAATTAGAAATAGCAAGGAAGGAGCTCGAGCAAAAATGTATGCAGATGGAAAGAGAAAAGACTAAAACCGAAGAAAATAACATAAAAGAGGAGCAGGTTACCGAAAAAATAATGAAAGAAAGAGAACAAAATAATCAGGAAGTAATGAAGCTGAGCAAGAATTAGAAATAGCAAGGAAGGAGCTCGAGCAAAAATGTATCCAGATGGAGACGGAAAGGACTAAAATTGAAGAAAAGAGCATAAGAGAGGAGCATGTTACAGAACAAATAATGAAAGAAAGAGAACAAAATAATATGGAAGTATCGAAGCTGAAGCAAGAGCTGGAAACAACAAGGAAGGCACACGAGCAAAAATGTAAGCAGATGGAGGCAGAAGCTAAAAAACCAGTCGAAGAACTGGAACAAAAACTGAAAGACTTAGAGGGCCTTTTGAGAATCAAGGAATAAAGCAAAAGAACTTGAAATGACTTCCCAAAAGGCACATCAAACATGGAACAAAAAAGAAGATAAATTTCGAAAGGCAGCAGTTTCCAATTATGTGCTGCAGGTATAATTTTTAGTCATTTGAGTTTTTCTACTGATAAATTCATGGAGCATATGATTATTGCGTACCTATTTACAGGAGTTGAAATTGGCTCATGAGTCCATTAAAAAGGAAATCTTGACCACACAAAATGATTCTACACGTGAATTCAAGCGTGTAGGTGAGGCTGCATACTCTTAACTGAAAGCACGATGCATAATTGTTCAGTCTCAAAATTTAAGGATTCCAAAGTTGAGGATTTTTTCCGTTAATGTATTTGCAGGTGGCAAGCTTATAGTATTGAAAGAAGCTGCTGAAAACTACCATGCAGTTCTCACAGAAAATCGAAAGCTGTATAATGAAGTTCAAGATCTGAAAGGTGTCAAGTAATTACTCAGGTCCCAAAAAAACTGCATTTACCATTTAAGCTTACTCTACTGTTGCTTTTTCAGGTAATATTAGAGTCTTCTGTCGTATAAGGCCACTTTTCGCCGGACAGTCTGAAAACCAGTCAACAATTGATCAAATTGGTGATAATGGGGAGTTAGTTTTGGCAAACCTTCCAAACCTGGCCGGGATGGTCTTCGGGAGTTCAGATTTAACAAGGTTTACGGTCCATCAGCTTCCCAAGGTTCATTTAACTTTCAAATAAAAATAGTACATTTTAAGTAAATTAACCGAAAACATGAAGAAACTAATTCAGTATATCCCGTAAATCTGCAGCTGATGTGTTTCTTGATACTCAACCGTTAATAAGATCTGTTCTAGATGGATACAATGTGTGCATTTTCGCATATGGTCAAACTGGATCAGGAAAAACATACACTATGGTAGGATCATCGTACAAAAAACTTTTCTTTCAAGTTTATTCAAAACTTATCTTAGTGTTATTAATATTATGTGATTTTTGCAGATCGGTCCAAATGGAGCGACCGAAGAGGAGTGGGGAGTCAACTTCAGAGCTCTAAATGACCTTTTTCAGATCTCACAGGCCAGGAAAAGCTTATTCAAATATGAAATAGGAGTTCAAATGGTTGAAATATACAACGAGCAAATTCGTGATTTGCTATCATCAGATACATCCAAAAAAGATATCCTTTGCTAGATAAATATATACACCTGATCTCTTTTACATGCCTTGATGCAAAAATATTGTTATCCTTAATTTGCGCACGCTGGGGGTTCTGACGACATCTCAACCAAATGGGTTGGCTGTTCCTGATGCTAGCATGCTTCCTGTAACCTCAACAAATGATGTAATAAATCTAATGGATGTGGGTCTCACAAATCGAGCTATGGGAGCTACTGCAATGAATGCTAGAAGTAGTCGCTCCCATAGGTAATATTTCTTCCATGTTAAAGATGTATCAAGTTATTTTCTTTAAGTATCCTTTTAATGCTTCTAGATGATATGTGCAGTGTTCTTACCATTCACGTTCGTGGGACGGATTTAAAGAGCGGTGCAACTCTTAAAGGTAGCTTCACTTGGTAGATTTAGCAGGTAGTGAAAGATTAGATCGGTCAGAGGCGACAGGTGACAGACTCAAAGAAGCACAGCATATAAACAAATCATTATCCGCTCTAGGGGATGTTATATTCGCTTTGGCACAAAAGAATCCTCACGTGCCATACCGAAATAGCAAACTTACTCAAGTTCTACAAAGTTCCTTGGGTACCATATTCCTCACTTTTACTGATGTTGCGAAATAAATTCATATGTGATTCTATAAGTATATAGTACTTGTTTTTGATTGTCCTGCAGGTGGTCAAGCAAAGACACTAATGTTTGTACAACTCAATCCTGACGTAAACTCGTATTCTGAAACAATCAGTACTCTCAAATTTGCCGAGAGAGTTTCTGGAGTTGAACTTGGAGCTGCTAAGAGTAGCAAAGAAGGAAAGGACGTTAGAGACTTGATGGAACAAGTACTGCGCAATTTTGATTCGTATATGAAATAGATTTTTAATCCATTGAACTTGATCTCACATTGTTTGTTTTAACATCAAGGTGGCATCCCTAAGAGACAGAATCACCAAAAAGGATGAAGAAATCGAAAGGCTGCAACTACTGAAAGATCTCAAAAATGTTTATCCAAATGGCAACAATGAGAAGAAGCTAGTAAGCTCGACGAGGTATGTCTTCTTCGATTAGCAGATATTAAAGAACTATCAAAAGTTTGTGGAAATTATATATTTTTGTACTGATCAGGTTAATTGCTTAAATTACAGTTTCAAGAATCCCAATGGCGAATCCCCCAAGTCCAAGACTAGGCTTGGTAGAGATGCTGAGATGTTATCACCTAGAGGTGAAGACACTGAGGAAGTGTCAGAGAGATCAGAAAGGTAAGAAAAATCTTAAACTTGGCGAAGCAAATGTGCACTCTAATGATTTATTTAAAAACAGACAGTTTTGTTATAACGATTTTTTGGGACTTATTGTCGTCATATGAATGAAGGTCTAGGTCATCGTCTGCGCTTTCAAGACTAAGCTTAAAGGATACTTCTAAGACATCATCAGGTAATAGTTTCTTGAATAAAATGTTTTGCTCTTGTTGAACTCAAGCCCACCAATGGCTTTCATCGCGGTTTTCAGGGTTAAAGAAATCCGGAAGCGCATCCTCCTTAAAGCCATCATCTCCGGCCTCCAAAAAGCCATCATCTCCAGCCTCCATAAAGCCATCATCTCCAGCCAAAAGATTTATATGATTTTTGCATCATTTAATTTGTTATCTTTCACTTTTTGTGAAGCTCATTCATCATTCTTAAACATACTCTCATAGTTAGATAGCTGTGTGCTCTCATTTTTTTTGAAGAAATTTCTTCTGTAAATTTTGTAAAGTTGTCAAATTGTGATACTTAAATGTAAATACAATGCCTACTCTCTCAAACACTCTTGTTTATTCCCAATTGACAACTAAGATATGATATTTTAATCAAAAAAAATTGATATTACAAAGGAAGCAATTACAATATTGTAGGATAGAAATTAATCAAAATCACGATTGAGATTTTTATTGCCTTCGAAAATAAATACATTTTCCAAATAGAGGCAAAAAGTTCAAAAAAGTGTACGCTTATTATCACTCCATTTGTACCACACGTTTAGTGGCGAAAACATCTTATTGCATTTTCATGCAAACAAGCAAATCGGAGGAATAATTCACATTCAGGTGGCGATTGGATTGAGTCTCTCTTGGGTCGTCTCCGCCCAAGAGGAGCATACCCTTTTGGCTTTTGCCATCCCCAGCTGCATTTCCCTCCAGGTACCACCCCCTTCACGTCCATTTCAGATTCAAAATTCAATCTTTTTTATTCATATGTAAAATTTTCTCTATCTTACCTGCTTAGGTAAAAATTAAGGATTCAAGATGGTTAATGCGGGATTTGCGATAGATCTCGATAAGCCTTTAGTATTCCAGGTACATTCGTAGTTCAATGCTCTATATGCGCGCGCTTGTGTTATATCATATGAGTATATATATTGAGGGGGAAGTATCATGTGGAACCCCCCTCTTTCTATGGATCCATGGATCCCCTTCATCACCGTTGATTGCATTTTTTGTGTGCACCAGATTGTGCCACGTGTTTGCATTTTTGAAATGCACATGTGAGTTGCACATGACAAATGCACACGTGAGTTGCACATGCTCATTAATGCGCTGGCACAATCTGGTGCGTCCAAAATGCAAACAGTAAATGCAATCAACGAATGCAAAGAGGGATCCATGGATCCATGAAAAGGTGGGGGTTTCACATGATACTTTCCCTATATATTGATGAAGTGTTAAAAAAATTGATACTTGCTGAAATAGATTAAATGCTGAGATTTGAATGATGATTGTGAGCAGGTTGGCCACTTAGGAGAAGATTATGACAAATGGGTCCATATTCCCATTGTTGGAAATAAAGGACCACGCTTTTTTGGGAACGATTACCTTGAGGTAAAAGATACCTGAGCTTGTGTATTTCTTTCCATCGAGCGAGATAACCATCACAGAATAGAGCTTCTTTGGTGGCTTTTCATAAGGGTGTTGTTCAAGAACTAATTTTTCCAATGTACTTGGAAGTTAAATAGTTGTGATAGCATCTGTTTCCATCATATGGGTGCCAAAATTTAAAGCTGCTCTTTCTGAAACTTATTAGTCGCATTTTGTCGAATATTTCATGGAACTTTTAAGCATCGAACTTTTCACAATTTTTCTGCTAGTTTGTTCTTGAACTTATTTAATTTGCACTGCTTGTATATGCTAGATGTTGACCAAAACAAAATGGTGGGTTATTCCTACTGTTTGGCTGCCAGTTATATGCGTGTTAGTTTCAAAGTCTCTAAGTATGGGACTCGTGACTTCACACGCAGCCATGCTGCTTATTTTTGGGTTATTCATATGGACATTGATGGAGTACACGTTGCATCGATTTCTTTTCCATGTGAAAACAACTAGCTACTGGTAAACCATTTTCTAGTTCTTCATAGACTTTTCCTATTTTTCATTTAGTAATGTTTTCCTTCTAGGTTACAGATTCTACCGAACATTCAACTCAGACATTTTTTGTGTAGGGCAAACACAGCTCATTACCTCCTTCACGGATGCCACCATAAGCATCCTATGGACGCTTTGAGACTTGTGTTCCCTCCTGTTGCAACAGCAATTCTTTGTGTCCCGGTAAGTTAAAAATCTCTATCATCTAAAATAGCTAGCTAATTCAGAATAGTAACACCTTCGCTATCTCTTCTAACTTCACCCCTTGCACTTATAGTTCTGGAGCATAGTCAGAGTTCTAACTACGCCATCTATTGCTCCTGCTGTCTTCGCTGGAATTTTATCAGGCTACGTGATGTACGATCTAACTCATTACTACCTTCATCACGGAAAGCCACTAGATGGTTACTTCCAGTCCCTCAAGGTAATCCCTCGCTGTATGATCTTCATCCTACCGCATTTTAAATAATCCACTCTCCATTTTTTTGCCGCTTTTGCAGAGATATCACTTGAACCATCACTTCAGACTCCAGGAGTTGGGCTTCGGCATTACTTCTAAACTTTGGGACATCGTGTTCGGAATCTCCCTCCAAAGAAGAACGCTTAGAAAATATCGATGAATCACAGTTACAGAGCTCCATACTCTTTCCCATGATGTATGGCTAGTCTGAAACATTCTTGTCCAGAAATTCTGCATACAACAACAAAGAATGTAACCTTTGGTGCCAAATTAAAACTACGTCGTTTGTTTTCAAAAATTAAGCAAATGATGTAGTTTAATGTTGAAAAGTACCAAAACTAGTTAGTTCCATTGCGAAAGTAAATGGGCCGGCCCAACAGCGACTTCACCCTCCTCGAGCCGGATCGTGACATTTAACCTAACAGAGTCTTCTTCTATCGATTCAGCTTCCCTTTCGCCGGTCAAATCTGATCTGATCGCAGTCTCCAGTTTCCGATTTGTCCAATTCGAGAGATTCAGAAAATGGCTTCAAGGAAGCTCCTTTCTTCTCTCCTTCGCTCATCCGCTCGCCGTGCCGGCCGACCACCCGTCGCATCAAGTACCAAACATGCCGCGCCGAAGACTTCTTCTCCTGCTGGCTATTTGATGAATCGCGTCGCACAGTACGCTACCTCTGCTGCCCCAGCGTCACCTCCATCATCCGCTGCTAAGGGCGCTCCTACTAGTGCATCTGGGAAGATCACTGATGAGTTTACCGGAGCTGGATCTATCGGAAAGGTGTGTCAGGTTATTGGTGCTGTTGTTGATGTCAGATTTGATGAAGGTTTGCCTCCGATTTTGACTGCACTTGAAGTTATGGATAATTCTATACGTTTGGTGTTGGAAGTGGCTCAGCATTTGGGAGAGAATGTTGTTAGGACTATTGCTATGGATGGTACTGAAGGACTGGTTCGCGGACAGAAAGTTCTTAACACTGGCTCCCCTATCACCGTATGTCCTATCTTTTTAATGATTACATTCGAAGTTTACAGCATTCCTATAGATAATATAGGATATATACTGATATTTGTTCCATTAACTTGTGATAATATCTGATATTTTGTTTGGTCTATTGTATCATTGAACTCTTTATTTGCAGCGAACACACCGCCATCATGTAAAATTGTGATTTTTGGGATTGCATTTTCACTGGTTTTTACTCTATCAGGTTCCTGTTGGGAGGGCTACGCTTGGTCGTATCATTAATGTCATTGGAGAGCCAATTGACATGAGGGGTGACATTAGTGAGTAAATCAAATCATTAACATTTTGCATTGCTTACCAGCTTGTTTTCACTTCAATAAGTTTTAAAGCACGTGTTTTTGTCTTGCAACAGAGACGGATCATTTTCTTCCTATCCATAGAGAAGCTCCGGCTTTTGTTGAACAGGCTACTGAGCAGCAGATTCTTGTCACTGGTATCAAGGTATCTTATTATAACACTTTACGGACAAAATACACATCAGTCCTCTCTATGATAGTGCTTTAGGGTTTTAAATTGATTCAGTCATAAACTTAATGGTCCATGTGTTGCTTAGGTTGTTGATCTCCTAGCTCCATACCAGAGGGGAGGAAAGATTGGACTTTTTGGCGGTGCTGGTGTAGGGAAAACTGTGCTGATTATGGAGCTTATTAACAATGTTGCTAAAGCCCATGGTTCATACCCAAACCATGTATGCTACTATGTTGAAATTTCTTATCATCGTGTTAACTTGTAACTTGCGCGCTTGCAGGTGGGTTCTCTGTGTTTGCTGGTGTTGGGGAGCGTACTCGTGAGGGCAATGACTTGTACAGAGAAATGATTGAAAGTGGTGTTATTAAGCTAGGTGAAAAGCAAGTATGATGCCCATATCCAACTTATTTTCCATTGCTGTAAATAGCTTTATGATCTGTATACTAATAGTTTAATTATGATCAAAAGCTGAAACCTCATTTTTGAAAATGGCTTCTGTCAGAGTGAGAGCAAGTGCGCTCTTGTATATGGGCAAATGAACGAGCCCCCGGGTGCTCGTGCTCGTGTTGGGCTCACAGGGTTAACTGTTGCTGAGCACTTCAGAGATGCTGAAGGTCAAGATGTGCTTCTCTTCATTGACAACATTTTCCGTTTTACTCAGGTGAATCTTTGTGGGAATTCACATTTAGTGATTAATGTTATTCATTTGTTGACTATTACTTTATTCCTCTATGCCAATCTGCTAGGCCAATTCAGAGGTGTCTGCTTTGCTGGGACGTATTCCTTCTGCTGTCGGTTATCAACCTACCTTAGCTACAGATTTGGGAGGACTTCAGGAACGAATTACAACCACAAAGAAGGGGTCAATCACATCCGTGCAAGCTATTTATGTGCCAGCTGATGATTTGACAGATCCAGCTCCTGCAACCACCTTTGCACATCTTGATGCTACTACTGTGCTCTCTCGACAGGTACTTTTATGTATCCATCCAAAATGCTGGTAGGAGACTTGGGTTTATAAATTTTATTTGTTCTAAGCTTTAATGTCATCTGATAATCAGATCTCCGAGCTGGGTATTTATCCTGCTGTTGATCCTCTGGACTCTACATCTCGTATGCTCTCCCCCCATATCCTTGGAGAAGAGCATTACAATACTGCTCGTGGTGTTCAGAAAGTTCTCCAGAACTACAAAAATCTTCAGGATATTATTGCCATCTTGGGTATGGATGAGCTCAGTGAAGATGATAAGTTAACTGTTGCTAGAGCTCGTAAGATTCAAAGGTTTTTGAGTCAGCCCTTCCATGTTGCCGAGGTTTTCACCGGTGCCCCTGGAAAGTACGTCGAATTGAAAGAGAGTATTGCCAGTTTCCAGGTTAGCACTTCTTATTAAATATTCTTATTTGTAAATTTATCGGCATGATCTTGATATGTGGGAAATGGGTGTATGTTGGTGGTTTTCTGTTGTTGACATATAATTATGGCACCTTTAGTCTTGCATTTGCTCTTTTTATACATTCCTTTTGTATATTTTTTTCAGGGTGTTTTGGATGGGAAATATGATGACCTCTCTGAGCAGTCATTTTACATGGTTGGTGGAATTGAGGAAGTTCTGGCTAAGGCTGAGAAGATTGCCAAAGAGAATGCTGCATAATGATGCACCAACATGATCCCATATGTGAATCAATAATTTATCTCTGTAGAAAGTCAGCAAGAGCCTGAACTTGCTTCTCTTTTACCTATTATGACCAAGAGTTGGATTTTACATTTTGAATGTTGTTTCTAAACAGGTTCCTAATGTGAAGTGAGGCAGCAAGATTAATACTTTCTAATAGCTCTCTCAGGCAATAATACACACATTTTTTCAATTTTTGTTGTAAGCAATTACAAAAGACTAAACAAACCATGATGCCTAAACAACATCAAGAACCGACAAGGTAGTAGCTGGAATATATTGAATTCATATTATACAATTTCCATTGGTGCATATCTTCATCATCATTTCAGTCTGTTCCTATCATTTTCTGAGACATGTTCATGACCACTTTTCCATAAGAACGTGCAACTTATAACTGTAGATAAGATATTAACGGCTCGCACTTTATTGACAAACTCAAGGTGACCCCAAGGCTATCTTCTCATTCAATGTGGAAAATGACTCCACAATGCCATCAAAGGACATGTCTCTGTTGAGTTAACAGAGTCAAAGGTTTCAGAAAATCTAAAATGCTTTTATGAGACTCACATTTCACCGCCATCTTATTATCAAAACTCTACCAAATACTACTACATTCTGTAGTGTTTAATCACACCATGAAGAAAACAAGCTCCAGTTTTATTAAAACAAAAACCCAAAAACTTGAATAAAAATTCTAGTGCTGTTTCTTGCTAATAATCTTCCTGAACCAGTAAGCAGACATCTTTGGGTATCTCTTCAGAGTATTGAAGTCAACATAAACTATGCCAAATCTTGATGTGTATCCCAATCTCCATTCAAAATTATCAAGCAATGACCAAGCAAAGTACCCTTGCACATTAGCCCCATCATCCACAGCCTTCTTCAGTTGCTGAATATACGATCGGTAGTATTTAATCCTAGTGAAGTCCAGCAAACCCTGATGAAATGTCACATTACCCGGATCATCCATTCCTACAACAAGGAAATAAACGCGTTAATATGGTGTAGTTGTAACTTTTGTTCTAAGAATTTGTAGATATTATCATAGAAGTTCTTTACCGTTCTCCGATAAATACATTGTAGGATTTCCATATCGCTCTTTAACGTAGCTTACGGCTTTGTATAGACCCCATGGCACCTTGTACAGCCAGCTTGAATATGCCTAACAGAGAAGTTAAATGAATCAGAGTTCAAACAATGTCAAAAAGTTTATAGCAATCGAAAAAAGTTCTTACTCTTTCGCCAATGGGTACTCCATTTTTATCATCTGCAATAAGGTTAATAGTATTTCAAGCTGTAAGCAAACGAATATAAATGCAAAAACTTTTTTACAAGTGAAGAAATGAGCATACAAGCAAATCCAGCAAGCCAATCGTTGGAGTAACTTGAGTCCTTTGGAACGGATGAGTTGCGTGAGTTATCATACATGTAGTAGGAAGTGTACTGATTAACACCAAGGAAGTCCATGGAACCTTTAACCATTTTAACTTCACTTTCACTGAATTTAGGCAGCCGATCACCAACTATATTTTGTATCGTTTTTGGGTATTCTCCATATACCAATGGATGAAGGAACCTGTATATGCAAATCCATTAGATCAGATAACATAGAAGAAAATAAAAGAGTATCCCAAGTTATGTGTTTTTCGAGTTACCATCCAATGTGGAAGTCCCTTGATCTTTGAGCAGCGTAGTTATCAGCCTTTCCTCTAGTCAGAGGTTCATACCAAACAAAGTCCAAAAGTATTCCAACTCTTCCTTTCTGCGTCTTCTGCAGTGAAAATAGTTTTAGTACTTTCAGCAAAAATATAATCGGTATAACCTAAACGGAGGGTATATTGTAGCAATCTTAACTATATATTTATCGCGATATCTTTGAGAAGTAGCTCCATGAGCCAGGATCATATTATGTGCAACAATGTAAGGCTCAGTTGCAGAATTTCCTGCAGTGCAGTTTCCAAATCCTTTAGAGCACCTCCCTGGTGCAAAAAACCCATTATCATACCCAAGAGCAGCCACCACTCTAGGCTCATTGAATGTCATCCAATCCTTAACTCTGTCTCCATAAGCCTTGAAACAGAAGTCTGCATAGTCCGCAAAGTCCTTCCTGAAGAAGTCTCATTCATGTCAATTCCTATACACTCAAAAGTGAAACACTTGCAAGAACAATACTTACACTACTTGTTTGTTAAGCCACCCTCCATACTTATTTTCCAAAGCTAGTGGAAGATCATAGTGATACAAATTTGCATATGGAGTGATACCTGCAGATCAATTATTACGACTTATTCACTGATGTATACATCACTTGTCGCGAAATAGAGTAAATATTTCTTGTAGTACCTTGTTTAAGCATGTAGTTAATAAGCCTGTTGTAATATGCAACTCCTTCCTTGTTAGCTGTCCCAGTACCATCTAAGAAGTGTGTAAAACCCCTCCATTAGTCACTCAGTCATAAAACTCAAATGACAAAAAGACGGAAAACTCGGTTTCTTACTTGGGAATATCCTTGACCACGAGATGGAGAAACGGTAAGCATCGAAACCGAGCTTCTTCATGATGTCAATATCTTCCTGAAGAGTATCAAAATGTTCAAAAAATCACTCTCAATGCATTCATACATACTAAGATGCACAATAATAAGTAGTGCAGTGGAGCTAGCCTAAAGAAGTGACCTTGTAGCGGTGATATTGGTCGACGGACACTTCACCAGTGGCATTGTTTTGGACAATCCCTGTAACAAAATTAAACATCATCGTCAGCTGCTGCTTTTTTAGTAAACAAGCAAAGAGTGCAGAACATGTAAATTCATTGAAGTAGTTTTAGCTAGTGGGTAAAGTACCTGGAATTTTGATGAACTCATCCCAAATGCTGGGACCTCTACCACCTTTATGAGCCATACCCTCTACTTGGTAGGCCGAAGTGGCCGTGCCGAATATGAAATTCTTAGGAAAGGCAGCCCTGCTGAGGCCACCAGTGTCTAGCTGAACTGCCTTTTCCTCATCCATCATGAACTCATCTTTCTCAGCCAAACACTGATTTGTGACTACTAGTATTAGTAACGAGAGTGAGATTTGAAGGGTCTTCATATTACAAGTTTCCTGAATGAGTGAGTGAATGATTGGAACAGGGTTGCATCCTTTTATAGACACACACTAAACTCATTAGGGCTGCTTGTTGCTGAATGCAAAGTAGGTAATTAATCACACTTATCAACAACATATATATTATAAGGATATATTCCAATCATTCATCTTATCCATAATTTCATTAATTTAGTGTAACGTATCAATCACTAGGTCACTCATTCAGCGTTATGCACTAACTCAAAAGGTTATTATGTGTCACCCAATTGATGAACGGATAGATGAAATATACGGTTGAAATGTGATGTTACAAATGTAATTTAAAGATAAAGATGTATTGGAAAGCTTCTTATCATTCGATAACACATGTCCCACATTTTGCACATTTGCGAAAATTATTAACACTTTTGAGTATAATTGTTTTGACTTAAATTATACAAACAAAGTAAAATTATATATTTAGTTGTTACCTTCTGTCCATATATTTTAGACAAAATTTGTAACATATATCGTTGATCATATCATTTCAACCTCACTCTTAAAGGAGTGTTATCTTATCATTAAGTCAACTTTATCTTAAAATATCGACGTGGCAATTTTGATTGGATTTGTAACGGATCGTATTATTATCATCCTATTATATTATGCCACACAGTTACTCTAGTAAGAGATTTCTTTCTTATGTATGAGATTTATACGATTTATATTCATTATAACCGCTATCAAAAAAATGTCAACATTTCACGTTATTAACTTTTAAAATATATGAATTAAACGGTTGATATTGATATATATCATTCTTATTATGATTTATCTTCAAACTTACTTTCCTGCTACTATGACTATAATCGTCATTGATTTGTGAGGTGGATCACTAATGAATGCTCGCCTGATGCATCCAAATTCAGTTATTCAAACGTAAATATGATATAGCTTTGAATAGTGTGACCTCCCTAGATGCATGCGTGCCATTACGATTCCATAAATTATTTATATATAAAAAGGTGCTGTAGTTGCTTTCTAACAATTAAAGATAAAGTTTTAAGTCAAATGTGTAACACCCCAAATTATATTAGATTTTAAAAGGGCATTACATCGGGTGTACGGTCCCTAAAATCACATTTGGAACGTGAATGTTATATATATACTGCACTTCAACATAATTAATCAAAATAATATTTAATTACATGTTTTAGTTAAACTTCCATGTTATTGTCTAACGAAAGATAAAATGAACTAAACGTCTCACATATACAACTTTACAAGTTAAGCAGATACGCCAATCATCCATATCTGAAATAAATATTTATCGAAGGGGTGAGTCAACAACTCAGTAAGTAAGACAAACCCAAACTAATTAAGAATTGACATAGTGATAAGTATGCACAAGAATACGAATAAAAGTTTCAAAGAGGTTACAAACGAGTCAACCAGACACCCACAGACAGATGATGAAACGAAGCACACAAAAGAGTTAGCAGGTAAGAGAATTCAACGATCCAGAACGGAATTCCAAAATTCAGAATATAATTCAAAGATCCAGAACATAATTAGACGACCAAGAATAGAACGATCCAAAACAGAACGATCCAGAACAGGAGTAAACGATCCAGACCAGGAGTAAACGATCCAGAACAGGAGTAAACGATCCGGAACAGAACGATCCAGAACAGGAGTAACTTCGGTTTATAAATAAATTTTGAATTGCATTTGAAGATTGATTTGTGTTGTAAAAGTTTTCAACCTCTTTTTTTATAAGAATAGAATACATCAAGAAGACATTATAACCTGGGGATACAATCCTAAAAACCTATGGCAACAATCCAAGTTGCTCCAAGAGAAATTTTTTGTAATAATTTCTTTGCAAGCCAATCTGCTTTATCATTCGCCTCTCGTCTAATTGCAAGAACATTTCTTTCTTTATTTTATTATAAAAATTTGAACACATGATGCCATCCAGCAACGCCATTTGTTTTGTGCGGACTATTATTAAGTCATTCCACTACTTTCACACAACCTTTATGGATAATCTTTTGAATTACTTCAAATTTTATTTTCTCATTCAAATATTTATCCATACTATGCAAATAAATCAAATGTCTCAAGCCACTGAAATCAATTTATTAAATTTTAGCATTTCTTAAAAATTAAATTGATAAATTTTTAAATTGAAGTACGCACATAAATTATTTTAAATGTGCTAATTACCTCAAAATAAATGAATAAAATCATTAAAACATCATAATTTTTCAAATCTTTAAAAACACATTTCACGTTAACAACATAATAGAGTAAAGATCAGGTGAGACATTATATATTCGCGGGACGAGATGATTTCATTTTAATCGTGATTGATTAATCTACGTGTTAAAATTAAATTGATTTGTAATAAAAACTGTGCGGTTGGATTTGTAAAATACATGGACGTTTGGATTTGACGGTTATTTTTAATTTAAGTATCACCCGTTGGATTATTATTGATAAACGGTTGAGATATGTCCCACATTTTTACGAAAAGATATTCGTCCTCCTTGATTTTTTGCCTGAAATTGCATATCTCAATGATCTTGTTGAATATTATAAAAGAACACAACATGATTCATATCATTTACATTAGTTGAGTGCTCCAAAATGAGAATGAATTACATTTCAAGAACAATATTACTTGTTATAACAATGATATTTGACATCAAACTAGTAGCACTAACAAATGCTCACAATAATTTTATTTTTTTAGAGGATGATTCTTATTCAAGTTATAATCTCAAATCTAAAAGCACGGTGGCAGAATCAGTTACATCAAAAGAGAGTACATCTTCCAGCCTTGATATTTTTATTCAAGAACTGTTTTGTGACATTGACAACGACGATTGTCATATTAGTAACAATAATGAGGTGTCCAAACTACCACATAAAAAGAGAAGACATGATGCAGCAAAGACTGAAGTATGGCCAAAGCTTGATGATGGTACAGAACTTCCATCGAACATGCCACAAAAGGTTAAGTGGTATATCTACCTTAAGAGTGGAACTAGTGTATCTCTTCTCAAGAATAACCAACTTACGACCACCGATGTTAATATCAATAAGGCCAGATTATGTATTACACCCATATTAATTTCAAGTGAAAATCATAGTATCTTGACTACTAACGAGAAGAAAATTTTGGATACAAAGGACAAGAATAACAATTGGAATCATATTGAAATTCCGCTCTTAGACCCGCAACTTGATTCATGCATCATAACATTAAAAAAGTCTGTTTATAACGAAAATACAAAGGGTCAACGTGTGTTATACGTCTTGACCAATGGATGGAACAAAATTGTTAAAAAAAATAGATTGAAAGTTGGGGATGTTATTCAACTTTGGTCATTCAGAATTGACGGTGAGCTGAACTTAGCCCTTGTCCGTCCTGAAGAGGAGACTGATTAATAAAAACTTCTTATATAATTATCTCAAGTACAATATCGACAATACTTAACTATAAAATGAGCCCAAGGAGTAGCGGTGTATCATCTCCACCCGGTCTTTGGTCTCAGAGGTTCGTGGTTTAATAAGTCCTTGAGCGACAAATGAATTCATTGAAAATTTCTTATTCTGTTGTTTTGAGTTTGTCATATATATGTAAGAATTAAATTTTAAATGACAAAACTTAAAAATAAAAAGTTACGCCATATAATATCCAATAATATTTAAAAGGGTTAATTGCAGTAAACCACCATTATAATATGGTGTTTTGCAGTAAACCACCATTATAATTTTTTTTGCAAAACGAGTATATTATAACATCGCCGTTAACAGAAAACCACCAATTTTACTGTTCCGTTAAAAATCGTCGTTAAATCGAATTTTTTATTATTAATTTAATCTAATTTTAGGGTTAATTGCAGTAAACCACCATTATAATATGGTGTTTTGCAGTAAACCACCATTATAATTTTTTTTTGCAAAACGAGTATATTATAACATCGCCGTTAACAGAAAACCACCAATTTTACTGTTCCGTTAAAAATCGTGTAAAGATTAAAGAATTTGCGTAAAAGTAATAGACCAAAAAAAATTAAACCATTGTGTATAGATTAAAGTAATAAAAAGAGAAATGGTGGTGAGGGGATTCGAACACTTCACCCAATCCAAATAACATTTCAATGGACTATCAGAAGTAAGGTTTAAGAAGGACGGATAAATAAATGTGAGATAGTGCGATATGATCTCAACCGTTGAATACTAATAATCCAACAGATGAGATTTGATTCAAAAAATAACCATCAATCTCAACCGCTAGGGTTTTTTGCAAATTCACCCGCCCATTATATAAAAACCAACTTTAATCTCAACCGCAAATTAATCTAATCCAATAGTTAATATTGAGTCATTCTGTCTCATCTAAATTCTTTGTTTCTCTTAAACTTTATCCGAACTATCAGACTATTTTTTGTTACTGCAAATTTAGTTATATTTATTTTCTCGTCTCGTGAAAGGATCAGCCGTATTATAATGGTGGTTTACTGCAAATTTGGTGGTTTTCTGTTAACGGCGATGTTATAATATACTCGTTTTGCAAATTTTTTTATAATGGTGGTTTACTGCAAAACACCATATTATAATGGTGGTTTACTGCAATTAACCCTAAAATTAGATTAAATTAATAATAAAAAATTCGATTTAACGACGATTTTTAACGGAACAGTAAAATTGGTGGTTTTCTGTTAACGGCGATGTTATAATATACTCGTTTGGCAAAAAAAAATTATAATGATGGTTTACTGCAAAACACCATATTATAATGGTGGTTTATTACAATTAACCCTATTTAAAATTATGTCATATAATATCAAATAATATTTATAATTTATTTTGGAAATTTGAAATTTTGAATTCATATTTAAGATTGAAGAGCATTGAAATTTAGGGTACAGAAAAATGTTTATTACTGTTCTGGACAATCCGTGTAACAATAAATAAACAACATAAGAGCAGAACATATGAATTCATCAAGTAGAATTGTTGCTTGCAGAAAGCGAGTATAGAAAAATGTTTATTACTGTTTGCACTTTTGAATATAATTATTTAGTACTGTTCTTATTTTTGAATATAACTGATTACTCATGATAAAATTATATTTTTCATTCCATAGTCTTTAATATATGATCATATAGGTCTCACTCTTAAATAAGTATTATCTTCTCACTGCTATTAATACCTTGAATCTCATTCCCTTGTCCCTCTTTAATCATTTCCACGTTTGGTTGTATATATTTTTATGTTATATGTTTCGAGGAATGTTTAGTTACATTTACATTCTTAGTTTATATTTGTAAGATCAAATTTCAAGCGTACATCACATCTATTAATTTATCAATTGGATGACACGTGACAACCACCAACCCAATTGCATTGAATGTCACCCACTAACTCGAAAGGTAATCATGTGTCACACGATTGATGAATTAGTGGATAGAATGAACAGTTGAGATATTATCTTAATTATAAATGTAAATTAGTGATAAAAATATACATGAGTGCCCCTCTACATGTTTTCATCCATACATGTAAATAAAATATGTTATTCCAAATGCGTGACATGTTTTTGAAAAGAATAGTTCAATTCTTCAAAGCTGTCACAAGGAGCAGACAAGAATAGAGCTAGGACAGAGAACTGAAAGAAGCTATGATTGGAAGGTTTCTTAATCGCAAGATTTCATAAACCTTAAAGTTTCCTAATTTGAAGTTGGAAATCCTAGAACTACCAGTATTACAACCTGAAGAAAGATTTCATAACCAATATAGGTAATCTTGATAAAGATGGTTTTGGGAAACCAGTCCTAGAAGGTTTTGTATAATTTCCTAAAGCTGGAATTTAGAAATTTAAATGTCTTATGCTCCATTTGGTTGCATGAAAAAATAGATAGAAAAGAAAATTTGATGGAAAATTTAAAGGAAAATATTTGGGTGTGTTTGGTTATATCACGGAAAATGAAAAAATAACAAAAAAATAATATTAAATTTTCCTCTCAATTTTCCAAAGGAAAATTACTCTCCTTTACTTTTTCCCTTAAATTTCTTCTCATTACTTTTCCCACATCCAAACGGAGGGTTAAAGAATTTTGATTTCTTAGTCAATCAAAATTGTTGAAGACAACCAACCCAAGCAAAAACTTAAAGCATGTATATTATATCGCGAGACTTGGAGTTAGAGGTGATTGTTCAGTTGTGTGTGTGATAGGAAAATTGACTGATACACTGCCGCAGCTAGGCAAAGAAAGAAATAGACATACCCATTGATACCCTACTGTAGAGGACGACCGTAGCAAACAACGATTCCATAAATTTTATGTATATATAATTCAGCCTTAGTTGCTTTCTAACAATTATAGATAAAGTTGTAAGTCAAATGCAGCTTCTCAGTTGGTGCACTTGATTGCATTGTTTTGACTTAAAAGATGCGTACAACTATAGCTTAAAAATGAATTTGTTGTCGTAAATTTATGCAATTTCTCTAAATAAGTTCGTCTAGATAGCTTGATTAAATTTTTATACAAGCAGTGCTTAGTACTACTATTTGTATAAAAATTGCATTAGAATCTTGACTTTGATTTGGTGAATATTAGTCAAGTCAGCCCTATTGTTATGATTTGTACGAATTACATTTTGATTAGTCCGGTGAATAATCGTTGTTCTCCCTTTGAAAACTCTGATATAATACCGGCTATTAATTACTAAAGGATCATCAGAGAAGCATAATTTCCAACAATGTGTGCTGAATGAGCGTTTGGACGAAGTTGTCCTGGGAGAGTGATCACATGATACTAGAATACATAGTTGCTTGCCTCAAATTCTAGAGCACATCAGGCTTACTTAATTCACAGTTAAGTCTATTTCAAGAAGCTATAAGTACCTTTTCAACATGGAGGTAGAAATATAAAGGAGAATTCTTTATATTTCCCTAAATACAATATAGTTCTAGGTGGACATGCAGTAAGACGAAAGAATACGATCAATTGAAGTTTTTAACAATTTTATGGTTGATATTGATAACCGTCAAATTTCAACTGCTCGTTTTTTTAAAATCTTACCGTCCAATTAATTAATAATCAACTTTAATCCAACCGTCGATTTAATCAAATTAACGGATGATATTACGTCATTCTATCTTACAAAAAAAGACATTCATCTTGTATGCTGCAAATGTTGTTGAAGGGACAAAAAAATTAGCATCTCATTTTTACAAATTTTAGATGGTGAGAAGCAGAGTTAGACATAAGTTTATTCTTAGAGACCCTGAAGTAGGGATGCACAAATATGACCCAGACCGGGAACCCGACCGGATTTTCTCGGGTAGGGCCAAGACCGGATCGGAATATTTCGGGTCGGGTCGGTCTTCGGGTCGTGAGTTTTACAAATTTCCGGGTCCGGATTTTTATTTAAAATTACACTAAAATGATCCGGGCCGACCCGGACCGGACCGGGACCGGACCGGAATTTCACGGGTCGGATCGGTCCTTGGGTCACCCATTGAATAAAACCCGGGTCATCGGGTCAACCCGGACCGGGTCAATCCGGGTCGGGTCGGTCCGGGTCGACCCGGATGTGCATCCCTCTGAAGGTGGAATTTAATGGCATTTCCAAGCTCAATAATTCGCAAACTTCAATCAAGCAGAAATGATTGTATTTTAGACGAGTAGTATATAAGATGGAATGAAGTGAGTGATACAAGACGTGATTCAACGATCTTTCTTTTTTGTTTCTCTTTGTTTGGTCCTCAGACCTCAAGGCACCTCTTCCATACGGAGGGTGAGATCACAAACTATCCGTGTTTTGAGATTTAAATTATATAGTTGGTCTTATTTGAAACCCAGTCTCATTTTTGATATCCTTGAGACTCCAAATCTCACTGTTAAATTTTTTTAATCACACGACAATTAGATTGATACGTGTCCTCATCACATGCATTTAATTATTCCAAGTGGAATCATATGGTATCTTTTATCTTGCACAAAAATATTTATAACCGTTGGATTTAGCTCATGGATCTGTTCGGCGGATATTTTGATCGATTATTAGCTTCATTTTTTATTAATTTTGTATCGTTGCTTGACTTATTATTGTTATATGAACAGTTTACTTGTGGTGAAGAGTTGATTTATCAAGATATATGATTTATGACATTAAGAAGAAAAAGTGGTTTAATTGAGTGAAAAATTCAACAAAAATACAAACTAGACAGTTAGACCTTCACATTTTCTAAAGGTTGTACATAATGTTTGTATGTCCAAATGAAACAAGCTGTATATCATTAAAAAGTTACCTCGATTATCTCTTAGTTTACATCAAATCCAAATTCCGAGACTTAGAGGGTCAAATATGCATTCAGATATGAAACAACGGTTAGCTTGGGTCTCTCAAAGTTTAGTCCATCATCCCGAGGCACCCGAGGTACTATTTGGTCTCGGCATATTGATTCTCTAATCCTTCCCAAGGTAACAGAGACATTCAAAATGGCTCTAACCTCTTGACCCTCCAGTGCTACTAGAGGCTTCCGACCCTTTTTGACATATACTTTATAAACACATTTTCTGAATTTTAGAAAAGAGAGGTAGATTTTACGGAGAAAGAGGATATACAAACAAAGAGAAATAGACATTCTCCATGAGTGGAAAACATCCAAAGGTGTATTAGATTCAAGTTTTCATAATGATTTTTTTCCGAAAATCACCCTTTCAATAGCTGAATTTTGACGAAACTACGAGTTTTATAGGAATTTAGAAATAGACATTTGTTGTGAGTTTTATATCGGTATATAGGAATTTAGAATAACCAACGAGTAAGACTTTCTAATTGTTTAGTGACTATGGAACTAGCGTTAGAGATAAGAAGAGTAGGCTGTTTCTTTATCCGATATTTTACATTGATCACCATTATGGAAGTTCGTGATTAGTATAATTATCTCGAGCAAGTTAACGAATCAGAAAAGTGAGACTTGAATAATTGGAATCAAAACTCAAACTTGGCGAAATCTTGTTTTGAGTTACGATTAGTAGTAAACTTCAAATTATTAGACGTTTTATTTCATAATTCTTCTGATCTTGTTTTGATACATTAGACTAGAGAAATTGGACTTAAAAATCTTCTCCATTAGATTGTGTCTATCTTGATTTCTTGCACTATTTATCCACATATAAAAATCAAAATATTAATTCGTGCTAGTTAGACGAAAGCCGATCCTCACATAGTGCACGTGTTTAAGTTTGATTCTTGGACGACCTAAAATACCTCGGATTATAAATAATTAAGTTTTGAATTGCATTTGAAATCTCTAAATCACATACTTTGTGGTACAAAAATACAAAAAGTCAAATTGCAAGGTACTGCATCCGATATTTATATACTAACTTTTCACTTCAAGAAAACTCAGCGTGCTTTGATTTGTGCAACATATAGCTTCTAATGTTTTTGTTAATGTAGATTGTTTGAGATGATTCAAATAGAAACTCAATTTCTTTTAAATGGAGCAATTTGAGATAATTCAAATTACAACTCAACTTATGAGCAGAAGTAAGCAGAGAAGATAGTTTAAATTAAAGGCAACTTGCAATACAATCGAAAGAAACATTAGGAAGGACCTAAAATAATATCGTTAATAATCATTTATGGAGGAAAATATGTTTCTAGGTCTAACCATTTAACTGAAGTTGGCTTGTACAATTCAAACAAACTGTAGTTGATTTGTGTTGTAAAAGTTGATTGGATCAACCTCTCTTTTATACTATTCATGAAAACATTATAACCCGGGGACACAACTCTAAAAAGTTAGGGCAACAATCCAGGTTGCTCCAAGAGATTTTTCTTGTAATAATTTCTTTGCAATCGAATCTGCTTTAACATTCGCCTATCGTCTGATTGTAAAAATATCTCATTCCTTATTTTGTTGTAACAATTCCGAACACACTTGATACCATCCAACAATGCCATTTGTTTTGTGCGGTCTATAATTAAACCATTTCACTACCTTCACACAACCTCTTGATGGATACTCTTTTGAATTACTTCAAATTTTATTTATCACATTTAAATATCTATGGAAAACTATACAAATAATTCAAATATCTCATGGCATTGAAATCAATTTATTAAATTTTAGCACTTCTTTAAAATTAAATTGATAAAAAATTTCTTTCCAAGTATGCATATAAATTATTTCAAATGGGCTAATTACGTCAAAATAAATGAATAAAATCATTAAAGTATCACAATTTTCCAAATAATTAAAAACGCATTTTACGATAACAATGTAGCAGAGTAAAGATCAGGAGAGACATTATATATTCGCGAGACGGGATGACTTAATTTTAATTGTTAATTGATTAATCTAACTGTTAAAATTAAATTGATTTGTAATAAAAAAATTGTGTGGTTGGATTTGCAAAATACATGAGCGGATGAATTTGACGGTTATTTTTATTTTAAATATCATTCGTGGGTCTATTAGTAATCAACGATTGAGACTGTGACCCACTGTTTTACGAAAAGATATTCGTCCTCTTTAATTTTTTCCCAGACATAGCATATCCTAATGATCTTGTTGTTAACATAATATCAACAAATGTTTTTGTAAATTATAAAAGAACCCAACATGATTCATATCATTTATATTAGTTGAGTGCTCCAAAATGAGAATGAATTACATTTCAATAACAATATTATTTGTTATTACAATGATATTTCACATCAAACTAGTAGCACTTACAAATGCTCTCAATAATTTTATTTTTTTAGAGGATAATTCTTATTCAAGTTATAATCTCAAATCCAAAAGTACGGTAGAATCAGGTACATCAAAAGAGAGTACATCTTCCAGCCTTGATAATTTTATTCAAGAACTGTTTTGTGACATTGACAATGAGGATTGTCATAATAGTAACAATAATGAGGTGTTCGAAGTACCACACAAGAAGAGAAGATATGAAGCATCGGAAATTCAAATATGGCCAAACCTTGATGATGGTACAAAACTTCCACTGAATATGCCAAAAATGGTTAAGTTGTATATTTACCTTATGGGTGGAACTTGTGTATCTCTTATCATGAATAAGAGGCTTAAGACTTGCGACGTTAATAAAGGCAGATTAACTATATCACCCACATATATTTCATGTAAAGATTGTAGTATCTTGACCGCTAATGAGAAGAAAACTTTGGACACAAAGGACATGAATAACCATTTCAACAGTATTGATATTCCGCTCTTAGACCCACAATTTGATTCATGCACCATAAAATTAAGTAAGTGGGCTAGTAAGGAAAATGCAAAGCATCAACAAGTGTTTTACTTCTTGAATAAAGGATTGAACAAAATCATAAAAAAGAATAAATTGAAAGTTGGGGATGTTATTCAACTTTGGTCATTCAGAATTGATGGCGAGCTGAACTTAGCCCTCGCCCGTCCTGAAGAGGAGACTAATTAATAAGAAAGGTCGACTTTTAGACCTACATTATCTACATCGTTCCTCGAGCAAGATTATAAAACACGTGATAGATTTTTTTGAAGTGTAATCCTTAAAAAAGAACACAAACATAATTTATTATGGAAATTTGATTTCATGTATATTCTGAAGATTGAATAGCATTGGAAGTATAGAGTAGAGTTTGAAGAGTAAAACACTAGGAATTGCAAGAACCTACTTACACTCTACTTTCAGCCTTTCTCCATGCTTATTTTCCAAAGCTAGCGGATGATATGTGTCTTCAGCTAATGCATTTAATTATTCCACGTGGAATCATATGGTATCTTTTATCTGGAAATGTATCATGTGGATCCTCTCAATTTGGTGGATTCGTGGATCCCCTATTGCACTCGTTGATTGCATTTTTTGGACGCACCAGATTGTGTCACGCATTAATGAAGGCCGTGACTTGCACGTGTTTGCACGTGATGCACATGACAAATACACATATGTGGCGCAATTTGGTGTATCCAAAAATGCAATCAACGGATACAAGAGGGGATCCACGAGTCCACCAAATTGAATAGATCCACCGGATACAACCTCTCTTTTATCTTGCACATAAATATTTAGAACCGTTGAATTTAGCTCATGGATCTAATCGATCGATATTTTAATCGATTATTAGCTCCATATCTTATGAATTTTGTACAGTTGCTTGACTTATTATTATTTGATCAGTTTATTTGTGGTGAAGAGTTGATTTATCAAGATATATGATTTATGACATTATGAAGAAAAAGTGGTTCAAATGAGTGAAGAATTCAACAAAAATACAAACTGGACAATTAGACCTTCACATTTTTTAATGGTTGTACATAATGTTTTTATGTCCAAATGAAACAAGCCATAGATCATTCTCGATTATCTATAAGTTTACATCAAATTCAAATTCTGAGATTTAAAGAGACAAATTGCATTCAGATATGAAACAATATTTAGCTCGGGTCCCAAATTTTAGTACATCATTCCGAGGCACCCGATGTACTTTTTGGTCTTGGCCTATTGATTCTCTAGTCCTACCTGAGGTAACCGAGACATTCAAAATGATTCTAACCTCTTGACCCTCCGGTGCTACCCGAAGCTCCCGACCCTTTTTGACTTGCAGTTTTTAAAAACATTTTCTGAATTTTAGAAAAGGGAGTTGGATTTTACGGAGAAAGAGGATATACAAACAAAGAGAAATAGATATTCTCCATGCGTGAAAAACATCCAACGATGTATTAGATTCAAGTTTTCATAATTTAACTTTGTGTTATTGTGATTTCACTTTGAATATACAACATATTGATTCCATTACTATGTATTGTGCGTAGTCTCTTGTTTCAAGGTCTAATGGACCTTGTTTGGTGTATTCGAAACGTTTGATAATTATTTAAATAAGAGATGAATAATTTATTTTTATGATTATTGTTCTTACTCAACAATGCATACATGGTGTTTGATAAAAAACTTGTATGAACATAAGTAGGTGCAAGTTTTACATCAGAATATAGGAATTTGGATAATCAACGAGTAAGACATCTAATTGTTTAGTAACTACGGAAGTAGCAGTAGAGATTAAAATAATAGGCTTTTTCTTTATCCGATCTTTTGTCGTTCTAGGTAGACAAAAAAATTATTTTGAAGTATGCACATAAATTATTTTAAATGTGCTTATTACGTCAAAATAAATGAATAAACTCATTAAAAAATCACAATTTTTCAAATCATTAAAAACACTTTTTACGATAACAATGTAGGAGAGTAAAGATAAGGAGAGACAATATATATTTTCGAGACGGGATGACTTAATTTTAAGGTTTTTTGTCGAAAACCACCCTCTCAATACCAAAATTTTGACATTTAACATCAAACTAGTAGCACTAACAAATGCTAACATTAATTTTAGTTTTTTAGAAGATAATTCTTATTCAAGTTATAATCTCAATAAATCAAAGCATTTCTTTACATTAATCTTTAATTGCTTTTATTTATGGGTTATGATGTTATTAGATTAGGTTTTTAGAGTTGAAAATTCGATTTCAAGCATAGTCAACTTAGTCAACAACCAATTTTCCGGCAAAAGACGCCGGAACCGGCGACGGGGTATCAACATTTAACGATTTGGAATTGATGGATGGTTATCTCAAAAAAAAACTGAAGGGGTGGTTTCGTTAAAATTTAGGTATTGAGAGGGTGGTTTTCGACATAAATCCTAATTTTAATCGTGATTGATTAATATAACTCTTAAATCTGAATTGATTTGTAATAAAAATCGTGCGTTAGGATTTGCAAAATACATGGGCGGTAGGGTTTGCAAAATACATGGGCAGTAGGATTTGCAAAATACATAAGCGGTTGGATTCAACGGTAATTTTTTAAAATATCATCCGTTGGATTATAAGTAATCAACGGTTGAAATTATGTCGCACTATTTACGAAAAGATATTCGTCCTCAATTTTTTCCCTCATATAGCATTTCCCAATGATCTTGTTGTTAACATAACATCAACAAGACAACAAATGTTTTTGTAAATTATAAAAGAACACAACATGATTCATATCATTTACATTAGTTGAGTGCTCCAAAATGAGAATGAAATACATTTCAATAACAATATTATTTGTTATTGCAATGATATTTAACATCAAACTAGTAGCACTAACAAATGCTAACATTAATTTTAGTTTCTTAAAAGATAATTCTTATTCAAGTTATAATCTCAAATTCAAAAGCGCTGTAGAATCCGTTGCATCAGAAGAGAGTACATCTTCCAGCCCTGATATTTTTATTCAAAAATTACTTTGTGACTTTGACAATGACGATTGTCCTAGTAGTCACAATAATGAGGTCTTCAAACTATCACACAAGAAGAGAAGATATGACGGATCGGAAATTCAAAAATGGCCAAAGCTTAATGATGGTACAGAACTTCCATTGAACATGTCAAAAGTGGTTAAGTTGAATATCTACCTTATGGGTGGAACTTGTGTATCTCTTATCGTGAATAAGAAGCTAAACCTAGCCCTAGCTCGTCCTGAAGAGGAGACTAATTAATAAGAACTTCTTTATATAATCTTCTCACGTACAATATTTTCAATACTCAACTATACATTAAGCACAAGGAGTAACGACATATCGGTCATCCATCCGATCTTTGGTCTTAGAGGTTGGTGGTTCAAGTTTTTCCTAGTGCATATCTGACAAATTCAAGAGTGATGTATGAATAATTTTAAAAATAAAATAAAAACTATACATTGAAAATTTCTTGTCCAATTGTTTGAGTTTGTCATTATGTACAAATTAAATTTTAAAATTATGCTTTACAATCAACTTATCTGATTCAAAAATTTATAACGACTACATTTTATGAAATTCATGTATCTTATTCCAAAAATTATAACATGGATCAGTTAAACGACGACTTTTAGACCTATATTATCCACATCGTTCCTCAAGCAAGATTATAAAACACGTGATAGATTTTTTTGAAGTGTAATCTTTAAAAAGAACACAAACATAATTTATTATGGAAATTTGATTCCAAATATATTCTTAAGATTGAAGAGCATTGAAGTATAGAGTAGAGTTTGAAGAGTAAAACAGTTGCAATTGCAAGAACGTACTTACACTAGTTTGTTCAGCCATCCTCCATGCTTATTTTCCAAAGCTAGCCTATGATCATAGTGATACAAATTCGAATACGGAGTGATACCTGAAGAAAAAAGCAATTCCTTCTTTGTTAGCTATCTCAGTACCATCTAAGTACTGTATAACAAATCTCTCCATGAGTCATAAAACTCAAATGACCAAAAGGCGGAACAACTTGTTCTTTTTTTGAGTTCTTACTTGAGAATGTTATCGACCATAACCGAGCTTCTTCATGATATCAATAACTCACTTTCACTGCATAATAAGATGCGCAATAATAAGTGTAGGTGGTGCAGCTAGCCTAAAGAAGTGACCTTGTAGCGGTGATATTGGTCGACAGACACTTCATTAGTAGCATTGTTATGGACCATCCGTGTATCAAAAAATAAACGTTATAATAGCGTAGAACATACGAATATGATGTCATTTTATTCACCTTACTATTAAAGCAACCAAGTGCACCAACTGGGAAGCTGCATTTGACTTACAACTTTATCTATAATTGTTAGAAAGCAACTAAAGCAGCTTTATATATAGATACAAAATTTATGGAATCGTCAGTTGATGAAGTAATGGCACGCATGCATCCAGGGAGGTCGCACTATTCAAAGTCATATCATATTTACGTTTGAATAACTGAATTTTGATGCATCAGGCAAGCATTCATTCATTAGTTTTCTCATCATACAAATCGATATGCTTTCTTGAAGAACTAACAAGCGTTAAGAATTAATAAATCTAATCATAATAGTAGAAAAGCTTATGATTCTCTAGTACATAAAGTTTAATGGTTCATAACTCATCATCATACCCGTTCTAGATATTAAGATATTGAATTTTAATGTTTGTTTTATAATCTGAAAAACCTGCAGAAAAATGTAACAATGATATAGTTGTTAAGGGAGTTCAAATGAGTGTAACTTGACTTTTGATTATTCAAACTGAGTCTTTTAAAATGTGTTATACTCTACATTAATATGCGTTTGAACCATATAAATTCACCATTTAATGTAATCCTAAATATAACGATACACTCATCCAAAGTATGACTCATAAATTAGGAATTAAAAGTGTGATTGTCTAGTGGTAATTATTTGAATTAATAAGGCTTTTGATATTATGATTGATTGTTTAGATTAAGTGACATTCAATGATATTGTATTGAGATTGAATTGATCTTAGAACGTGCATAATGTATAATTAACAACTTAACTTGATGATAACATATTTTTGCATGCGAGTGGAATTTGTGTCACAATTTATTGTCTGTTTGTATGCTATGTTAACATTTCAAGAATGCGATTTGAAATATTTGTAGGATCTTTCTAATATGATCGTCTAAGATTGTGAGAGGATTGTTGATGGCACTTAATGTAAGTAATATGGACCCATTCTGGTTAGTTTCCGATCTTCTTTCAGAATTGTGACATGTTTTGTTATCAGCATGTTATTCTTATATTTTGTTATGCTCAAACTCTCATATTCTGTTTCGTTTCTCTTCATTTTGTCATATATGTCGTCTGTGTGTTCCTTTCAAAAATTCGTGATCCAGTTGTGTGGTATGATGTGATGTGAGGTGGTGTGATTTGGTGTGATGCCCTCCATGGAGCGAAGCATGATGATTGGTGTGATGCCTTCCATGGGGCGAAGCATGAGGCGTAGTTGGTGTGATGCCCTCCATGGGACGAAGCATGAGGAGTAGTTGGTGTGATGTCCTCCATGGGGCGAAGCATGAGGCGTAGTTGGTGTGATGCCCTCCATGGGGTGAAGCATGATGTATGTGTGTGTGAATTGGTGTGACGTCCCGGGACTTGTGATTGTGCAACTGGATCGTTCTGTTCTGAATCATTTTATGTTGGATCTTTGAGTTCTATTCGGATCGCTAAACTCTGTTCCGTGCTAACGATTTTGTGTGCTTCGTTCCATCATTTGTCTACGGATGTCTGGCTGACTCGTATGTAACCTTATGAAACTTTTATTCGTGTCTTGTGCATTGCTCTGTCAATTCTTAATTAATTTGGGTCTGTCTTACTTACGGAGTTGTTGACTCACCCCATCGATAAATATTTTTTTCAGGTATGGATGTTTCGCGAATCTGCATGCTTGTACAATTATGTGTATGTGAGGGCGTTAGTTCATGTTATTTCATTTTGTTGACAGCAATATGAGAATTTAAATGAGATTTGTAATTATATGTCATTTCATAAACTGGAGGAATTTCGGTAAATATGCTATAGTCAGAGGCTACGTACGTTCCGAATGTATTTTAGGGAACGTGCGGCCGATGTAATGCCTTTTTAAAGTCTAATATAATTTGGGGTGTTACAAGAAATTGCAAATTTATTCTTCACCGCTAGAATAAATGTTTTAAGTCGGGCAAGGAAACCGATTCATTCAAGCAAAAGCGGCTGAATAAGTGATTCGATCTGGACCTGGTGGGTATTCTTAGCAATGATTGTAGAAAGACATTTAATTTTTGTTAGACGAAGGACATCATTTCAATTGTTGATTTTGAGTTGATCTAATAGTTAGGATTAAAGTTAGATTTTTCTTAAGTTGGCGGTTGAAAAATATAGAAATGGTTGAAAGTGATGGTTATTAATATCAACTATTCTTTTGTCTCACAAAACTTAGATTGTCTTTTTGAAACATAATCCTCATTAAATAACTTACACAAGAGACAAATCTTGTTTTATGTATGTGCTCTTGCAGGATTTTAAGGTCAACGACAATGATACATGATGGTTGTTTAAAGTATCTACCTTTCCTCCTAGAATATCATGTTACTCAGTTTGCGTTGCCCAATGAGATGAACATATCTATACCAAAAACTGCTGAACTGAATTTTACGGTTCCTATGTCTCTACATGAAAGAGCCATTGCAACATTTTCCTTCCAACCATGTCAACCGATTTGCGTCTCCTTCCAACGAAATGAAAATTTCCCTCAGGTTAGGATCCTCAAAGAGATCTAGAGCTGCATAGTAAAGCTGCTCGTCAATGTGATGTATTTCATCCAATTCTTTTATGCAGTTGCTTATCGAAAATCGACTGTCACTGTGCATTGTTGTGGCTGAAGCATTAGCTTTCGAAGCTGCAACCATATCTAATAATGCACCTGCCATGACATTCAGTGTTTCTTGATCCACGCTAGATTGCACTGACGAAGGTTGACCCTCAAATGAACATTTCCTTTTTCCAACAGCGGTATTCTTTTTTGCATTCTCTGAGAAGAAAAGAACACTGCCTGTAAAATTGGATGATGGGGTTTCGGAATGCGGGGTCGAAGCATCGAGGTTTGAATTTACAGGACCACCTGCAGCACTAATGGATTTGTCGCACTCTTCATAGTGACTTGATCTGGCATATTTCCCATCACATCCATAGTCTGAAAATATGGTGCTCAGTTGCTCATAAATGGGGGAGTGTTTGACTCTGGCGAATTCAGACTTTGGATGTGCCTAAAACATTTTACATCATGCAATATTATGCAAAGGATTCGGCAAGTAATACATAGGACAGTTAAGAGAATAAATATGTACCCCGATTTCGTTCCATAACTCCAACCCAATACCAAAGGAGACATCCATTGAAAATTCAGGTTGATCAAAAGCCGACTTGAGGTTAAAATAACGTGTTCGCAACACATCAAGGTGCTTCCTCAACTGATTGTTATTGAAGTGAAGATCCGTTCGACTGTTGAACTGATCCCTTATCTGATTCCATACTTTCTTGTCAAAGACATTGTTTGGCCTGTTGCCCAAGCGAATATGCTCAACCACCAAGTCGGCAAATATCTTATCAAGAGATGGTGTCCACCTAGTCCTTGAACGTTCTCTTTTGGAATTATGAGCGACTTCAGCATCCATCTAAAACACAATAATGTTCCTCATTCGGTGACTTCCATTATAAAGAAATCAACAATTGTACACTACACTATATGAAACTAAAATGCACATCAGCATCTACTGCGTATTAAGTACTCTCAATGAACACATCATCAGCCAACGAAAAATAACTCGCATGATTATTATATAAAAACTACTCCAAAACATAAATTAAGCTGCAACATCAAACACAATTTCATCGATTTCCAAGGGATTATAACACCAAAAACTTCCTATAACTCAATCAAAAATGTAACCAAATGAGTACCAAATTTACACTCGTTTTATGATATAAACTACACAATTGTTAATTACATACACAAAAATGCTCAGAAATAAAACCCTAAACAAAAATCATCCGCAGCCTCCGAACCTCAATTTCATAAGTGTATATAAAAGACTTAAATAACATCGAGAAAATCACGATCGAGAATCAAAGCCGGAATACCTGTCGGTGAATCACTCGCAGTCGCACTCGCCCAAACAGTTGAGAGCAATTTTGCGTCGCTGATCGAACGAGGCCCAGTAAAAGAGGCCTTATTCATATGTTTTAGAATACGAGCAACCTTTAAATATAAATAATTTGGCAAGAGGTCTGAGGTAATCACATACTCACGATTATTAATATCAACGGTTGAATTTATAGAATTAGTAGAGTTTAATTAATTAATTTCGTCTTGAATCGATGGGTTATGTTTAAAAGGTGGGTTCTAGGAGGACATACATCTTTTAGTAAAACAGAAGGACATGATCTCAGCCGTTGAATTTTATCAATCGAACGGTTGATATTAGTAACGATCGATCACCAACTGCCCGTGTATTTTGCAAACACAACCACCCAATCAATTAAAAACCAACTTAAATCTCAAGCGTCGAATTAATCAAATCAACGGTCTAGATAACGTCCTTATGTCTCATAAAATTTACCTGTCTCTCTAGAACCCAACTCTGTTTAAAAGATTCATATAGTTTTTATTAGACAGTGTGATTTAATTTTAATCGCTTATTTTGATAATTTAATGATTGAAATTAAAGTTAATTTTTTAAAAATTAAATAATTAATCTCTAAATTATTAATAATCAAACTATCGAAATGATGTCTCAAAGTCCCATGTGCCCTTGTCGAAATTTACTTAGATCACAGTAAACAATAATAAACATACTTGTTGAAATTACTTTGAACATAAATCAGTTGACTTTGTGAGTTTGAGCACAGTATATAGTGTACAGCACATGAGCTAAAGCCTCAATCTTGATGCTCAGTTTGAGCACAGTATAGAGTGTACAGCACAGTGTTTTAAAAACCGACCCGTTTATCAACCCGGTGAAGGTAGTGGGTCAATGGGTTAAAGGTTCAACCGGGTTGAACCGTGGGTCGATGCATATTTAAATTATAAATATATTTAAATAAAATTTGAAATTAATTCATTTAAATATATGTAAAAATTTAGAATTATCTATTATATACCCAATGTAAAACAGTAAGAGTAAATAGGTGAGTTGGTTAGTTAGTTAACTTGGTAAGATGTAGATCTTAGGTTCGAATTTTCAATTTAACAATTTTTATAAATTCTTAATTAACCCGGTTCAACCTTCGGTTTGGTAAAAACCGGCCAGTCGGACCGATTCTTGACCGAGTTTGACCATTTCAATTTCAAAATCTAGTCTGCAACCAACCCGAACCGGTTCACCTACCGGTTCACGGTCGAACCGGTTGAACCGATCGGGTCGGTTCGGTTTTTAAAACACTGGTACAGCATATGAGCTAAAGAGTCAATCTTGATGCTCAATTAAGGTATTTAACCATGTATGGGCCTTCGAGTTCATATCCCAACTTCCTGTAATAATGTCGAGTTCCTACTCCTGATATAACTGCTATCTTTGTCGATCTATGCTCCCTAGAAGCTATCCGTTCAGCTTCTTCCATCAGCAGGGTGCCATAACCCTGTTGTAAATGATAGCAACAGGTAAGTATCATTCACAAACATGAGTCAACGGGAAATATAGTTTACAAGTAGTCATCGAGGAAGTGTGGAACTATAGTATACTGTGTTACTCTAAGCTGAAACTCGCTGAGGAACTGTTACAATGCATACCTGGTGTTGCAGTTTCTCGGTATCGCGCCCGTGTACTGGAACCGCGGTACCGTATACATGAAGTTCACGGACAATAGAACACTTTCCCATTAGTTCTGGACACGTGGTGTTCCGGCCACATTTTCGCAGACGCAGTAATCCTACTAGAATATCCTGTTGCCAATAAATAAGAATAAAACACAATATACTTTAGCTTAAATAACCCGCGCAAATTATTAAAAGCCATAATACATCACAAACGGGATCATTGAGACAAGAAAATTGTTGCACCACGCAAAAGAGAATTGACAAGGAATGGTTCAGTTTTTATGAGTATCACAACCTTTCCAAAACCAAACAAGCTAAAGGTGAAAGCACTAGCGCAATAGAGGAGCAGATCCAAAAGAAAACGAATGCACTACATTTAAGAAGTACAACATTACCTGTCGTGTATCTTCGTAAGACAAAAATGTTTCCCAACCTTCATTTGCTGTATAATCTCTTCGAACAAGCTCAACTTCTTCAGGTTTTATTTGGTGGTGAATGTCCTACATTAAAAAGAAGAAAAAAGTTAGCTTCCCAAATTTGAAAGTGCTGCAAATTATTTACTAAGCGTTGTACTGATAAATATATAGTTATATGAAAACCTGGATTCCGGCTTCACGTGTTCTAACGTCGCGGCATTTTAATCCAAGGTCTTCCATTCGAGCTAAAGCAAGTTCCCGAAGATTACCTTTCTCAACACCAGAAGTAACCAAAGGCATAGGAATATCTCTCTGGACTCTATACACTCGTGTCCAAGGAGGTACCATGGCTAGAATCCTTGCCACAATGTCCACCAGCTGTTCGGGTGGATAATTTCTGTACCTGAAAAATGAATAGACTTGGTGACTATCTGTTGATATATGTTTAACATACAGAAGTCGCACTCCTAACTTTTGCAGTGTAAGTTGACTCAACTGTTATGATTTTGTAGAGTCATGAAACAAGGGTTCTGAAAGTAAATTATGGGTATAAGTATAAAGTTATACCTGCCGGTTTTCCAAAGCTCATAAAGTCCTGTGCCACGAATTACGAGTGTGGGATAGATTTTTAGCCCATCAGCTCTAAATAGAGGGCTTTCAAAGAACTCTTTAAAACTTTCCAAATCCCTCTCTACGCCAACATTTGGAAGATCAGGCATCATATGAGCGACAACCTAAATTATCAAACAAATGCTGATAAGGCACTGGTCTTATAAGCGAAACCCAGGGGACTTCTTCATCAATATAAAAAATAAACATTGACTCAGGAAACTTTAAATAACAATATAAAGCACAGGTTTTTGACTAAAAGTTTACCTTGAACCCAGCATCTTTGGCTAAGCAAAAGCAATCAGCAACGGCAGCAACAGTGTGTCCTCTATTAGTATCACGTGCAACATCTTCATAAGTACTTTGAACTCCAATCTCCAGACGCGTGCATCCATAAGAGAGCATTTGCCGCAGATGAGGTCCAAGGCAATAATCTGGCCTTCTGAAAAGTTACAATAAATACTTTCAACTCAAAAAAAGGACTACAGAAATACAAATAAAAACAAGTCAACGAATTCTAAACTAGATAACTCAGCTAGCACGACCGAGGCAAGTAGTAAACAACTCACGTCTCAATAGTCATGCCGATACACTTGGTTGCACCATGCTCAGAGTAAGCCACTGCCTCCTCAACACTTGCAGAAGTATGACCAGATAAAGCATCATGAAGATTCCTTATAAAATAGTCACGGTAATCTGAAGGTAAGGACATGAATGTCCCACCCATCAATATAAACTCCACCTACGGAAAAAAAATCAACATGTATAACTCCAAAAAACTCCACCATACTACAACCTAAAATCACACCATTGACGGATAAAAATCTAAAACCTTGTCAACACTATGACCAAGCCGCTTCAGTTGATCAATTCTACTCCTGGCCTGTACATACGGATTGTACCTGTATTACAAGATAACAAAGCTATTTACTAATATGATGCGGCATTAACACAATTAAAATTAAATATGCTTAAAAACAATACCTTGCACGAATTGCTCGCATACTAGTCGGCTCATAACCCGTATAAGATTGTGTACTATACTCGAAATCAGAGTCAGGTCCACCAGGGCAATAAACACAAATATTCCCAGTAGTAGCGATATGCGGACATCTATGAGGTTTAGACATAACAGCCACAACAGCAATCCCAGAAGCTGTTCTAACAGGTTTAGCACGTAATCGAGGCAAAAGGGCCTCACGGTCAGAATCCGGTAAAGCGGCGATCATCTCAACTAACTTTGGCGCACGTGCGAGTCCATATTTTCTACAAGCGGCGGTTTTTAGAGCGTTGAGATCGACTGTTTGATTAGCACGAGAGAGTTCGACCATTGAGTTTACGATTTCGGCTATTGCTCTGACTCGAGCCTCTTCCTCGCTTAGACCGTGATTAATTACTCCGCCTCTGCCCGGGCGGGGCAGTTTCCGGTTGTCCGAGGAAAGCACTGCCGCTGTCGCCATTAATGTTTCTTCCGTCCGTACGTCGAGGGTTTTAAGTTTCATCCGCAGTCAAAAACGAGATCGAGGGACCTGACGACGTCGTTTCAATAAGGAGGCTCTTGTTTTATCGGTATTCTTAATTTATATTCGTAAGACCACATTTTAATCGTCTATCTATTAATTAATTCATTAATTGGGTGACATGTGACAACTACAAACCCAAAAGGTAGCCATATATCACACAATTGATGATTTCGTGATGATATGGACGGTTGAAATATAGATTAACGAATGTAAATTAAGAATAGAGATAGTTGAACACTCTACTTAAAAATAAAGGATAAGATAAAAGAAAATCACAAATTTTTAGTGAAAATATAAGTCAGTAAATCAGATTAAAGTTGATTTTTATTTAAATTAGTGACACGGACGTTTGAATTTAACATTTTTAAAACTTTTAGTTATTGAATTATCAGTAATCAACACCTAACCAATTGAACGCATGAATTTTTATAGATATGTAATATAATCAAAATTTTGTCATACAATCTTACAGATAAATTATAACTCACATGATGATAACCAAAATACAAAACTGCATGTGAGTGTATAAGAAAACAAAACATTTACACTATTCCTATCCCGTGAATGTTTCTTTTTGTTCTCCAAAGAAAAAGTTTTACATATTTAACGAAACCCACAATTCAGTCAAGTTTTAGTTCATCAAGGTTTAAGCAAAGCTACAAGCCTACAATGCAAAGAGGTAGCGGCAAAAACAAGACATGTTTGGTTCTTATAATCTGTTTAGGGTTGATTATGGGATGTGGGAAGGTTGAGGCTCAGTTTTCAGAAGCAGTGTCGGCCTTTATGACTTGTTACTCTTCTTGTTTCTTTCTTTGTTTCATCACACCAGGCCACACCACATCATACTGCTCGCTCGAGTGCTTTAAAGATTGCATCATACCGAAAACTTATGGTTTTCCGGAGGATGTGAGTATTAGTACTAGTGAAAATAAGGTTGTGGCTACTCCGGATCAGTTTTGCGAGTTGGGTTGTGCTTATGTCATGTGTTCTAATATCAGCACCAAGAAAAATCCTCGTAAGCGTCCTTCCCTCCCTGCTTATTTCCTCTAGAAATTAGTTCCTCGGAAAAAAAGGAATTAGTTCTTATGATTTATAATATGTGGCCTTATGTTTTTGTTTGTTTCGACGACAGAGGTAGTGAAAGTGGCGAAATGCGTAGGAACATGCTCCGACATGTGCACCAAGAACAACCATTCGTCTCCGTAATTTGGAGCAAGTCACGAGCTTGCAGCTATGCTGAATTGTTTTTACTGTCTGTGTTTGTGGAGTGTATCATCCAAAGATTGCTTTCTCTCGTTACTTCGTTTTTCTATGTATATTGATTGTATGATCTTCAAAGGTTTGCTTTATAAACTTCAAGTTATTTGTACTGCTTTTTCCAGTTTCGAGCCAAATGTTAGTATGGATTTTAGGCAGAAAAAATGGGAACTAGAAAATGATATCACTGTACTGATCAACAAGACGATGTTCTTTTGTTTTCCCAGTCGCGTCATTTGTCTGCAATCTGACTCAAATCTGCTGTTAAGTTCAAGAACGCGCTAACTATGTATCGGTAGTATTTTTTCTCATTCAAATTTAGATAGCAAACCAACATTTCCTGCAAAAATTCCCCATCTGCTGAACCTCCATTCTCCACTCTAGCCTCAATCATTTCCTTCATAGAGTTCCAAAAGTCGTCGTAAAACGTTGAAGACCGTTTCATAACAACAATGCATTCATCCGGAACTGTTGGATTTTTTTCACCTAGGCACATCGATTGTCCAGAAGATTTGTTGACATAACTAGCTGTAGTTGATTCAAATGAGCAACTAGCTCCATAATCTCCTTGAGGGTCATTGTTACATGATTTTTCGCGTAAGTAATTTTTGTCTATATCTTCGTAAGGACAACTTTCATTACTTTCATCATTGTCAACTTCTTCAGAATTATTTCCATACAGAGATTTAAAATTCTCAACCAGAAACTTATCAACATCAGAAAGTGTTGCTTCGCTTTTTCCTGCTTCCTCAGCTCTAGGAGACTCTTTCTTCCGGTGGTGGCGAGGGAGTGTGTAGTTTTCATCAATGGAGAATGATAGAGTTTTATTTGGGTGTTTACAGCCTGAAAACATCTTGGAAAGCTTCCTGTGATTCACTGAGAAAGTGAAGGAGTCCATCTTAGGAAAGTGTTGATCATTTGTATTCTGTCTCTTGACCTTGGAGAGATATTCTTGAAGCTTTTTAGACATTTTTGTGTCATGTTAACTTGAAACATCTCAAATGGTGATGAATGAGTGGTCAAATTGTATTTGGTGTAACAGCTCCAGATTTGAGAGTTACATTATGACTGAAACTTAAATGTCTCAGCCTGAAACTGTTTTGTAATTTCTGAATTATGATGCATGTTGAAACTGTAAAGTTTGTATTCAGTGTAGCCAACAACACTTTATAGCGATACATTTTACCATTTTTTAAATCAGTATGCCTAAATTCTTTACTTATCAAAACGATGTAATTTTAATTGTCTCATGACTATAAGGTGTGAACATCTTGTCCATTTAATTTTCCAAAACATGATACATAATTAAACAAACACTTCAAGCTGAAGATGATCTAGGACAATATAGTTTGATTCACTGCATTACCATCTACCAAATATGCATCATATTTGCAGCTTCCATTGCCAAGTTCTGAGCTTCATATTTAGCTAAATATGCAAAACACTGGAGACCAATGCTCATCACACTATAGAGATTCTTAAAGGAGCTGCATTTCTTGTATTTGAACAACATTATTGGCACTACTAGTCTCTAGTGGTTGAAGTTTGAGCTCATGACTTGCATCCACAAAAAGGTTCAAAGCCACCAACATCATTCCTATTTCATAGTAATTGTATCCCATTGAGGTGGAAAGAAATTAGTTGATGAGTTCACCTAAAAGGCCAAAACAATAAATTTGCTCAACCCCCACCATCTTCAGTTGCTATCCTTTCTCTCTCTCTCCTTGTTTGATTTCTTTTCATATATAATTCCAAGTTTACTGATCCATCATGCCCCAATCTATGCTTCAAACCCCAGATCTCGTTTATCCAAATGGCTTCCTTTCTCTCCATTCTCAAGCGCATTTACCTCTCCCTTTACAACTGGACTGTCTTCATCGGCTGGCAAGTTCTCCTCCTTTCTGTTTATTTTTTGCATTTCAATCAAACCCTTTTTCTGGGGTTAGAAATATTGTATCTTTCTTTATTGGGTGTCTGAGATTGATTCAAAGTTTGAACCTTTTGAAGCAATTGTGGATGTATGATTGTTGTTTCAGGGTCCAGGTGTTGTACTTTGCTGTGAAGACTCTGAGAGAATCTAGTTATGAACATGTTTACACTGCTGTTGAGAAGCCCCTCCAATTGGCTCAAACAGCTGCTGTTTTGGAGGTCAACCTTTTAGATTTGTTTGTTAAGAATTTTCCTTGCATTCACTCTCTTGGATTTTGAAGTGTCATAAAGATTGTTTTTTGCTGGACAGATTTTCCATGGACTGGTTGGTGAGTAAAATTCCACTTGATCATGTGATGAGGTATATGTATTGCTTTAAATTTAGTGACTGTGTGATGATGTATTGCTGTTGTGGTTGGTTGGTTAAAAAGGCTTGGTTAGGTCTCCTATTAGTGCAACACTGCCACAGATAAGTTCCAGGTTGTACGTGACTTGGGGCATATTGTACAGCTTCCCTGAGGTTCGATTTACGCATCCTTTTCTGTGGTTAAGTTATGATGACATATATTTCTTTCGTCTGGACTAAAATGCTGCCTCCTTTTGTCATTGTGTAGATTAGGACTCATTTACTCGTGAGCTCTTTAGTTATCAGCTGGTCCATCACTGAGGTGAGTGTTACTTTATAAACAATTTACTAATCGAATTTCAGTATATCCGATCCACCTAATACAATAATCATATAATTGTTTGAAACGGGTGTTGAGCAGACATTAGAAATCCTCTAGTGAATTGGTACAGAACTGATCCTCTTTAACTGTCAGCCCTGACTTGTTTTCATTGAATATAGAATGTGTTTTGCTGTGTGGTATCCAAATGTATTTTTCCAATATCAATAACGCTCGTTGGAAGTTGGATACGTTCTCATTGGTTCAAGTTCTGACTGTTTTTGGAGAAAGTATACTTGGTTAGCTGATGAAACTTGTTTTTTCGATGTGCAGATCATTAGATATGGTTTCTTTGGTGTGAAGGAAACATTTGGCTTCACGCCATCCTGGTTATTGTGGCTCAGGTATTGATAGCAACTTTTATTGTTCTATTGTCGTAGCTCAAGCTATCAGCACACAGCTTACCTCTCTTGGCTGAATCATTCAGATATAGCACATTCCTAGTACTGTATCCGTCAGGCATAACCAGTGAAGTTGGTTTAACATATTTTGCCATGCCATATATGAAGGTACAAACATATTAGACTGTCACTAATTGTATCTTCCCCATATAAGTATACTTCTGTTAATTCCTGTCATTTCAGAAAATTCGGTAACTCAAAAATTTGTGCAGGAATCTGAGAAATACAGTCTGAGAATGCCCAACAAGTGGAACTTCTCATTCGATTACTTCTACGCTGCTGTATTGGTCCTTGCGTTTTATGTTCCTGGTACACAATCTTACCTTAATTATCAGTTCAATTTCGGGGGCATTTCATAAGCAGTACCATTCGCTTATTTCTGATGCCATAATTTTATATGTCAGGGAGTCCTCATATGTACAGATATATGCTCAGCCAACGAAAGAAGGCTCTCGCCAAGGCCAAAAAAGCTTAGAACTCTCAACCACAGCAAGTCAGAGGCCTCACTGTTGGTCATTCTTGTATGGCTCAATTTTATTTCATCTTATGTACCAACTTCAGTTTTTTATGACCATAATATTATTTATTTAAGCAACTTGTCTCAACTGAAAACAGAAAGTAAGTTGAGATTTAGACTTAGAATATGGACTAACTAAAATAAAGAGGTTAATGATTATGTACACAACTCCATGTTCAATCCAACATATACATTTTCAGATGATAGTTTCATGTTCAGACGTTAAATGGCTGTAGCATTCATCACTGGTGCTGAAATTAGCCAAACATGCCCAGCAAATGTGCACCCCACACAGGCATTCGATGTGGTTGCACCCGTCTACTTTTTCAATTGTTTGTCTGCAAGTTGGGCATGACTTAACATCCTCTTCTTTACCTTTGCACCATTCCTTGAGGGATAAGTCTGGATCTTCTTTGAACTCTTTGTATTGCTCGCATGAGATGTCTGGATGGAGCTCCAGGTGACACCTTGTGCATGTTTCCACAAGGCATGCCCCGCATGCGAAGCCTGGAGATGTGGTGTCTCCTGGGTCTGCTGCGCGATACACTGAAGGGCAGTCTGGAGAAGGGCAGAATCTGTACCTACCACTGCTGGATGCCACGAATGCTCCTAGAGATGATCTGAATAGCTCTTCCAGCTTCTCGTTTGACAACAGTGATCTCAAATCTGACACGACGATAAGTGCCTGGCAACCTTCCTTGGTACAGCGCAATGGAAAGCTGTCCTGGCTCCTGGCAGCAGATTTACACTGTTCTATAAGACATTCCCGGCAGAATTGGTGGCCACAGTATTCGAGTCTGTAACCATCTTCCAACTCACACAAACATATAGGGCAAGTGACTTCATTGGGACTGTCATCAGACGGGACGACCCCAGCCTCTACAATGCTGAAAATTGCCTCCTCCACTTGTTGCTTTACATGTAATCCACCGCCTACATAGATGATGTGGCGACGAATATTAAGAGAGATATCAGCATCTGGAGCCTTCTCCATGAGTCCTCGAAGGTCAGGACCAAACCTTTTAACAACTTCTTTCATTAAACCAGGTGGCCGACCCTCTCCTCGGAGATTAATCTCTAACTTCTTATTCTCATGCATCTTGACAAGGGATCCAATCAACCTTTCAGCTACATCATTGAATTTATCCTCTGAACCAAATATCTTCACCGTAGATGAATGCCTGTCAAATAAAATGTATGTCCCTGTTTCTTCCTGAATAGTCTTCATCAGCGAGATACCATCCCGAGAAAATAAAAGCTGTATAATGGCTGGAGAAAGAGAGGGATGTATCAAGGCCTTTCCTTGCATGAGCTGCTCCAGAGGTCTTCGCGCCTCCGCCACTGTTTTGGTTGCATTGGCTGATATTTTCACTCGGCAAGATCCATTATCATTCCAACTTAAATCACACTCCACACCTGAAGATACAGAAGAACATGACTTTAAGATCTTGTTACTCCTATATGAAACTAATACCAGAAGTTAATGATTTTAAAAAGATGCATACCTTTCCAGGTTTTCAAGTCTGCAAGCAAAACATCCAGCTGACGCCTTATTACACGATAGATAGATGCAGGGCAGGAGACGAAGCTATTAAAAACTGGTTGACATTTAATCTTCTGCCATGGAAGGCATCCATGCAAGACTTTCCCATTAAGACTATCCAACGCTTTTGCAGCTTCAAGATGCAATCGCCCATCAAACGTGATAAAAGCTTTCATGAAGACATCCCTCGGTTCAGGGGGGAATACTTCAACCCGGCAACATTGACTACGGGGGATTCTTTCAGGCATGAATAGTGAGATTTCTTTAAGAATAGCTTCTTCAGCTGAACGACAAGATGGGCTCTCTACAGCTTGTCCTCTCACCAGGAAGAAATCTAAGATTTTTATGCTAGTTACTGCTCGAACTGCATCAAGCACCTCAGTTTCAGAGAGTTCAGTATCTCTAACATACATGACTATCCCATTCATATACTTTCTGCTAGGATAACAACGAACTATTTTCCCATCAATAACCAAATTAGCAAATTCAGCAATAATTGATGTAGCATCAAGTACATCATATTTCACAATGTAAACCCCTTGACTTTCCCTACGAGGCCATTGTATTCTGGCTCGTACTGAGGGAAAAGGAAACAATCTATTATCAGAGCCATAAACTTTATGAGATGGAACTACCTTCAGTAAAGCACCATTATATTCTACTCTGTTTAAAACCAAAGCCTTTTCAGCTGCAATGGGTGTGAGGAATGTTATCCTTCCCCATTGCCCTATTTTCTCATCATCTCGCCCAGTGTGCTTGTGAAAAGCGCATACAGTACCTGAAGTAAAAGACTCAAAGAACTCCAGAAGTTCCTTATCAGTGATGCTGTTCAAATTTAAGCAGGATATATCAACAGATAAAGTTCTTTTTTCGAGCTCCAAGTATTTAATCTCTGCACCAGCTCCAAATAATGCAACCGAAGGAAATGTACCTCGCCCACCATCATAGAGACGTTTCTCCATGCATTCATTCATTAAAATCTTTCTTTCATATTCCACAACATCCTCCACAGCGTGGGAAACCTTTTGCAAATCATTTGAAGAGGCATACACCAAAATCTGATTTGCATCAATGTCAACTTGCACTCTTATCCGTTCATCATTAAAATCAGATTGCAAACGAGACAAAAACCTGCTCAAGTTACCATTGAACTTGCCACAGAACTTCTTTAAGATACTTGCACCAATAAAATTAAAAGCTTTCATCTTTAACTGTCGACTCTGCAGCTTAGACACGCTGAACAACAGAGGGGGGCGTAATGTGGGAAAAACATCAAAATCAAATGCAGAGACGCATGTAAGGTATTGATTTGAAGTGGAAACCAGTTCACCAAATACAACCCAGCTTGGATTGTTACCAAAGACTAAAAGTGAACACGAAGGATGAAGATGAACACATTGCCCTGTTAGTGCCACTTCATAACCAAGAAGATTGCATCCAGAGTACATAGCAACATTTTCAGAAAGGGATGATAGCAAGACAATCTTCAAATGTTTATCATGCTCAGTGATAACATGCGGATTCCAATCCCAAAAATTTGGAACAACATATGAAAGTTCATTTCTAACACAGTTTTCTAATTCCAGAACTGTATCCTCGCATCTCCTCATCGATTTACCATTTATGCCATTGTCCCAGCACCATTTTTTCCTTTTTTCACGAGGAACGGACTCCCATCCTTTATATACAGATAGCAAAGTGAACAAGTCTCCATTTTGATGGCAAAACTGTAACTTAAGGGAATCCGCTTTAAGCTTATTTTCTTCATTGCCAACTCGGCAAAATATGTTATGCGCATTCGCCATAACAGATGCAAGAACAAGACCCTCTCTTCGTAAGCCATAGTGAAAGCACCCCATCAAAAGCTTACCCATGCGGGGCTCAATTCCCAGCTTAACAAAGCACCTACCATCTTCAGTCAATTCCAGAGCACCATTCTTCTCTATGACAGCTCCTAGCTGAATAAGATTTCTGATAGCCATCTCAATAGATTTAGAACTAGGTGCATCAACAAAGTCAAAGTTGTTTATGTCCTTAACTCCCATTGCTATGATTCTTAAAACAGCAATGCCAAGATGAACCCTCTGGATCTCCGGTTCTTGATGAGGCAACATCTGCTCAAAATCAGATTTAGAGTACACTCTAAAGCACTTCCCAGGTTCAGTTCGTCCCGCTCGACCAGCACGTTGATTAGCTGCACTTTGGCTAATCCTGCACACTTTGACAACATGCATGCCAGTTCCAGGTTCGAATTTACTTTCTTTGGCCATTCCACAATCAATAACATATTTAACTCCAGGAATCGTCAAGGATGTCTCGGCTATATTTGTGGTAAAAATTACCTTTCGTTTTCCTGGGTACTGCTGGTAAACACGAAACTGCTCTTCGTGAGAAAGTTTACCATGCAATGGTAAAACAACTGAGGAAGAGGCCATAAATTTTTCACACGCCCAATCTACTTCCATCGGAGACGTCAAAAAGGCTAGAATTGTGCCCTCCTTTTCTGATCTATGTATCTCAGTCGCCATCCTCACGACATCAGATGCAAATGAACTGATCCCACTGGGGTCAATTAGGTTTTCTGATGCTGGAACCATGTACCTGATTTCCACTGGAAAATTCCTTCCCGGGACTGAAAAGACTGCACAGCCAAAAAGAAAATCAGAGAGTTTCTTAGCATCAGCAGTTGCAGACATGATGATAAGCCTCAAATCAGTTCTCCTGCAAAGAAGCTCTTTAAGCAAGGACAGAAGAATATCTGTGTTCAAACTTCTCTCATGAGCCTCGTCAACAATGATGCATGAGACCCCGACTAAGTTTCTGTCTCTCATGTAGTGCTGCAGTAAACAATGATCTGTCATAAATAAAATCTTAGACTTAACTTCTTGACTGGGTTCATAAGTTTGGCAGGAAGCGACCGAAACATCTGTGTAGCATCCAGAAACCTCATGGTTGACCCTTTGAGCCAGAGAGATTGCAGCTATCTTACGTGGCTGTGTGCATATAATGGATCCATTCGTTACTAGCCCTGTATCGGCAAGATATTGAACCAGTTGGGTACTCTTTCCTGATCCAGTTTCACCAATTAATACCATCATCTGTATGATAAAAACATAATAAGGCTTGTTATTCATCAATGAATAATTGTTGTTTAGTGATCAAATCATTGCAAAGAGAAAAAGTGATCTATATGCAAACCCATCAGTACATAACAAAAATCCGAATCTCCTACACCAAACTGCACTAATTCACATTCATGAGAATGAAAGTTGAACCAAATGACAAAGTACTTCAGAGTTCAGACAAATGTATGCAATTTAGGATTCCAAAAGTACAAGCAGTATAAATTGGAGAACAAAACTTAAGTATATTGGACATAAAAGGCAGTCACGTTTATGGTATCATGAATGCATTGTATATCATTGTAAAGGCACAGCATGACGAGAAGGGATGCATTTACAAATCGATGCATCATCTTTTATGATAAGAACACAAGGACTAAGATTTGTGATGGAAAGCTCTTAGCTATAAGATTTATGGGGGTAGATATCTGGGAAAACAAATAGATATGTATGGGCAAAAAAGAAATGACCATGAGTCTCTTTAGTGGATTAAGGCTCTTGATTCTGCTACACAACATATGAATAATGTACAATCTTGTGACAATCTATGAATAATGTACTATCTAGTGACATCGATTCTGCAATTGATATTTTAATAATATCAACAATACTGCAGAAGTGAAGAGAATGAATGTGAAACGGCATCAAAATTTGTGAAGAGTAAATCAACAAAAAATTTGAACAATTGCAGGGTACCTGATGATCTTTTATTATCTGTATAATATCCTGCCGGAAAGAATAGATGGGTAAGCCACCCTCCAGTCTTTTAACCTCCCTCATAATCAACTGATAAATTTTACCCATATCAATGTGTCCATTAAATTTAAAAACCTTAAAAGCATCTGATTTCTTCTCCTGCAAGCAGCTAATAATACACTCCACAGCAGACCTGAACTCCCTCAACCTCCTTGCAATCAACTCACACTCCTCCATAAGCCCATCTCTCTTCTTCGAAAGCTCCTTATGAAGAGAAATTTTGTTAAATTTTTTCACCTTCTTGGAAATACACTCAAGTTCATCCTTCACATTCCCCAATCTCTTCTCCAACTGATCCACCAATGGTCCTTTCAAATACCCCTCCAACCTCTCACAAAACAAATCCTTTACCCTCCCTTCAAGCTCAGCCTCATCAGACGGCAAAAGCAACTTAGAAACCACCACAGGCTTCCAATTATGCAAACCATCAAACCTCAATTTCCACATAGACACTATCCCTTCCAACGCTTGACTCCACTCAGTAAAAAACAACTCCAACACAACATTCCCAAATCTATTAAACCTAAAACCATCAACCTTAGACTCACACTTATCCACCACAATCCTCCTCACCTCATCATCCAACATACCATCACAACCTCTTCGATCACCTCTCAACTCCACAATAAAGTTAGGCAACTTGCTAACCCGCCTTTCAACAACCCTATCTCTGTCCGTACGACGATCTCTACCGTAGAGTGAATTCCAGTTTGACATACGCCGGTCCGGGGGCTTGAAGACGTGATTGTCGTTTGAGGCGTTGCGTGTGGGACCGGATTGAGTACGACGAGTGGGGATCGGAATCTTTCCGGACATGGCAGACGATTACGGAGATGTTAAGAGGAGTGAAGATGGAGAGACTTCCAAGAAGAGTGGGAAACTGTACAAAGGTGAGAATGAGGGTTTCTCTCTGAATTAGGTTTTTAGTTTCCTGCTCTGTTTTTACTATATATTTGTCTCAAAATCGAATATCTGATTTTTTTTTATCATATGTTTATTTAGAATTATCATACAGACTAGAGAAATAAATAATTAATTTTATATGGTGAGACTTTATCTCAATTTTTGATTTAATATAATTAAGTAGTTGAGATTTTTCATTAAAATTTAAAGGAATTAGCAAAAATTGAATTGAAATATGAGAGAGTTGTCTCCCATAGAATAGTACTCCCTCCATCCCACCGAATGCTTCTCTTTTTGTCATTTTAGGTGTCCCACCGAATGCTTCCTATTTTTTTGGCAAAAAATAAATATTAAAATATAACACTCTAATTACACTTACTAGTTAAACATAATTAATTATACTAACTAATTAATTATTATAATTGCATTAAACTAACTATCAAAATTGAAAAATCACCCACAACAACCCTAGATATTGGTTTCAAAATTTTGGTCTCAAAATTTTGGTGGGAAAGATTATTTTTGGTAAAGTAATTTTGGTCTCAAAATTTTGGTGGGAAAGTTTACTTTTGGATTTGTCTTAATCAGATTTTCATTAGAATTTTTTATTCCTTAAGTATTGGTTTCTTATTTTACATTGGAAATACCAAATAGGAAGCTTTGGGTGGGACGGAAGGAGTATTTTATTTCAACATCTCGAAGTTCTGGTCACAACAATGAACATTCTCTTTCATAATCGAGAGACCTCGAACACTTTTAATTGTTCGACCAAGACCATGACCATCAAATCTACTATTGCTTGATACACAACAATGACTACTAAAAGCATATATTTTTTTTTTGATGAAAAGGTGAATTCATTCAAAAAGCATAAAAAAAGCTACACAGATAAAAACCAGACACAAAACAAACTACGACAACTACAAGACCGCAAGCACCACAACCAAACTAGAACCGCCTGACAACACCCACCACCTAAACAACACAAACAGACAACCTCAAGGCAAGAAACAACAACAATCTTTAAGAATCAACACAACCTAGAGATGACGGAACAAGACAAATGAGAGACTCATGATTGTTTATTTGCCTGAAGCGATTCCATTTTATGGGACAACATCTTTCCCACTCTAGCAACAATCTCGACTTCATTCTGAGATCCTCTATTAAAAATGTAGTCATTTCTGCTCTTCCATATCTCATAAGTAGTTGCATTTATCACAAAAAAGGTCGCCAATTGCTCAGCTTTACTCCTCCACTTATGCCTCAGGAGCCACATCTCAACATCACTCCAGTTACGAAAATACTCCTCCACTTTTCCGTACCCACACCACACCAACAACACAGTGTATTCACAACCTGCCCTCCGACCCAATACTTGAAGGGAAGCTTACCTTTAAGCGCCAGCCAAGTACATAAGCTGTGTTTCGGGTGAGAGATGCCATTCCACGCCGCTTTAGTCCAGTGCATCACAGGACTAACATCCAACAGAACTTCATAGGTAGCCTTTGTTGAATACGGGTTCCCTGGGACTTTCCATTTGATATTCCCTTCGCTATCCATCTCAATGCACTTAAGCGCTGAAGATCGCATATTTAGTAAGCACTTCAAAGGCCATGACATATTATTCTTAACCTCAATATCCCAAAAACCTCTGCCTCCAGGGTAATTTCCCTCCAACCAATTCAACCAAATGCTGTCTTTTTTCAAACAGATGTCCCAAATATGTGATAGGAACAAAGCTTTGTTAAATAACAACAAATCCTTAATACCAAGCCCCCCCTTCTCCTTACTCTTGCAAACCTCCTTCCATCTCACCAAAGCTCTCTTACTCTTACTTAACCCTGACCACAAAAAGCTGCGGCAGATGTTGGAAATGGCTTTAATCACTCTTTCGGGATAACTATACTGCGCATCCAATATGAACAGGTAGTAGACAAAACATGTCTGACTAGGACGAGCCTACCTGCATACGAGAGGCATCTAGCAGACCAAGATAAAATTTTGCCAACCATTTTATCAATTATAGGCCTAAACCCAGATATGCTAACACTTTTTGAATCAAGGGGCACTCCCAAATAGAGGATTGGGAGCTTACCAATCCTGAGACCAACAAGCTCGGCAATGGTTCGTTGAGTTTCCTCCGTAACACCTCCAAAGAAAATACAAGACTTCTCAAGGTTTGTGTTCAGCCCAGACCATGAAGCAAAGACCTCCAACCCCTTTTTAACACACTGAATGGCCCCTGCAGTTGCTTTGGAGAATATTAATAAATCATCAGCAAACATGAGATGGGTAATTTTTACCTTCTTACACCTTGGGTGGAATTTGAAAGCAGTCTCTTGGGGAAGCTTGTTTAGCTTTCTCGATAGGACCTCCATCACCAGGGTGAACAAAAAGGGGGACATTGGGTCCCCTTGCCTCAAACCTCTGCTGCTCGCAAAAAAATCAACCAACTCCCCATTAATTAGAATAGAGAATCTAGCTGATTTTAGGCAGCTCATTACCCAATTCACAAAAATCTCAGGAAGCCCAAAAAGGCGCAAACACTTCTCCAAAAACACCCAGTTCACCATATCGTAAGCTTTGCAAATGTCAACTTTCAGCATGCTTCGTTTACTGATATTTCTCCTACCATATCCAGAGACTAACTCCTGAGCCAGACAAATATTATGTGCAATGTTTCTTCCCGAAATAAAAGCAGATTGCGATTCTCCCACCAGCTTAGGCAGGCAAAGCTTCAGACGATTCGCAATAATACTCGAGATGATTTTGTACAACACTAATTGGCCTATAGTCACTTGGTTTCTCCGCTTGCTGACTCTTTGGGATTAAAGCCAAGTATGCAGTTTACGCCATAAGGCATCTTTCCGTCGCGGAAAAATTGAGACAAGCTTTGAAAATGTCTAACCCACATGCTTCCACGCCTTTTTGAAAAATTCAGCATTAAAGCCGTCCGGACCGGCAGCCTTGTTGTTTGGTAGATCTTTGACAACCTGGCACACCTCATTAAAGGTGACATCCCTCGCAAGCCCGATACAATCCTCCTCCTGCAGTCTCTCACAATCCTGAAAAAGAGATTCATCCACCTCACATAAGCTAGGATTTGGGTCTGTAAAAAGCTTCTTGAAGTACTGAGTGAACTCAAATCTGATCGCTTCCTCCTCAAAACAAACTCTCCCATCCCCCCTTTAACTGAGACAATTTTGTTGCTATTTCTCCTCCCTTTCGTCACATTATGGAAATACCTAGTGTTGAGATCACCTTGCTTAGCCCAATTGATACGAGCTTTTTGGCAGTTATACAAATGTTGATATTTGAGCAGCTTTTTGAATTCTAACACCATGCTAGATTCCAACTCGATCAGACCATTGTCATTCGGGGAATTACATAACCTCTCCTGAACAATGAATAATTCGTCACGAGCATCATTGACTCTCTTATTCATGTCCCCTATACTCTTTCATATCTTCTTTAAGCCCCACTTTTAGGTTCTTCAAATTTCTTTGGATGTGAAACAGATTTTTACCTCCCAGCCTCCAACATCTCTTTAGGCACGCTTCAAACTCTTTTGTCAAAGCCCAAAAACTCTGGAATCTAAACCAACTCTTCCTTCTGTTTTCAGGCAGCATTCTAAGAATAGCAGGGCAGTGGTCTGAAATTCCAGGGTTAGCGAAGTGACCCACTGCATTCGGAACAAACTGAAAGGATCCTATCAAGCTTGCTCCAAATCCTGCTATTATTCTCATGCCTATTCGACCACGTGAACCAATTTCCCGAGGCGGCAATGTCAAACACTTTAGCTTTCTCCACAAAATCCCTCAGCTCTCTTGTGCATGAATCAGTAACCCGACAGCCATTTAACTTTTCAGTCTCGATCAAAACACAGTTGAAATCACCGCAAATAACCCACGGTTTCACTTCCTTCTTAATAAACGAGATAATCGTTTGCCAAAGAGTAACCCTCTCATTACTCCTGTTGAATGCATAAACAAAGGCCACTGTTATTTTAGTCATATTCCAAAAAGTTTCACAAATAACCAGCTGCTCATCCGCATGTAATATCTCAACCTTAAATGCGCTGGAGTCCCAGAGCACTAAAATTCTACAATTCTCTACATTATCACCAGTGAAACAAAAAGACTTCCATGACCCATTTGAGCACCCACTTCCAATTTTAGATGCTTGACTAGGTTCACCAAATTCGAAGGAATGGTTGACGTGCAATGGATGGCTAGCAACAACCTCTGAGAATATACAAAACAAGAAAACCTGAAACAAGCAAATACATTAATTATAGTTCTGAACCCAAAATGAGCCAGGAGCAACCTCTGAGGCCACAAAAAACCATCCAGGAAGAGGAGCAAGCAAATGCCACCCAGAAACATAAACCTAGAAATATATTTGCTGAGAGTTCTGAGCATGATAGGACCAGCAACGGTGGGATCACCATTGGTGAAGCCCTTGAAGCCACGGCTGTGACGGCCGGAGACAAGCCTGTGGATTGGAGCGATGCTGCTGCTATACAAGCTGCAGAAGTTAGAGCAACAGGTAAGACAACCATCATTGCTGGTGGCCTTGCTGCTGCGGCACAATCAGCTGCAACCATGAATGCGAGGATCACCAAGGATGAGGATAAGATCAAGCTTGCTGATATCCTTGCGGTAAAAACAATCACATTGCTTTAAAACAATCAGTAAATAGTAAATCATGCCCTGACGTGCGAATATATTTGAGGCAGGATGCAACGTCAAAGTTGCAAAGTGACAAGCCAGTTACACGAAGGGACGCAGAGGGCGTGGTGGGAGCAGAGCTGAGGAATGATCCTAATCTGATGACACACCCTGGTGGGGTGGCTGCCTCGATAGTCGCAGCAGCAAGGCTCAATCAACAGAACGAAGCTTCTACCCACCAGAAGAAAGAGACTCACAAAAGGGCTTGAGTGACTCTGCAAAGCTAAGCCATAAAACTCGAATTAGATTCAGTATAAATAATCAAGTAACCAAGTTTCAACAATTTGAAGAAAATGCTTAACTCAGTTTCGTACTAGTATTATAATCATCACAAAGAGATTGTTCCATCCCTAATTTGTTATCTTTGAGGTCTCTTAGTTCCATCTCATACCTGGCTTTCATCCATCTAAAGTCCTGCTGATTTTCGGGGCAACTATCCCATCATAAACCCAACTGGTTCATATATCATATGTACTGAAACATGAATGCATAATGGAGTGCTGTGAAAGCTCTCTCAAGCCTTATCATTTGTAATCCCTGAAACAGCTTTGTCAACTCTGTATAAAAATCTTTGTTTCTGGATTGCCAATATAGCCATTATGACGGATTTGATGATATAAGTTCACCAAATAACTCAGCCAATACACCAGTTTCCAACGAGTCAGCCTCACTGATTATATTATGATTCATTTTATTTGCTCAGCATCATAATTAGAAATCACTGAAATATCTCACAGATTTCTCTTCTTTTACCGGGTTGATCTTTCCATCAACTTCTCCATCCATGGGAAAACCATTGAAGTAAACTACCCTCTCATTCCCCGGCAGCCTTGCATACTCATACATTTCCTCCACCCTCCTACGTTCTCTTCCATTACCCCGAAAAAATCACAGAATCAATGACCATACCAGTACCTACCTGAAAACCAAAATTTCTCAATTGATTCACTTTAGTAGAAATTTCTCAATTTTGTATTTCTGGATCCTGACCAATAAACCAACCCTTTTTAATGTTGTAGGAGAACCACTGAAATTCCCCAATGCTCCCACTCATAAAAGGACTTCTGGTGAAAGAACCACAAAAAAGAATAGCTTGCAAAAGGGGAGCCACTGAAATAAAGCAGCATAAGTTCTTTGAGGGTATGAACTGGGCTTTGGTCAGAAGCGCCATGCCTCCCCTCGTACCTGAACCTGTAGACTTCTCGCAGTACATCACAAAGGAGCCTGCAAATATTAATAAGGTTCAGGAAGTCAACAAGACTGATTCCAATGATTCTTCCTACGTAGAATTTGAGTACTTCTAGTCTAGAGTGTAATAAATATACTTACTGTAGGTACTAAAACTGTACAAATTGAAAGGATTTGTATTCACCAGTCTTCTGAAATGCGAAACCTTGCAGATCATTACTGGATCCTCCTGTTCTTTCAGGAATAAGTTGAAGCACAATCTACATATGAAAGTATGCAAGGCAACAAGGAGGACTCGAAAATAATGAAAAAAGAATTTACCAACAGGGATACCGAATATGCATAACATATAAAGAAATTAAGTCAAACATAAAAAATTGAAAATTTAATGATACTCGGATTAGCCTCAGATTGAAATATAAAACATGAAGACAGGACACAAACCAAGGATTCAATTGAATCAAACCATGGAATTTTAAGCTTTCTAAATATAGTCGACATTTAGAAACTAAAACATTGCAAAAGGCTTCGTGTCTTTTAGCCATCCATCTCTGACTTGCATAACTTAACATTTAATGCTTTAAAGCAATAAGGAATCATACAACAATTTTGTTTTCCTCATACGAGCAACTGCTTAGGCATCATCAAGAGCAACTACTCCAGGGAGAACTTTTCCTTCCAACAATTCCAAACTGGCACCACCACCAGTTGATATGTGGCTCATCACATCAGCAACTCCAACCTTCTCCACCGCTGCTACTGAGTCCCCTCCTCCGATGATTGTTGTTACTCCTTTGCCGCTCAACTCTGCTAGTTTCTTCGCAATAGCCTACAAAAGCAAGAAACTTTCTTAATCCTTCATTAATTATGCATGCATTACACTTGACTGGTGAATCATCACAGTTTGATCTCGGAAGTACACTAAATATAACAGTCAGCCAAGATGCAAGCTGAATAAAAGTGTGTCAAGTTTCATGTGTACCTCGGTTCCACTAGCAAACTTTTCAAACTCAAACACTCCCATAGGTCCGTTCCAAATAACAGTCTTGGTAGTTTCCAAAGCATCATTGAATGTTTTGATCGAGTCTGGTCCGATATCTAGTCCCATCCAACCATCAGGGATGGCCGAAGCAGGGACAATCTAAAACATCAACCGATTCAACATGGTAAATATGCACCTCAGAAGAAAAAAATCAAGCAAATTAATAGTCAGAAGTGTGGCTTTAACCTGGCTATTTGCGTCTGGAGCAAACTTGTCAGCAATTACAACGTCAGTAGGCAACAAAAGAGATACTCCTTTGGCCTTTGCCTTCTCCATTAATGAAGTTGCAAGCTCTAGTTTGTCCTCTTCTACGAGGGAAGAACCAACTGATAACCCTTGTGCCTTGTAAAACGTGAAAATCATTCCTCCTCCTAGAAGTAGAATGTCGCACTTATCAAGGAGAGACTCGATCACTCCAATCTTAGATGAGACTTTAGAGCCACCAACAATGGCAGCAAATGGTCTTTTTGGGTTTGATACAGCCCCAACAAGATAATCCAACTCCTACCCAGATAAACACAACTAAATAAACATCAAGTTACATCATAACTGATAATAGATTGTGAAACAATAAAACCTCTAATACCCTCAACCACAATTATCATATTAGTTGACAACAGTACAACAGCCATTGGGGACTGGAAAGAAATCATGCAAATAATTTAATAATAACTCGACAGTTTATTGAGTTATCTTCACAGTTCAATTCAAACCTTTTGCAATAGGAAACCAGCGACAGATGGCTTCAAGAATTTGGTGACTCCCTCGGTCGATGCATGAGCTCTGTGCGCAGTCCCAAAAGCATCATTGACGTAAATATCAGCAAGTGATGCAAGCTTCTTAGCAAATTCAGGTTCATTCTTCTCTTCTTCCTTGTAAAACCTAACATTTTCAAGAAGAAGAACACCACCTTCTGGAAGTTCAGCAACAAGTTTCTCCACATCCGGACCAATGCAATCATCAGCTTTTATAACCTATTCAATCCATTCAAATCATCAAAACCAAATAACAACCCAAATATTAACCAAACCAGAAATTTCATTAAAATAAAAAAGTACCTGAATTCCTAGGAGTTCAGATAGCCTGGGGACCAAAGGAGCCAGACTGTACTTTGGGGTGACACCCTTCGGCCGTCCCTGAAAAGAAAAAACAAACGAAAACACTGCCACTTAGTTCCTGCTTCAATCACATTGACCTCTAAACTAAACATGATAAATGCTAACACGCCATCACAATCAAACACATATTAATCATCAATCCTTAAAGCAACTAAGTATTAAATCAACAAATGAATAGTCAAATTGAGAGTTAGCTAAATGGATATTACCAAGTGACTGGAGAGAATGACTTTAGCGCCATTGTTAATCAAGTACTTAATGGTTGGAATAGCAGCCCTAATTCTGGTATCATCAGTAATGTTCTGGTCACCATCCAAAGGCACATTCAAATCAGCTCTCACAAAAACCCTCTTCCCTTTCAAATCAGCCGCCGTCAAATCTCCAACACTCTTCTTCGCCATTGAAATCACTCCGTTCACAGCCTTGTTACTAAAACCGATCGCCTTCACTTTCGACGCGACATGGAGGCTTAAGAGCGGATCAGCTGCGGCACCTACGAACCCTAGTTTCCTAGGGAAACGGAGGAAAGTGGTAGGAAGGAGCCTGGCGGAGGAGGATGAGGCGATTTTGCGGAGGGAAAGAGCGGCGGTTGCGGAGGATGAAGCAGCGGCTGAAGCCATTTTCGATCGTTGACCGTTGACTAATGAATGTGGGTTGTGTGGAGTTGAATTTATGTGGATTGAGATGGACCGAATTGAAATTTTGTGGTCTAAAACATCGATTGGGATTGGATGAGGCACCAACCAACTCTTATCGCTCGGATAAGGTGGAATAGCCTGTACCGTGCTCCGATCCGGATCCAAATTCGGTGGAATGTAGTTATTTGTTGCAAACATCAAAAAGACGTCACTATTATTTTATTGTAATTCTATATAGTTTTGGTTCCTAACAAATTATTGTTGCAACACTGTATCTGAATCCGCTGCAAAAGTTAAATTAAAAATCTTCTGATTTCTTAATTTTATAATATAAAACGTCAAAAATGATATCGTTTTGATTCATTTAGCTTCAATTTTCATCGTAATAAACAAGATCTGGTTTAAGGATACAAAAGCAGAGAAGTATCATGTGGAACCCCCCTCTTTCCATGGATCCATGGATCCCCCTTTATCACCGTTGATTGCATTTTTTGTGTGCACCAGATTGTGCCACGTGTTTGCATTTTTGAAATGCACATGTGAGTTGCACATGACAAATGCACACGTGAGTTGCACATGCTCATTAATGCGCTGGCACAATCTGGTGCGTCCAAAATGCAAACAGTAAATGCAATCAACGAATGCAAAGAGGGATTCATGGATCCATAAAAAGGTGGGGATTCCACATAATACTTTCCCTACAAAAGCATACAGTTTGTATAAAGTATTGTACTGTACAGGGATTATGATAAAGACATGATAATACTTGTTTCATACTTACATAACTTCAAGACATTTCTGATTATGAGAAACTATTTAACTACCACAACGAACAGTCCGTGGCCAAAAGAGATTTTGTAGTGCAGGAGGAGGTGTCAGTGAAGTCTTTTCCATCCGGAGCGGCGGAGAGGTAGATAGGCTTGAAGGGTGCTAGATGAGACTGAGATGATCTCAAGTGCAGAACCTCCGCTTGCGCTTTGGCTAGTTGAGCTTGTAACACATGGATTTGCTGTTGGAGAGCTGATATAGCTCCAACACAGCCATAACAGGGTCTCTGACTCTTGCATTGGCCTCATATACTAAGGAACTCACCGCATCGCCCCGGTGCTGCACCGGCAAATCCTGAGACTCAAAAATCTCAAATCAGATCAAAACGTCAAGTATTCCAGTATATCATATACCCTTTTTTACAATCTCAAACAGTGTATAAAACAAGGAAAGTGATTGCTCACTAGTGCAGGTGATGTTCCTAAAGATGTTCTTAAATCCAACCACCACCACTTTAATTTCCACAAAAGGGGACAACTAATGGAATACTATGCAAACAACTAACCAATCTATCAACCAATGTTGGACTTGGTCCCGTAAAAGTCAAACTTTAACCAGACACCAACCCCACATGAAACACAAAAAAGTTTAAAAGAAAAAAGTAAGAGTGTTCGTCAGGTTAATATAAAAACGATTCAGAGATTCGATTTCTGATAGGATCAGAGCGAGTATTCTAGTAGAAGAAGTAACTGAAAGTATGTAAATTACAGGGCAAGTAAAATGAAGGAGTCTAGACGTGCCTGAAGCATCTTGTTAACATTGCTAGCCCCAAAAACCTTATGCACAGTTGCAAACTTGACAGGATCATCAGCAGGAAAATAAGGTGCAAAAGTGCACTCATCTTTGGAACATCTCCTACGCAGCAACTTGCACGCAGCGCATGGAGTCGCTCCGTTGCCACCGACTGCGGCAGCCGGCTTAGTCTTCTTGTCTTGCTTCATTTCTAAGGGAGAAGTCTTGTGTTGAGTGTTTGAGACTTGTGAGTTTTGGTGGTGTGTTTGATGAGATGATTTATTAAGAATGAAAAAGGCTGACAGGGGAAATCTTGAGTGGGGCCCAGTGAGGAACAATCAAATAGATTTTGCAGACAAAACGGTTGCATTCAGTCTTTCGTGGGGACCCATTTCCATGTCACGCTCAATATTTTGTACACTAATTATACTTTAATTTCATCATTTTCCAACTTTTATATTGCACCACATTATGTCTTATTATCATCCTTCATTTTGAAGTCATCAAACTTTTCAAATTAAAAATGTAGAAGAGGAAATTGACCAAAATGCTTATTTGTATAAAAAATACTACAACTAAATTTTCAGCTTTGTCCGTCAATATATTTTTGTCGATATCTATTATATATTTAAAACACAAGGGGTGGTATTAGCGGTTATCATATGAAGCCAAATTTTATATTTCCAAAATTATCCTTATTTTTTCTCAATTATTACTCTAACAATATTTATTAGTTTATAATTGATTTTTTAAATTTATAATACAAAATATGTTATAAAAAATATACATGCACAAATATGTGCATCAAAATACTAGTATTACATTAATCGATGAGAATGAATTTACATTTTATAATCTTTGTTAAAATTAGTTAAAACATCTGAACTGTCTGGACATCGATGAAGAAAATAAAGATTAATTTTCTCTTTTTACCTTGATAATTTGTCCTTATCAATCAAATATTAGGTGAACATATAAATTTATATTAACTTTGTAAATATGATGCTTAAAATGATGTATACTTGTAATACCCGAATTAATTTTATTAATAATAAAAATAAAAGTTCTTAATCTCATTCCAGAGTTAGGATCAAGGAGGACAAGTGATAATTGTAAGACGGAAAGACATAATCTTAGTCGTTGATTTGATTAATTTAACGATTGAGATTAAATTTGGTTTGTATATAATGGGCGGTTGGATTTGCAAAAAACCCTAGCAGTTGAGAGTGACGGTTATATTTTTGAATCAAATCTCATCCGTTGGATTGTTAGAATTCAACGATCGAGATCATGTCTCACGGTCTCACATTTGTTTATCCGTCCTTCTAGAACTGTACTCTCTCATTCCATACAAGTTTCTATAACAAAAAGTTTCTAAAATTAAGTGATAAAATCTCAAAGGATTTGCTAATACTCAGAATAAACAATATACAAAAATAGGGAAAGTATCATGTGGAACCCCCACCTTTTCATGGATCCATGGATCCCTCTTTGCATTCGTTGATTGCATTTACTGTTTGCATTTTGGACGCACCAGATTGTGTCAGCGCATTAATGAGCATGTGCAACTCACGTGTGCATTTGTCATGTGCAACTCACATGTGCATTTCAAAAATGCAAACACGTGGCACAATCTGGTGCACACAAAAAATGCAATCAACGGTGATGAAGGGGGATCCATGGATCCATGGAAAGAGGAGGGTTCCACATAATACTTCCCTACAAAAATATATAGAAAGCGGGCCAGGCCCAAAATCCAAGAAGCAGACCCAAGTCCACATAATATTATTTAATGTATAAACAACACATACGACAGAAACCTAAGACAGCTCCATCCTTCCTACGTGCCCTACCACACCTGCTGCGCGTCTGGTAAGTGCCCCTTCCTCTACTCATCATCATCAATGATCAATCCACACAATTCTCCTGGTAATTGTTATCTGATATATGATTTGTGTAGTGTAGATCTGGCCTTATGAGGTTAGTGTTGTGATTATTTTTTAATCTTGATGGGTGTTTTTGTTTGTCAAGTACTTGAGTTTGTGTTTTTGCATGCAATGTGTTTTGAGTTGTTGGGTTTGTTGGATTGTGTAATCTGTTGTGGTTAGTGTAAAAAGTTTTGATCTTTGATCTGATTTGGGATCTGGGTGTGTTCTGATTACGCTTGTTGTTGTAAAGGTGTCAACTTTTTATCTGTTGATTCAAATTGTAGTAATGTTGCAAATCCTTAGATTTTGAGGTTTTCTGTATCCTTTAAATTTAGGGAAAAGTACAAAAAGGGTCTACGAACTACCAATCTATGTCATATTACGGTCTGAACTACCGAAAATGACAAAATATGGGCAAACTTAAATTTCTTTTGATGGGGTTGACTAACGCCGTTAGTGTGCCCCTTTGACCACTAAATTTCTTTTGATGGGGCAAACTTAAATTTCTTTCCGAAATCTGTCTTCTCATTAAAAAAAGAATAATCTCTAACAGTCTCATCACTTTTGGAATCCTCGCTATAATCGCTTGAAACTAACTCATCCGTTGGCACATACTCCTCATCATCCTCTAATCCATCATATGGAAGATTGCCATTATCGATTAATACCTCATTCAAAGATTGAGAAACATTTTCTCGGATTTTATAGAATTCCTCGTCTTGTTCACAGAATATATCCTCATCGTCCTCCGTAATATCAACATCCGAGGAATTTGTTAACTCAGCATCAGCTACTTCAACCACTACTCCATGTTCCATTTTATCTGAAATTATAAGAAAAAAGGATACACATTTGATACATCTTTGTCTGATTATAGTTGTCATAATAAAATGAAAATATAACAAGAATATTCATAATAAATCTCTACCTTACACCTGCTCATTCTAACCCTTAAATACTAGCAAAGATATAACGAAAACAAATACAAGCCAATCAAATTAGGTGACTGCAATCGACCCTAAAAATAAAACCCTAATTCTGTAAACTATGATCCCTAAATTAAATTACATATTACCTTACCTTTAGATCGAGATGCAGTGGCGTTTATCAAGCCTCCTTAAAGTCGAAATTGAAGTTGGCAGTCAATTGAAGTTAGGGTTGAGATGCTTCACCTTCGAGATGCTTCAAGCTTTGAGATGCTTCTATTCTCTGCTTTTACTTTGGTTAAAATGGGGTTTGTATAAAGTTGGGGTAATTTAGTAATTTTATTAGTGGTTAAAGGGGCACACTTACGGCGTTAGTCAACCCATCAAAAGAAATTTAAATTTGCCCAGATTTTGTCATTCTCGGTAGTTCGAACTGTAATATGACAGAGATTGGTAGTTCGTAGACCCTTTTTGTACTTTTCCCTTAAATTTATTAATTGAAATTCAACAAGTCAGATTTGCCTCTGTAAAATTCTCAGAAAAGATTGTTCCATTCCTAATAACAAAACTACAAAAGTATTAATTTTATCACAATTTGTATCTTTCTTACGGGCAAGTATAATCTGATATCTTGACCTTGCAGGTTTGATTTGCTGAAGAGAAACAAAACTTGACAGCTTTTCAAGATGGTAAAGTTTTTAATCCATGCTGCTTGTATTTATGGAATTGATTGTTAATTGGAATGTATATAAATGAACAATGATATTAACTCTGCGGTTTATGCAGGTGAAGTTTACTGCTGATGAGCTCCGTAGGATTATGGACAAGAAGGACAACATTCGTAACATGTCCGTTATTGCCCATGTTGATCATGGTATGTTATATCGTATAAAAACGTGTTCTTCAATTAGTTAGTTTTGTTTACTCGTAAATATTTCAATAATTTTTTATATAAGAACTCTTATCTACCCTAATTATCTGTTCAACGTTGCTGCAGGAAAATCTACCCTAACTGACTCTCTTGTGGCCGCTGCTGGTATTATTGCCCAAGAAGTTGCTGGTGATGTGCGTATGACTGATAAAAATCTACCCTAACTGACTCTCTTGGTTAAGTTTTTAATCCATGCTGCTTGTATTTATGGAATCATATATATATTAAAAGGGATGTATGATTGGACACGTTTCGTCGTGTGAGCAATTTGGCCTATGTGTCATTTTTTTAGAATTTTGAATTCTTTTTCCCTTTTTTCTGATTGGCCGGCTTTTTTGAATAATAATATTCTTTTTCGTTTTAATGCACTTAATTATGGTAACAAAAATATTTTGCTAAAATCTCTTCAATTTCGAAATTTTGTTACACGAAATCTCAATATCATGCTTTTCTAAAATTCGAAAGTTAATGAATTCATTGCAAATTAATGAATGGCATCGCAAAGTTTAAGAAGAATCTTCCCTAATTCCTATGTACATTTATGAAAAGTTTTCCTAATCAATATTTTTTTACACATATATATATATTAAAAGGATATATGATTGGACACGTGTCGTCGTGTGAGCAATTTGGCCTACGTGTCATTTTTTTAGAATTTTGAATTCTTTTTCCCTTTTTTCTGATTGGCCGGCTTTTTGAATAATAATATTCTTTTTCGTTTTAATGCACTTAATTATGGTAACAAAAATATTTTGCTAAAATCTCTTCAATTTCGAAATTTTGTTACACGAAATCTCAATATCATGCTTTTCTAAAATTCGAAAGTTAATGAATTCATTGCAAATTAATGAATGGCATCGCAAAGTTTAAGAAGAATCTTCCCTAATTCCTATGTACATTTATGAAAAGTTTTCCTAATCAATATTTTTTTACACTCATATATATATTAAAAGGATATATGATTGGACACGTGTCGTCGTGTGAGCAATTTGGCCTACGTGTCATTTTTTTAGAATTTTGAATTCTTTTTCCCTTTTTTTGATTGGCTGGCTTTTTTGAATAATAATATTCCTTTTCGTTTTAATGCACTTAATTATGGTAACAAAAATATTTTGCTAAAATCTCTTCAATTTCGAAATTTCGTTACATGAAATCTCAATATCATCTTGGTCCCCGGACATCTATTAAGAAACAAATCGAAAAAGACAAGGTATATTTAGTACTGTTGTAACATAATGTTTTGGTTATCTTGTCGAAATTTTGATTTTGAGTTTTTCTAAAGGATGATGAGAGTCTTAGGAATTGGAAGGAGCAGCTTTTTGGAAGCCTAGAAATTGCCGCTGTTGGAGGAGGTTGTAAATTGTATAAGACTATTATCAAAAGAATTCGGACTTGGTGTTCATTTTTTTTGGTTTTAAAATGTGCAGAAAATTTGGAACCTGATGTGAAGATACTGAACTTAGCTATAAAATCGGACAACAGGTCTGACATCGCAAAGTTTATAAAGAATCTTTCCTAATTCCTATGTCTATTTATGGAAAGTTTTCCTAATCAATATTTCTTTACACTCAAATAAAACTGAATATATCAAATTTAAATTACTTAAAATTACTCAAAATATAACTTCACTCCGCACAAGGTGCGGGTAAATACCTAGTTGATTGTTAATTGGCATGTATATAAATGAACAATGATATTAACTCTGCGGTTTATGCAGGTGAAGTTTATTGCTGATGAGCTCCGTAGGATTATGGACAAGAAGGACAACATTCGTAACATGTCTGTTATTGCCCATGTTGATCATGGTATGTTATACCGTTTAAAAACGTGTTCTTCAATTAGTTAGTTTTGTTTACTCGTTATATTTCAATAATTTTTTATATAAGAACTCTTATCTATTACCATACACTGATGCCTCTGTTTCATAATTTTTACATTTTTTTGGCTGTTTCATCAACTTCTATTATTAAAAGAAGTTGAATTTTATGGTATCTAAACACATTGGTATGATTTATACCGGTCCGATGGAGCATTCACTATAGCATATTTAGCAAGTGCATGTGCATGCATACTACTTCTCCATTTATTGATAGAAATTTTTTACAAAACTCACTTTTGTTTAGGTGGAGATGTGCTTTCTCCACTTATTCTCACACCCATTTATACTACTTGTCATTACAAATCAAGGGTTAGGATTAAATTAATTCAACGGCTACAATTAACACATCTAGAAAAATTCATCAAAAATATCTCTAGATGTTTTCTCCATTGCTTCCCCTCTTCTCTAGTACTCTCTTCCATACGGCTTGGATTTGGTATATTGTGGGCTAGGCATTAACATGTTCAATAGCCTTTATATGGCAGTGGGTTTCAAACTGAAAAACTGTGCATTTGAAATGCACTTCCAGCATACCGAATTGATGAGCACAAGTCGTTATATCTGATAGATACTTTAGCTGAATTAGTGGTTCAGAATTTCGACAACTCTTTTGTGACAGTTAGTGCGAACGAGGCTGCAATCTTCCTTGCCGCAAGTGCGACACATTGTTTGGGAGAAGAAAGTTCATGCCTAGAAAAATTTACACTTTACACTGATACCTCTGTTTCATTATTTTTTGGCTGCTTATTAAAGGAAGTTGAATTTTATGGTTCTAAACACATTGGTATTATTGATACTAGTTTTGAGCTTCCGACAAACTCGAAGCAGTTAAAAGCTCTCGACTTTGGCTGGCATGTAAGCCGAAACCAAGATACTTAAAACAGACACAAGCTATATGTTTTCACAAGCTACATTTTTAGATGGCCCTTTGTTTTTCACACATTAAAAAATAAAATACTTCAACAAACAAGCATTTTGAAACAACAAAATACTTGAACAAACAAGCAATATGTTTTCAAGTTCAGAAAATAATTTGCAAAATGTTTTAAAAACAAGTTTAGCAACTTATTGAAAATATGCAACTGTCTCGAATAGATAGAAATCAAGATGCATACTCGCCTTCTTACATCTTGGACTTCCTAGCAATCTTGAACCATTCAGTATGGAAGGATCCAGGGATGTCGGTCCTCTCATAAGTGTGTGCACCAAAATAGTCTCTTTGAGCTTGGACTAAATTTGCAGGAAGACTTTCCCTTCTGTAACTATCAAAATAAGCAAGACTCGATGACATTCCAGAGGTGCTGATACCTGAGTTGATAGCCAGACAAACAATTCTCCTCCAAGCAGCTTGTCTGTCGAGTATCTCCTTGGCAAATTCTGGGTCCACCAGAAGATTGGCCAAATCAGGGTTCCTGTCATAGGCTTGCTTGATGCGGTCTAAGAAGATTGCTCGAATGATGCAACCTCCTTTCCAGATCCTAGCGAGTTCTCCAAGGACAAGATCCCAGCCTTGTTCAATGCTCTTAGCACGAATGAGATTCATGCCCTGAGCATAACTGCAGATTTTGGAAGCATAGAGTGCTTGTCTAACATCATCAATCAATGTCTGCTTGTCTAGGTTTGTTGTCCCGTTTCCAAAAAAACAGATGAGAACACCTTGGAAGCAGCGACTCTTTCATCCTTAAGGCCACTGAGGAACCTTGAGTCCAGGGACGAGGCTATAGTGGGGGCTGCAACGGACAAATCAGCAGCTTGTTGCACAGTCCATTTTCCGGTACCCTTCATTCCAGTTTTATCCAAAACCTTGTCTACCAAGTACCCTTCACCCTTGTCGTCTTTGATGGAGAAGATATCAGCAGTAATCTCAATCAGAAAACTCTGCAACTCACCCTTGTTCCACTCAGAAAAAACCTCGTGCAAGTCCTCATTAGAGAGCTTCCCGACTGACTTAAGAACGTCGTAAGCTTCTGAGATCAATTGCATGTCACCATACTCAATACCGTTGTGAACCATCTTAACAAAATTTCCTGCTCCTCCTTTTCCAATGTATGTCACACAAGGACCGCTATCAACCTGAGCAGCCACCTTCAGAAGGATATCTTCAATATACTTAAATGCCTCATATGAACCTCCAGGCATCATAGAGGGTCCATTTCGGGCACTTTCTTCACCACCCGAGACACCCATTCCGAGATAGAGTATACCCTGAGGAGCCAATTCCTTTTCCCTCCTCTCAGTGTTTTCTTACCACTCATTTCCACCATCAACAATACAGTCACCTTTCTACATGTGACAAACAAGAGACTTGATGGTGGCATCAACTGGTGGCCCAGCCTTAACAAGAAGTATGATGACCCTTGGAGTTTGAATTGACTTGACAAATGATTCAGTATCCTTGAATCCAAAAACGGGGAGATCTCCTTCTTCTTTGGCTCTTTTGACAGTTTCATCAACTTTATCAGAAGATCGATTGTAGACAGAAATGGGGAATCCTTTCTCAGCAATGTTGAGGGCAAGATTTTGACCCATGACTGCAAGGCCAGCAAGTCCAATTCTTGTTAGAGAAGCCATTCAGTCACCTGAAAATTTATATCCAACCGTCAGTCTGCACATTGACAACAAAGGAGAAGTGCACTAACCGCGAGGATGATGCAAGAACATAAGATAACAGTGTAGTTGAAACTCACACCAGGATACAATTGGTGAGGCTAAAATGCAATCACTAAACCAGGAACCAAAGGTACAATCAATCGCATGTGTCAACAACAGGAATGGTACAACAAGCTAATATATGAAAGATATCACAAAATTGAAAGGAAAAACAAATAAAATGTCATCGGATATTCACACTATGTAGGAGTCAGTCACTTAAAACATCGGCAAATGTTGTGCTGATATTAAAAACTGTTCCCAGACTACACAGCTAAGTGATGAGAAAGCCTGCATCTCAAGCATGACTCTGACCAAAAATACATCCAGTAAAACAGGAGACACTCTTCTGACTAACAAAACTCAATTACACTTCTATCGTTTTAACACCAATTGGACCGACATACTTATAACTAATTTATTGCACACTAGCTAACGATATATACAATTTCAGACATCAAATATACTACTACACTAATTTATGGAAGAAAAAATCAAAACGGTAGCTTTTAAACATCAATACTACCCAACAAATTAGTAAAAAATAACATGATGTGAATCAAAATTTCAACTAAAACCAGCATAACAATTTTTCAATCTCTTGCCGTTCATATGTATATTTAACATCAAAAACAATAATAATAATAATAATAATAATAATGTCCTCAGTCTCAAACCCACCCTCCAGTCATTGCATCAGACTGAAATCTAACCATTCACATAAACTGCCAACAAAACCACACACTTGAAGATCCAAATCACACCAACTACGAAATACATAAGATCCAACCAATCACACTCAAACTCAACACCACACAAGTACATAATAATAACACAACTAATCAAACCGCAAATCTGATCAAGATGGCATCAAACCCATACAAACAACAGCTTAACAAATCAACCTCCAATGCAAAAACGAATCGATCAAATTTCATCAGATCCAAGTACCTGAAAGTAAGCTAAAAGGTTGGAACTTTATGAAATGAAGAGACACCCAGATAGATCAAAAGATCTGGGGTTAGGCTAATAGTTACAGATAATCAAATTGCGTATCGAAATCGACTATCTATAGAAACTCAGAAAATGGGATTCTGGTAGTGGGGAAATCAGTCTTGAATGGCGACTTGCTTTATGAACTAGTCAGCCACTACGGAATACGGTATATTCGATCATGTGTTCGGCAATCTATCATTTTCAATCGAGTCCCCCAGGTTTTGTGAACTTACAAATCCACTCCCAGTGATGCTAATCCAACAAACTAATTAACCAATACTACGTAAGCGTGATGTGTGTTTATAAAAATGCTTGAAGGTTTTGCAGACTTGTTTAATATCTGAAAAGTAAAGGGGTGTGTTTTTGGTTAATAAATAGTTATGGGTCGTTGTGTAATATTTATAAGTTGTTGAGTAGGTGTAATATTTATAAGCGTGATGTGGGTTGGTCGGTTTGGTAAACAATATTTTCATATTTAAACCAATAGTTCAAAACTTAGTAACGGCCTAACACTAGGCCCAATTCAGCCCATAAAATGTTGTTTCTCGTGACCATTTTGAGAAACTTTCATCAACATATTTATTGCAATGTAAATATGACATCATTTTGAATATGTAGTGTTAAGTTATAGAGATGTGCAGTTTTAGCGAGACAGACCTATATCATTTCAACTGTTGAAATTAAAGTTTATTTTTAATAAAATTAAATGATTGTATTTATAAAAATGCAGAAGTAATTGCAAGTGACTATTATTAATATCAATCGTTAGATAAATATAAATCAACAAACCAAATGATGTCCCTTCTGTTCATAGTGTATTTATAATAAATTAATGGTAACAATTAAAAATATGGCCTCACAATATCAACTTTCTAAATAAGTAAAGTTTTAAGACTTCCTCTCTGGCCAGGATTTTATTTTCCTTACATTTGCATTTAATCTTTATCAGCATTTATAATTGGTAACATTGAGTTACATAAATGAATAGATTTTTATTTTTATTAAAGTTGATCAAAATGGACATTTGAGTGTAGTAGGTCCATGCGACAAATATTCCATCATTTAGATTGAGTTTAAATCTGCATTGAAAATTGAATAAAATATCAGTGTGCAAATCCGACAAGGAATCTCAAAAAGGTTCAATTAATTAATTCAATCGATCGCAATTTTGCTGCCTACACAAACCAAATCCTCTCATCAACATCCTGATAATCCTTCTGCGGTTGGCGATGAAAACATCTCAGCTTTTATAATCATCATTTCTCGACTCATCCAACTCCTCATCCTAAAACCCTAAATCCCAAGTTTGAATCTTTCTTCAATGACGATCATCCAAATCGATCAGAATTACAAAAATAAGACGAGGGTATCCTCCAAAATCAAAAGACGGTACGTAGATGATGAAAAGGCGCCACTTTTACCTAGTATGAGTGATGAAGGATCAGCTGCTGGTCATGAGTTTAATGGAGCTTCATTTATGGGTGCTGTGTTTAATCTATCGACTACGATTATCGGTGCTGGGACTATGGCATTGCCAGCTGCTATGAAGGTTTTGGGAGTTGGGTTTGGCGTGGCCCGCGTGGGGATGGTTGTGCTTGTTGGAATTTTGAGTGAGGCTTCTATTGAGATGTTGTTGAGGTTTAGTAAAGCTCAGAAGAAGTTATCTTATGGTGGTGGGATGGAGGATGCTTTTGGTTGTGTTGGGAAAATGTTGTTGCAGATTTGTGTGTCGGTTTAAAATGTTGTTGCATTTTTGTCTTTTTGTGCTTACAGTCTGTCGTTTTGCGAAATGCACAAATGTAAATGAGACGTGCATATAGTTAATACAAAAATGCAAATAGCGGGATCCCAAAATGCACGTATGCATTGGGATCGTAAAGGAACCGAACTCTATTTCCATGTATCACAAAAAGAGTGAATATTTCCTTCAGTATGCAACTCCTTGTTAGCTATCTAGTACCCATCTAAGGATTTAATAACAAATCTCTTCATGCGTCATAAAACTCAAATGACCAAAAGGGCGGAACAACTAGTTCTTTTTTCGAGTTCTTACTTGGGAATATTATCGACCATAAGATAGAAAAACGGTACACATCAAAACCGAGTTTCTTCAAGATATCAATATCTTCCTGAATATCATCAAAATATTCAATAACTCGCTCTCAACGCATACTAAGAGATTCACAATAATAAGAGTAGGTGGTGCAACTAGCTTAAAAAAGTGACCTTCTAGCGGTGATATTGGTCGGCAGACACTACAATAGTAGCATTGTTCTGGACAATCGGTGTAACACAAATAAACCTCCTTGTATATTTGAATCCACATTATAGAGAAAAAATATTATATATAAGTGAGTCTTAAATATATGATCAGGGTTCGGTTCTGGAGAGAACCACTCATACAATGTAAATTTAGAACCAATGAATGCCGTTGATTTTGAAATATGGGCGGCTGAGATCTGAGCAAATTTGAAATATATAAAAAATAGACGGTGTAAAACGAAATTGAATAAGGGTAATATCGGTATACAATCTTATTTCTATCAATCTCTATCCCTAAAATCATCCTTCCTGATGTCACGCCCGGCGTTTTCCGATACGAAGTCGGTTACAGATTCCAGTCCATCAATCGTGACATAATAAATCAATTCGACAAGGTGCGTCATGAATCCACCATATATCCAGTTTACAACCCGTTTCAAGCTATATTTTGGTGGAGGAAGATGGCTGGTGAATCGTTGAACTCTCAGCTTTGTAAGCAACATCTGAAATGTTGTGACGATGACCTTCTTCCATCACCCACTTCAAATTCAAAGAAGCCAATGAAAGGTGCGGGAGCAGATTTCCAGTCGGAGCTTGTTGATACTATTGATTTGAAAGATATGTTTGAAACTCGAAGCTCGCCAAGACAGTTAGCATTAGCTGTGACAAAGTTGAAGCAATTACAGAAGCTTAAGCTCTATGCAAATGGATTTGGCGGATTGTTGGACTTGAAACGCACCGATGGACCACGAAAGTTGTTCGACTTAGATGGAGGTTTTGGAAAGGGACAAGTTGTACCACAATATGCAAATCATCTTCTCAAAAACAGAAAAAGGAAAGCTATTAATATAAGTCAACGGGTATTTTAATGTTTTTTAGCTTTGTACACGTCTGATTTTTATCTTTGATAGCTAAAATGATTTTTGTTTGTAGAATGGGACTCCAACATATCAGATGGCGCATTGTAATGAAGAATCTGGTAACCCAATTCGGCAGGTATGATTGCGTTAGTAAAACGTGCAATGATGCATATTATAAAAGTGCGTTGGCACTAAAAAAGATGCATATTTAAAAGTGCGTTGGTACTAAAAAGATGCATATTTAAAAGTGCGTTGGCACTAAAAAGATGCATATTTAAAAGTGTGTTGGCACTAAAAAGAGTTTTGATACTTTTAAAGTGGTATTATGATTCCTTTGTTGGCTTCCATTCAAAAAGAGTTTTGATGCATATTATCATTTTCAGATGCTTCTTTGTTGTCATCTTTTTCAATTGTTTCATCATCATTTATAGATGAATTCTTATTTTCCACATCTATTTGGAACAGACACTGATGCACCATCAAACTCATTATTACCTTTTCTTTTTCTTGGATTTTTATCTTTGGACCCAGGTGGTCTACCACGCTTCTTGCGTGATTTAGACTCATTGGCTAATATATTCCCAGCATTATCATTTGTAATATCAATTTTACTTGGAACATTTATAGCTGGTATATGTGACCTCGTCACTGTCTTTATATTTGTAAATGCATCAGGTAATTGATTTGCAACATTTTGCAAGTGGATAATCTTTTGAACCTCTAGTTCACGTTGATTTGTAATTGGATCAAGATGAGATAATGTTACCGCGTTCCATGTAATTTCTTTTTTTTCCTTCTCATGTTTTATTTTATCTCCCCCTGATGCGGGATATATTGTCTCATCAAATCGACAATCTGCAAATCGTGCTTTAAATAAGTCTCCCGTCAAAGGTTCTAAATATTTAATAATTGAGTGGGAATCAAATCCCACATATATTCCCAACCTTCTTTAAGGTCCCATTTTACTTCTATGTGGAGGAGATATTGGCACATAAACGGCACATCCAAAAACTTTTGAATGAGAGATATTTGGTACTTGTCCATTAACAAGTTGTAAAGGAGAATACTGATGATATGCACTTGGTCTTAAACGTATAAGGGATGCAGCATGTAAAATTGCATGTCCCCAAGCCGAATTTGGCAATTTGATCTTCATCAATAAAGGTCTAGCAATTAATTTCAGTCGTTTAATAAATGACTCTGCTAACCCATTTTGAGTATGTACATGAGCCACAGGGTGTTCAACAACTATGCCAATTGACATACAATAATCATCAAAAGATTTTGAAGTAAATTCACCCGCATTATCAATTCGAATTCTTTTAATAGAATAATCTGGAAACTGTGCTCGTAATTGTATTATTTGAGCAAGTAGTCTTGCAAATGCCATGTTTCGACTTGATAATAAACTTTGGAGTGCGACAATTTTTACCCTAATGACCTTTCAAACCACAACGGTAGCAATGATTGTTGGAAGAGCTTCCCTTGTATTTTTCATCATCATTTGACAATCTGTTGTAGGGATTTGATCTTTTCTTGATATCATCATGGGAGTTCCTACTGACTTGCCCACGGCCACGGCCCCGCCCACGTTTGTGGTTACTTCGATTACCACGCCCATCTTCATTGGTAATCATTATAGCATTTGCCTCATCAATGGGCATCGCACCGGTTGGGCGAGAATTGTGGTTTTTCATCAACAACTCATTATTTTGTTCAGCAACCAACAAACAAGAAATAAGTTCAGAATATTTGGTGAATCCTTTTTCACGATATTGTTGTTGTAAAAGTAAATTTGAAGCATGAAATGTGGAATGTGGAATATGTTTTTTCCAACATATCATTATCAGTTATAGTTTCACCACACAACTTCAATTGAGAAGTGATTCTGAACATAGCCGAATTATATTCATTTACGCTTTTATAATCTTGAAAGCGCAAATGTAACCATTCAAAACGGGCTTTAGGTAGTATTACCGTTTTTTGATGATCAAACCTTTCTTTCAAATCATTCCAAAGACGTAAAGGGTCTTTGACAGTTAAATATTCAATTTTCAATCCCTCATGGATATGATGACGAAGAAAAATCATGGCTTTTGCCTTTTTCTGTTCAGATGCCTTATTACCTTCTTTGATGGTATCACCAAGTTCCATGGCACTCAAGTGGATTTCCGCATCAAGGATCCACGATAAATAATTGTTGCCGGAAATGTCAAGAGCATTGAACTCGAGTTTTGTAAGATTTGACATAATCAACTACATATAGTGAACGTAAGAAAAGTTAATATAAAATATTTTGAAGATAATATGCTAGGCGGTTTTGAGATTTATTCAAGAGTGAACTCAAAGTTGCCATCATCGCATTGTTTGAAGAATAAATGAATTATATAACCTTGAGTATTACCTTTCTTTCTTTGAGTTTTTCGTGTTGATAACGTGTTGTAAAATTAAGTGAAATATGGAAGAAAAGAACAAGGCAAATGGTTAGGAGAATGAAGCAAGAAGAGAGATTGTATTTCATTTCATCTTTTTGTTTTGATACATCAACATGTCTCTCATACAAGTCTATTTATACTACTACATGATGCAAATGAAAAGACATATTATTCCTCCAAATAAATAAGAATAAAGATGAGAGTTATAATGGGAGAGTAATATACTATTATGATCATAACAAATGACATAATAATCATACATTTTATATCTCATTCAAGTCATCCATATTATTGATTTTATAACAATCTCAAGGATTTACATTTACCAATACTCAGAATAAACAAAAAATAATAATTAAAAAAAACCGTAAAAAAAGAAAAAAAAACAATGTACAAGAATATAAAGCGGGCCAGGCCCAAAACCCCAAGAATCAAACCTAAGTCCACATAATATTATTTAATATATAAACAACACATACGACATAAACCTAAGACAACTTCATCCTTCTTACGTGCCCTACCCCACCTGCTGCGCGTCTGGTAAGTGCCCCATCCTCTGCTCATCATCATCATCAATCCACACAATTCTCCTGGTAATTGTTATCTGATAAATGATTTGTGTAGTGTAGACTGGTCTTATGAGGTTTAGGGTTGTGATTATTTTTTAATCTTCATGGGTGTTTTGTTTGTTTAGTACTTGAGTTTGTGTTTTTGCATGCAATGTGTTTTTAGTTGTTGGGTTTTTTGGATTGTGTAATCTGTTTTGGTTAGTGTAGAAAATTTTGATCTTTGATCTGATTTGGGATCTGGGTGTGTTCTGATTACGCTTGTTGTTGTAAAGGTGTCAACTTTTTATCTGTTGATTGAAATTGTAGTAATGTTGCAAAATCCATAGATTTTGAGGTTTTCTGTATGCTTTAAATTTGTTAATTGAAATTCAACAAGTCAGATTTGCCTCTGTAAAATTCTCAGAAAAGATTGTTCCATTCCTAATAACAAAACTACAAAGTATTAATTTTATCACAATTTGTATCTTTCTTAAGGGCAAGTATAATCTGATATCTTGACCTTGCAGGTTTGATTTGCTGAAGAGAAACAAAACTTGACAGCTTTTCAAGATGGTAAAGTTTTTAATCCATGCTGCTTGTATTTATGGAATTGATTGTTAATTGGAATGTATATAAATGAACAATGATATTAACTCTGCGGTTTATGCAGGTGAAGTTTACTGCTGATGAGCTCCGTAGGATTATGGACAAGAAGGACAACATTCGTAACATGTCCGTTATTGCCCATGTTGATCATGGTATGTTATATCGTATAAAAACGTGTTCTTCAATTAGTTAGTTTTGTTTACTCGTAAATATTTCAATAATTTTTTATATAAGAACTCTTATCTACCCTAATTATCTGTTCAACGTTGCTGCAGGAAAATCTACCCTAACTGACTCTCTTGTGGCCGCTGCTGGTATTATTGCCCAAGAAGTTGCTGGTGATGTGCGTATGACTGATACGCGTGCTGATGAGGCTGAACGTGGTATCACTATTAAGTCCACTGGGATTTCTCTCTACTATGAGATGACTGATGAAGCCTTGAAAAACTACAAGGGTGTTAGAGATGGTAACGAGTATCTGATCAATCTTATTGATTCTCCTGGACACGTTGACTTTTCATCTGAGGTCACTGCTGCCCTTCGTATCACTGATGGTGCTCTGGTTGTGGTGGATTGTATTGAGGGTGTCTGTGTCCAAACTGAAACCGTCCTTCGTCAAGCCCTTGGAGAAAGGATCCGTCCTGTGCTAACTGTTAACAAGATGGACCGATGCTTCCTTGAGCTTCAGGTTGACGGGGAGGAGGCTTATCAGACCTTTCAGAGGGTGATTGAGAATGCTAATGTTATTATGGCTACTTACGAGGATCCACTTTTGGGAGATGTTATGGTTTACCCAGAGAAAGGTACTGTTGCTTTCTCTGCTGGTCTCCATGGTTGGGCTTTCACTCTCACCAATTTTGCTAAGATGTATGCCTCAAGTTTGGTGTTGATGAGTCTAAGATGATGGAGAGGCTTTGGGGTGAGAATTTCTTTGACCCGGCTACTAGGAAGTGGACTAGCAAGAACACTGGTACTGCAACATGCAAGCGTGGATTTGTCCAGTTTTGCTACGAGCCTATCAAGCAGATCATCAACATTTGTATGAATGACCAGAAGGACAAGCTGTGGCCCATGTTGCAGAAGCTCAATGTTACGATGAAATCTGAGGAAAAGGAATTGATGGGTAAAGCTCTGATGAAGCGTGTGATGCAGACTTGGCTACCTGCTAGCACTGCCTTGCTAGAAATGATGATCTATCACCTTCCTGCTCCATCCACTGCTCAAAAGTACCGTGTTGAGAATCTGTACGAAGGACCTCTCGATGACCAGTACGCTAATGCTATCAGGAACTGTGACCCTAATGGCCCTCTCATGCTATATGTCTCGAAGATGATTCCTGCGTCTGACAAAGGAAGATTCTTTGCTTTTGGACGTTTTTGCAGGAAAGGTTTCAACTGGATTGAAGGTTAGGATCATGGGCCCAAACTACGTCCCTGGCGAAAGAAGGATCTGTATGTTAAAAGTGTTCAGAGGACTGTTATTTGGATGGGTAAGAGGCAGGAGACTGTTGAGGATGTGCCGTGTGGTAACACTGTTGCTATGGTCGGTTTGGATCAGTTTATTACAAAGAATGCGACTTTGACTAATGAGAAGGAAGTTGATGCTCACCCTATTCGTGCCATGAAGTTTTCTGTCTCTCCTGTTGTCCGTGTTGCTGTGCAGTGCAAGGTTGCCTCGGATCTGCCAAAGCTGGTTGAAGGTTTGAAGCGTTTGGCCAAGTCTGATCCTATGGTTGTGTGTTCCATTGAGGAGTCTGGAGAGCATATTATTGCTGGTGCTGGTGAACTTCATCTTGAAATCTGTTTGAAAGATTTGGTTGATGACTTCATGGGTGGGGCTGAGATCATCAAATCTGACCCAGTTGTGTCCTTCCGTGAGACTGTGTTAGAGAAGTCTGTCCGTACTGTCATGAGCAAGTCTCCCAACAAACACAACAGGTTGTACATGGAGGCTAGACCATTGGAGGATGGTCTTGCTGAAGCTATTGATGAAGGCCGTATTGGCCCGAGGGATGACCCTAAGGTTCGTTCAAAGGTTCTGTCTGAAGAATTTGGCTGGGACAAGGATCTAGCTAAGAAGATTTGGTGTTTTGGTCCTGATACAACCGGTCCTAACATGGTTGTCGATATGTGTAAGGGAGTACAGTACCTGAATGAAATCAAGGATTCAGTGGTTGCTGGTTTCCAATGGGCATCTAAGGAAGGTGCCCTCGCAGAAGAGAACATGCGTGGTATCTGTTTCGAAGTCTGTGACGTCGTTCTCCATGCTGATGCTATCCACAGAGGTGGTGGCCAAGTCATCCCAACTGCTAGGAGAGTCATTTACGCCTCTCAAATCACTGCCAAACCTCGTCTGCTTGAGCCAGTCTACCTTGTTGAAATCCAAGCCCCAGAGCAAGCCCTTGGTGGTATCTACAGTGTTCTGAATCAGAAAAGAGGACATGTTTTTGAAGAGGTTCAGAGGCCTGGTACTCCACTCTACAACATCAAAGCTTACCTCCCTGTCATCGAATCCTTCGGTTTCTCAGCAACTCTTCGAGCTGCTACCTCAGGTCAGGCCTTCCCACAATGTGTGTTTGATCATTGGGATATGATGTCTTCCGACCCATTGGAAGCTGGAAGTCAAGCTGCTCAGCTAGTTACTGACATTCGTAAGAGAAAGGGTCTGAAGGAGCAAATGACACCACTGTCCGAGTTTGAAGACAAGCTTTAAGCTTCAAGCTTACACCCACAACTCATTGCTATTTATCTTTTTTTTGTGTTCCTGGATTTTGCTGCATTCCAAACTTTGTCTGGATAATTTTTATTTCCTTATCAAACAGTTGTTTTCTTGTCCACTATGTCACAGTTTTTAATAGTATAAATATGATTTCTTTCGGGATGATATTCGACATTAAAATTATTTTTTAATTAAATATGTAAAATACACATGCGGTTAAATTGTGATTTTTAATACTAAAAAAATTAAAAGTTAAAATCATATCCTGTAAAAATAAAATTGCATATTCGGGCCTGTAACAAGAATGTAACGAGTGAGGCCCAGTAAGAGGCCCAACAAGGCAGTCTGTATATAAACCCAACACTCAACTTCAAAACCCTAATCCCCGAACAGCAACCGAAAATGGTGAAATTCCTGAAGCCGGGCAAAGCCGTCATCGTCCTTCAAGGCCGCTACGCCGGTCGTAAAGGAGTAATCGTCCGATCATTCGACGATGGAACTCGCGATCGTCCATACGGACATTGCCTCGTTGCCGGAATATCAAAATATCCCAAGAAAGTGATCCGTAAAGATTCGCAGAAGAAGCAAGCGAAGAAGTCTCGCGTGAAGGTGTTTTTGAAATTGGTGAATTACAGTCACATTATGCCTACTAGGTACACACTTGATGTGGATTTGAAGGAAGTGGTGACACCTGATGTGCTGCAGTCTAGGGATAAGAAGGTGACAGCTGCTAAAGAGGCAAAAGCGAAGTTTGAGGAGAGGTTTAAGACTGGAAAGAACAGGTGGTTCTTCTCCAAGCTTAGGTTTTGAATTGCTTTGCTGGAATATTGGCTTTGATTGAAGTTGTTGCATTGGTGTTTTAATTGGATTTGAAATGCGGATAACTGTTTTATTTTATGTTGAATTTCATGGTTTTGTTTATGAAGTTTTGCTCTTTTCGGATCAAATTTTATTGTTTATGCTTTATATTCGATCATAACTGGTTTTCCTGTTCCCATTTTAGAGTATGTTTGATTGTATAATGCTCATAATTTTCTAACTATCAAGTTGTTGCTCAAAATTGAGCTCTTTTAGCGAGTTTCTGAAGTATCTATTTTGGATGGATTGCATCAGTCACATTGTTTGATGCCTTAGTGAGCATTGAAGTGCTGTTAGACTAGAACATATACAGCATTGGAGATAGGCTGTGTATATTTACATTAGCACATTATTGAGGTGTCTGATTCAAGTTCCGCAAGGATTTATTTGAATTATGCTGAAGCTGAACATCGAGTTTTACTTTATGATTTTGCTATGTATGGATAAATGTTTGTGGTCAGTATGTCGTTTAATTGTTGATATACAGAATCTCTATCAATTGCATCAAGTGAACATGTAAACCTGTAAGCATAAAGGTTTGTGGTCAATATGTCGTGTAACATGTCCTGTAAGCTTTGGTATCTGATTGAAAACAATGGGCATTTCTTTAAAACCTGAATTTGCTTCTTTCAGCTGTGCATTTTTGCTATAATAACAGAAGCTGACGCTTTCAGAAAACTGTTACTTTCCAAGCAGCAGTTACTATCTCAACAATTTGTATTTAATGTCCCCATTCATTATTTATTTAAAGCAACACTTTTTATTACATTATTCAAAATGCCTTCCTCTCCCAAAACAAAGCATCTCCCTATTGTAAGAATCAAGATATTTGACATCTTGGTGATATCTTGTTCAGTATTTATGTTCATGACAGCCTCCTTTTGGCTGGGTGTTGTTATTGGGGAATGTAGTAGGCATGGCGAGAATTGGTCTATACATGTTTTGTGGCAAAAGAACAGCAAACAAGGTTTGGAGGAAGCGAAGCATAGTGCTTCAGATGACTTGCTTGAAAATGTGTATGTCAATCTGCATGCTAATGACGTTACTGAGTTGGGTGACAAGAGACATAAGGTAATGGCGTTTGTCGGGATCATGACTGACTATGACTCTTCAGGCCGTCGCCAGTCCTTGAGGAAGACATGGATGCCCTCAGACCAGCAGAGTTTACAAAGGTACAATTTCTTGTTCCCTTAAAACGATCTCCTTTTATGTTCATATCAGTTCAGTTACTTGAATTGTGATTGTGTATCTCAGGATGGAGGAATCTACTGGACTAGCATTCAGGTTCGTCATTGGCAAATCCGACAACAAATCCAGATCACAAGAGCTTCAAAAGGAGTTACAGAAGTATGATGACTTCATGATGTTAGATTTTCAGGAAGAACACACCAAGCCTGCCTACAAAACGTCAGTCAGTTCCTAATCTCATCAATCTTTATGATAATTTGCAATCTAACTCTTATCCTTCAACAGCTACTTATTTCTCAAAGCTGCCTACGCCTTCTTCGACTGTGACTTTTATGTTAAAGTCCAAGATGATATATATCTCCGGCCTGATCGACTATCATTACTCCTGGCAAAAGACCGTCCGCACACGCAAACTTACCTCGGATGCATGACCAGGATCCTTTTGTCAGATCTGCAACCCTGGTTAGAAAAACAGCTCACTGGGAGTGGCAACTTTCTACACGCACAGAAATCATTCTTCGCACTCTCTGCTGATATAGTTGATAATCTCATGGCTCTCAGACACAGCAGGAAAGCTCAGCTCAAACTTATTCCTTATTTTTATTATCTACATTTTTGCTGAACTGTCTCAGTCTGTTTGTTCGTCTAATGTAACAGATTGAGAATGTTTCACTCGGAGGATGTTACTATTGGTGCCTGGATGCTTGCCATGAATGTACACTATGAGAACAACCAACTGTTATGCGAAACATACTGCTCTTCACGCTCAATCATTGTGACAGACTTTCCTAGATGCTCAGGTGGGCAATCATGCCAAGACCTCTCATTTCCTTAATTGCATCAATAAAACTGTTCTCAATTATTTATGTAGATAAGTGAGGCTGTTTTAGCTATGATTTGTTGTCCTGGTTTCAGGGCTGTGTGATGCAGAAGAGAGATTACTGGAGCTACATGAAGAGCATATGTGCTCAAAGAGCCCAACATACCCAGAAAACATGGTTCTGAAATTTCTAGAATGGGGCAAATTGCTGCAAACTAAATCCAGGAAGCAACAAGCCAAATCTCAAAACAGACGAGCTGCTATTTTGTTATCATGATCGGATGTAATTGTGATTGATTGTATTCATGGTCAATGAAATATATCCACTTTTGATCAAAAAAAATTTGATCAATCAATTAATTGAAAAATCTTAAACCTCTGCAGCTGATTATCTTGCACAAAAACATTTAAATAGTACACCATCTTGGCGTGATTTGCAGATTATTATATTCAACCAACCGTGTGTTTATTTAATGCGCACTCTATAGCAGCAACTGGATTTCAATTTCAGAAAAAATAAAATTTTAATTTTAATTGCATTTTATCAATATCTGATATTACACGTACAAAAAGATACTGACTGGCCGAAGACCAGCAATATAGAAATTTAAATGGGCCGAACGTTTCGGCCCAAAAGGCTGAAAGTGAGTCTTTCTTTCTCGATCGAAAAAAATGGAAAAAAGTTAGTGACCAGAAAATTGAAGCAAAAGGAGAAACAGAGCAAAGCTAGAGAGAGAGTGTGTATACAAGCCGCTTCGTCATCTTCCGAGCTCTCATCCCTCTTCCAATCACACTCCATAGATTGCTATCGATTCCTCTCACCCACTTCTCAAAACCCCATATCGCGATTTCATAGCTACACTGTAGTCAAGAGACGGAGCATGTTTACTGCGATTTCGATTTCGCTGCTTTATCGGTATCCGCGCCATTAATCACTTCTCCCCGAGTAAATCCGTAGATTACAGACACTAAACGTCACTGGGTATCTCTCCATTTTCGAAAATGGGTCGATCTGTAGTGGGTCTTGCTCTGGGGACGCTTATGGTTGGATGCGTTTTGTGTCTTCAAGCCGATGCTGCTCCTGCCGGTATGTGTTTGTTAGATGTGTTTAGTGTTGAATTGATTGTGTTTTATGTAGTTTTATGAGTTGTGGTGAAGTGGTTTTGATTGGATTTTGGGTGTGTTATGTGCAGGGCCTTTGATTAAGCACTTGTGGTCTGTTATCAAGTGGACTAAGTCTGCATCTAAATCGACTCAGTCAGGTTTTTTGATTCAGTTTGATAAATGATATTGTTAAAGTGTATAAGTTGTTTGATTTGGTGTAGTTTTTGTGCAATGAGAAGTGATAGATTTGTTGTCGTGACAGATGAGGAACGTCTTCAATATGAGAGTGGATATTTGGTTGAGACGGTTGTTGAGGGGAATGACCTTGGGATGGTACCGTACGCGATTCGGGTGTCACAAGATGGGGAGCTATATGCAGTTGATGAAATCAATAGCAACATTGTCAAGATTACACCTCCTTTATCTCAATGTGAGCATGCGTCAACAAGCTGAAATTGTTTTATTTTGTTTGGTAAATTGATTTTGTAATTTGTATTGTTTATGTTGTCGCAGATAGTAGAGCAAGATTAGTTGCTGGTTCATTTCAAGGTTACACTGGGCATGTTGATGGAAAGCCGAGTGAGGCTCGTTTTAATAAGCCTAGAGGAGTAACCGTGGATGACAAGGGGAATGTGTATGTTGCTGATACTGTGAATCTCGCTATCAGAAAAATTGGAGATTCAGGTCTTTGGTTATAACTATGCTTGCTTTGACATTTTTAAAATTGCAATGATAGCTAATGCGATGAAAATGAAAATATTGATTATACAAATGATACATGATTTTGTGTGATCATTCTGTGCTGAGTTATGTATGATTCACTATGAAGGTGTTACGACAATTGCTGGTGGGAAATCAAATGTAGCCGGGTTCAGAGATGGACCTAGCGAAGATGCTAAGTTCTCAAGCGATTTTGATGTGGTTTATATTCGACCAACTTGCTCATTGCTGGTTATTGACAGAGGAAATGCGGCTCTTCGGCAAATTCCTCTTGATCAAGAGGATTGTGATTATGACACTAATTCAATCACTCTAACAGGTGTGAACAAGTCGCTTTATCTATATTTGCATATCATATATTTCTATCTTACAGGAATTCTCTTTTATTAACCTTCACATCTTTGTTTGCAGATATTTTGATGGTTATTGGGGCCGTGCTTGTGGGATATATCACATGCATTATTCAGCAAGGATTTGGATCGACAACTTTCACAAAAGTAGTCTAGTCGTAACTCTAGTCTTTTATTTAACATATCTTATTAGTTCAGCGTTCCAGTCTATAATCGTCACTAGCTAATTTATGTCATAACATTGCAGCAACCGGCAGAGCCCACATATGAAGCTGCTCTGCTGGATAAGAAGTCATTTACCCCTGTCATGGAAAGTGTAAAAGATGAACAATTGCTGGATGGCCATCTTTCGGACAACTAATCATTGATTTAGCCAAGCTTGCCTTTGAGGCTTTGACAAATGCTTTTGGCAATTTCGCTCCCTCTCTATTCGGTCGAAATTCTAATGTGAGAGGTCTCGATCCATTTAAAGATCGCCTTAAAATGCCTGAGGATGAAGTAGAGCCGCAGCTAGTTAGAAAACAAAGAACCCCTGCCCCGACTTCTGAGAGGCTGATTCATACTCCCAACCCCGCTGAGAAATATTCTGACTTGAAACCGCCAAAACTCAGATCATCCAGTTTAAAAGACCCTTTATTAGCCAAGCACCGATCATCCAAACGGCCAGATTTTGCTGAATTCTATGGACCAAGCGAAATCCCTTCTTTCACACAGGTTCCCGCGAAGAAACAGAAGGACAGAACAAGGCATAGGCAGCGGGAAAAAAGCGGAGAGGTGAGTTATGGAGCAGCCAGTGCAGAGACGAAACCTGCTGAAATGAAGCCTATCAACTACGAGGAGCCCAAGTTCAGCCATTATAACTTCAGAAGCAAGTATGGCTCAACTCTTCCTAGTTTCGACTAGTATGAAACAGTTATCATTTCCCAGTATGTGAATTGTGATGTTATGTTGGTGTCATTTTAGTGCCATGTAAAAGACTGACATCCGAGGCATTTAACAGTTTGTTGAGCAACTTTTTAGTTCCTGATTTGATAAACGACTTGGACTTAGACCCTCAGCTAAGGGAGGTGACCCAAAAACCAGTGATATTATTAAAATGTAAGAGCTGCTTATTTCTAGAAAGTCTTTATTAGATCTTTTGTAGAATGCATAGGTACATTGTGCAAAGCAGAGGTTAAAAATAGTGTCTGAAGGTGACAGATCTTTTGGAGTGATTTACAAACGCGATGAATCAGAGAAGATGTATACCTCATCATACCCTCTCCTGCAGAAGGGAAACAGAAAAGGTTAGTGTGTTGGCCGAGTAGCATGACTAAGATTTTTGAGAAAACTGCTAACCCTGCTGTGCCACAAAAAGTGGGACTGTAATTGTATATAAGATTGTCCAAAACAGACTTTAATGGTGGCCTGTTTCGGGACTTCCTTGCTTGGCTGAAAGAGAAACACTAACTGTTTTATCACATTCGAATATTGTAGTACAGCTCAAGAATACATTTCACACCGAGTCATGGATAATACAAAAAATCAATTATTAAAACCTGATAAAGTAGTTCGCAACATATTGAGTAACTTGCACTGCTTCTTCTGAGTGAGGAATCATTGATAAGCCCCATTCAAAAGCATTTTTCTGCACCATATATGACCAGGTTCGAGGTCAATATGCTTAGTTTATTCTTTAGAAAATAATGCAAGAGGTTGTATAAAATAATGCACAGCTAAAAACAGTGATATACTGTGCATGTGAACGCAGCCAAATATATTGTAAGGAAAGTATGTGACTGGGAAAGATAAAGGGACAACCTCTGGATGCCATTGAAAAGCAGTGATAGGGTATTCATATGCTTGAACAGTGGATACATAGGCCTAAGGAACATCAGAAAGCAAATTGATAATGATAGTTAATCATCGACTCATAATGCTAGTAAGTTACAATTTACAAATACCCAAAGAAAAGTATCTTACCTTACTATTCTCATCATTACTTGTGGTCAAAAGCTTGAAAAACTTAGACAAGCGCTTGTTCTTCAGAAGGGTTTCGGGTGAGACACCAAACTAAAATAAAACAGAGAGTTACCAGTGAATTCGTTATGCGTGTAAATGAGTGGGGAGATATTACTAAAAGGTGATAGGGCTCGCAGCTATTACTGAATACTCTACACTAAATTATAAATTAAATCACCAATTCTATATTGCAAAGACAGAGAGCATAAAAACTTGATAAGATGAAAAGTGTAAAAGATTTATGCATATTTCATTATTCAAGTCAGGATTGACGAACTCATTTGAAGGCTGGCAGGCGGCGAACTCACTTTGTGATTTTGCATAACCAAACAGTCTGTACTCAATTTCTTAAGCAAATCTGGAGGAAATCTGAAAGCATTACATTAAACACATGTGAATCAATTATTGGTGAAATTTCTCCCATTTAAGCAGACTGTTCAGTATACATAGTTTCTATTATATCAGTTAGCACAAGAAAAAATCAAGATAATCAATCATTTACAATCAAAATAAATAACAAAGTTTATATTATTACCATAGTACATGTTCTTATGAGTTTCATATCAACAGTCAAGCATACACTAAGGTATACATATTTCTCATATGATCCTTTCTATATATCCATATATAATCTTGCACTCATTGCAAAGAACTCAAGTAGATACTAGTCCCTGAACCCAATTTAAATTTGAATAATTTCTGGAAATACTTAAGTTTGATTTCATGTTCATTTGGTTAAGTAATATATAATGAACTAGTCATCTGATCCTGAAAGGCTGAAAGGAAAAGATGTTTCCCACTAACATAATTACCGCTTGCTGTTTCCCATCCGGAAAGTAATTTATAGGGAACTAAATATATCAAAACAATGAATTCAATCCAAATATCATGCCCAGTATTCTCCCAAAGTTACCTCTGAAAAACTGTTCCTTCAATATTTGCATCTTTCACAAATTCAAGAGTTGAAGCTTGATCTGAAGCACTAAACGACTCAAGAATATTTTTGTCCTGAAATAAATGTAAACATACAAAGATAAACAAATAAGCAAAGAAAAAGTTCTAACATAAGATGAGAACAATCACTAAATTTAGTGACAGCCCTTCTTTGTGAAATTAAGAAATGAGCTAACCATTTTATTGAAGAATAGTTAAAATTTAGAATGACCTCACTGATGATCATCGACAGTAATTCCAAACCTAAGCATATGGCATACAATGGGAAATGATCTCCTGCATCATTTCTTTTCACCACTTCCTGCAAAATTTTACACCTGTCCTTAAGCTACCCCAACAAATCACATGACAGAAACGCATAACATTCCTTATGAAAACAAATATTCAGACTGTGTCAACAATTTAACCCAGCCACCCTGTACCTTAAAAATCTGCTTTGCAACATCATAATACAAGCCATCTTTAGCCCATCCTCCAGTAAAAAGCACCCCATTCACAAGGTTAAGCTTCTGCAACAAATTTTTCGAAATCAGATACACATTTCTTCAGTCTTAAATTTTATATCATCTAAATGAATTTCATATAAAAATACCTTAAACAACACATCAGAAGGCTCATTATAGATCAACGGAATAACCCTAGCTCCAGCAGACTCCACAAACTTAACATAAGAAGCCGCTATATACGACGCCTTACTCGAATTATTCAACCTCCCAGACGCACCATCTCCAGGATGACTCAAAATCCCAATCACCGGCCTAAAATTCAGCTTCGGATCCTGCCGCGGACAACTTGACTGGATTTTAGCGTTTGCTGTAGTCCCCCTCGCCGCCGGCAGCTCCTTGGAGAGCGAGATCAATAGTGGAATCCATTGATTGTCCGCAAACGACGTCGCTGAGGGTTGTGATGATGCTGACGTGGAGGGAAGTGAGTCGCCGGATGAAGGTGAAGCCAGGAAGTCGGACATACTGGATGCGACGATGCCGAAAAGTATGAGTAGTTGAAAAACGATGGATTTGGACATCGGAGAGCTCCGAGCTTTGTCGTTGTCGAAGCTTCGAGGAAGTTGACGATGATGCTGACGTCAGCAGTTCGAATGAGAACCGGATGATTTGCAACCATTTGTAAACTACTAATTGAACCGGATGATTGAATCGGTTCATTCAATCGAACCAAATCATTCGCAATCAACCCGAGTCCGGTTCACCCAATCTTAACTCCCGCGCATTCTAATCATTCCAATTCATATGCTATCGTGCACCTCTTATCCTCCTCTTTCCTCAGCGCAATTCCCAATCAGACTCAATCCAAACCCTAGAAATCCAACTCTCCTGCTCAAATTCACTCCTCATTCCCACGCAAGTGATCTCATATTCCTCGAATTTCTCACCTCATTTTTCAACTCCTGATCAATTGAACTCAGAAGTTGAGTGTAGCTACGCAGCTGTGATCGAGATCAATTCGTAAATTTTCTAGCAATCATGGTTCCTTTAGTTCGTATGCGTTTAGCTTCTTATCAAATTTATTTCATGTGTTTTTAATGTCAAAATTAAGTATTGTTATGTTGATTCATGTTTATATGCCTTTGTTCGAAACGATATGATTCCACGCAGTTTATTCCTTTGGCCGAAACAAGTATCTCTCTCTTGAGCTCCGAATACACGAAGACTTTCTGGTAAAAAATGGTGGGTCGGAGCAAGCTACAGAGCAAAGCACGAACAGAAGATCCAACTGTAAATCTGCAATATGCCTCGTCCAATCTGCTTTTGACAGCGGTGTTTACATACTAACCTTCACTGGAGAACCACAGCACAGGTAAACCATAGGTTATGGACTTATACTATATTTATAAGATTCACTTATTTTTCTGCTTCATGTAATTTACTTATATTTTCAAGTTTGATCAGGTTCGACCCTGAAGCAATTTGTTCCATCAACAACTCCCTTGATCAGGCATTATGCGTAAAAACTCAAGTTGGTGCAGCATACAATTCAATAAACATTTTTGCGTATTTTCTGAAGAAAACTGTTGTTAAGGAATCTTGGCAAAATATCACAAAACATCAGGGCTACCAACTACAAAAACATGTTTTGGCCTTTGGGATAATTGACAGTGTTGGCTGATATTCCTAAGCCATTAGCTAATACGATTCTCTAAGAATCCGACCATTGCATCCTTCATTCTTGTTACTAACTGATGTTGAAAAAAGTTCTCTTGTTTGTTACTAGCTGATGTTGAAAAAAGTTCTCTTGTTTGTCACATTTCTGCTTTCTTGGTTATACTGGAATATTCAGTTCCTGACACAAAAAGTTCAATGTTTCTTGGAATAATTTCTGTGGGACAAAAAAGATAGTCCCAAAAAACTTTGCACAATGCTACATTTATCCCAACCATAACATGGTTTTTATTGTGCTTCAATTTTTGAATGACTCCGGTGCTTGTGCTTTGATCACCACTAACTTGGTATATCAAATCCATATTCTATTATAAGTCCGTAAAGTTGGAACAATTCAGATTATATTCTTATGTCTATTTTATGGAGGAACATTTGTGTTGAAAATGGCTCCTTGTCCCATAATGCTGAAGTTAATAAGCTTTGGCACATGCGTCTAGCTCATGCTGGTGAGAAGGCCAGGCCCGTTCCTGAGATTTTTGAGGCCCACGGACAAAAAAAATTTGGGCCTCAACTTAAAAAACATACGTGTTTAATAGTAAAAGTAAGAAAAATGTTTTTAATGGTGGGATTCGAAACTGGACCCCTTAGAAAAATTATGAGATAAAAACCACTACACTACTCTCTATACTATACCAAATTCACAAAAGCTAAATATATAAGGGGCCCTTTCGGAGAGGGGGACCTAGGCCACCGCCCCTCCTCACCACCCCTCAGGGCCGGCCCTTGAGAAGGCATTACAAATCTTGGTGAAGCAAGGTTTGTTGAAGGGTGCAAAGACCGGCAAGTTGGCTTTCTGTGAGCATTGCGTGCTTGGAAAGCAAAAGAGAGTGAGTTTTGGAACTGCAGTACATAACACCAAAGGCATCTTGGACTATGTGCACACTGACGTTTGGGGACCGACGAAAACATCATCAATGAGCGGTGGTCATTACTATGTACCGTAGTTAACTTCTAACTTTGTGTCTAAAGTCCTCACCTTGTATTATCGTGGCTTTTAGCCTTTCTTAATCAAAAAATCAACCCATTAGCCTTTCTTAATCAAGAAAATCAAAGCCCAATATAATCATGTCAACGTTACGTCAGCGGGTCCCACACGCTTGGAGTTCCATTTGTCCGAACAGTCTCAATTTATTGACACGCCGTTCATTTACTTTCCCTCAACATAAATCAACGGTCAGGATTCGTCCTTGACGTTGACTATGATCACAGTAAAGTAACGTTATCACCGCTCATTTCGCTGCGAGTAGCCTGAAGCGGAGTCTCAACGTTTTCTCTTCAGCGAATCTAACCGATGTTCCTGTCGGAGATTATGGATCGGCGATAGTCAGAGGTGATCATCTTGACTGTTTTTCTCGTTGAATTTTTTATTAGAAAAACTGGAGGGAGATGTTTTGTTCTGTGCTGAAATTTGAGCAGCGAAATTAGGGTTTTGGATATAATTTTTCTATGAGATATTGAATAGTATGAATTTTGTTTTGATTTGTTGTAAATTTATCAGTTGAAGATTTGAAATTGTTAGTGTTACGAGGTTATTGAGGTGTACTCAAGCTTGTGTTTAGGAAAAATTAATGGGATTTGTGGTTTGAGCAACTAGATTGAATTGTTAGTAATTAAAGGGTTGATGCCTGCCTTGTTGGATTTGCTTTTTCGGTTTTCTGTGGTCGTGTTTTAATAGTACACGACTTCTTAGTTTGGTTCTTACATTTGGTTTTCAGGTGTTTTCTGTTCACCGAGAGGGCTGCTGAGTAAATATCCTGAGTCATAGTTATGGTGTTTTCTAATTATTTCTTTTCCTCGGATTCGTGCAACTGTATTGAACCGCAATGGCCAGCGGATGAGCTGTTGATGAAGTATCAGTATATTTCTGACTTCTTTATAGCAGTTGCATACTTTTCCATACCTTTGGAGTTGATCTACTTCGTGAAGAAATCTGCGGTGTTTCCGTATAGATGGGTGCTTGTGCAATTTGGGGCATTTATTGTTCTATGTGGAGCAACACATCTGATAAATCTATGGACTTTCGGAATACACACCAAAATGGTGGCAATGGTAATGACAACCGCTAAAGTTTTGACTGCTGCGGTGTCATGTGCTACTGCTCTCATGCTAGTGCATATTATACCTGATCTTTTGAGTGTGAAAACTAGAGAGTTGTTTTTGAAAAACAAGGCTGCAGAGCTTGATCGTGAAATGGGGTTGATACGATCTCAAGAAGAGGCCGGTAGGCATGTTAGGATGCTCACTCATGAGATCAGAAGCACTCTGGATAGGCACACAATATTGAAAACTACTCTTGTTGAGCTGGGCAGAATTTTAGCTCTGGAGGAGTGTGCACTGTGGATGCCGACTCGAACTGGACTAGAATTACAGCTTTCATATACACTACATCATCAGAATCCTGTAGGATTCACTGTCCCTATTCAGTCACCTGTAATTAATCAAGTTTTTAACACCAACCGTGCTGTGAAAATATCTCCAAGTTCCCCTGTGGCTAGGTTGCGGCCTATTACTGGAAAATATACTCCAGGGGAGGTTGTTGCAGTGCGAGTTCCTCTTTTACATCTTTCAAATTTTCAGATTAATGAATGGCCTGAATTGTCTACCAAACGGTATGCATTGATGGTCCTGATGCTTCCATCAGACAGTGCAAGGCAGTGGCATGTCCATGAGTTGGAGCTTGTTGAAGTGGTTGCCGACCAGGTATATGCCCCTCCATATTTCATTGGACTTAATCTTATGCAAAGCTTCATTATCCTTGTTGCTAGTTATATGGTTGTACTTTAGTAAATTAGGTATTATAACTAAAAGAAAAATTCATTTGATTTATTGATTATTTGCATTGATATCTATACCCTTACTATTTATTTGACTTCTGAAATGAAAAACCTTCCGTGGTTTTTGCAAATCTTTATGGCTTCCAGGTTGCGGTGGCCTTATCACATGCAGTGATCTTGGAGGATTCTATGCGGGCTAGGGATCTTCTTATGGAGCAGAATCTGGCTCTTGACCGTGCTAGGCAGGAAGCAGAGACTGCAATTCACGCAAGGAATGACTTCCTGGCTGTTATGAATCATGAGATGAGAACCCCCATGCATGCAATCATTGCTCTTTCTTCTCTGCTACAGGAAACTGAGTTGACTCCTGAGCAGCGGCTGATGATTGAAACAATACTCAAAAGCAGTAACCTTTTGGCTACACTAATAACTGATGTATTGGATCTTTCAAGGCTGGAGGACGGAAGCCTTCAACTTGACGTTTCAATCTTTAATCTTCATTCTGTTTTCAAGGAGGTGAGAGTGAGACAACTCATGCCACTAAGATTGCTTTGCCATCTGAGCAAACTTGTTAATCGACAAACATTAATTTATGATTTGTTGGCTGCAGGTCCTCGACCTTGTCAAGCCCATAGCTTCAGTCAAGAAGTTAGGAGTGACTTTAAGCTTAGGTAGTGATGTGCCAGAGTATGCACTCGGTGATGAGCAACGTCTCACTCAGATACTCTTGAACATAGTTGGTAACGCTGTGAAATTTTCGAAGGAGGGAAACATCTCAATCACGGTGTTTATTGCTAAATCAGATTTCTTAAGGGATTCCCGAGCTCCAGAATTTGTCCCTATGCCCAGTGAAGGCCATTTTTATTTGCGTGTGCAGGTTTGTTTTGTTTTGATATCTGATCTTATGTTCGCTAATTCGTAACTGTGGGAAAAAGGCTCAAATGCGATTAACAAAAACTCAGGTAAAGGATTCTGGAATCGGCATCAGTCCCCAAGATGTCTCCAAGATATTTACTAAATTTGCCCAGACTCAGTTGGCGGGAGCTAAAGATGCTAACTGCAGTGGGCTTGGACTTGCTATATCTAAAAGGTATATCCTTGCCAGTCAGTAGTAGCTGTAAACTAGATAAATACTATACTATATATCCATTATTGATATAATTCATCAATGTATCAGATTTGTCGATCTTATGCAAGGACATATCTGGATAGAAAGTGAAGGCCTTGGTAAAGGTTGTACATCTATCTTCATTGTGAAACTTGGGATTCCAGAGAGCGCAAATGAGGCTAAGATTTCTGCCGTAACCATGGTTTCAGCAAATCAACCACAGGCAGCCTACCCTGGACTCAAAGTTGTCGTTATGGATGAAAATGGGTAAGAAATGCAAAATTTTGGATCAGTGTGCAATCTAATTAGATCATCTGAGCTGACTGCTTTATGAGTTTATGCCACAGATTCAGCCGAACTATCACCAAGGAACTCCTGGAGCATCTGGGATGCGAAGTAATCTCTGCAAGCTCATCCGAAGAATGTCTACGAGTTGTGACACCCGAGCACAATGTGGTTTTCATGGATGTAAGCATGCCAGGAGTAGACGGTTATGAAGTTGCTGTGCAGTTGCATGAGAAATTCATAAAGAGGCATGAAAGGCCACTCATTGTTGCTCTCACCGGAAACACAGACAAACTAACTAAAGAAACCTGCAGGAGGGTTGGTCTTGATGGAGTGGTGCTGAAGCCTGTTTCAGTTGACAAGATGCGAAGCATCCTCTCGCAGCTTCTAGAGCAACGAGTCCTTTTTGAGGCTTAGTGAGACATCATCTAATCATAACACGAAGTACCACGACATCTTATTTGTATAGATTAAAGATCTGGGCGTTCAGATAATCTTGTGATTTTCTGAATTAGTACTTATTTATTCATGTGCTGCTACGCAGACTAGCCTGTGTTATGCAATGCTTTCAAGCCACATTTGACCAAATCAAGTAATGTATTTGGTAGGATTAGATGTTTGTTTTGGAACATTGTACAAGTGTGACTTAACATCAGCCTTATTCTTATTGCTGGATTAGACTGACACTTTTCAGTGATAAGCCTTAGTCCTGGCACAACAATGGAAGTGCACCACTAGTATTACCAGCAGGTGGAGCCCTCTTTGGGAACTTGCCTTTTTCACAACAGAGATCCTGACAACATTGTCTAGATAATGAATTTGTAATCACCTCTAGCTCCTTTAGCAATAAATGCAAGTAAATGTTGAAGTCAGTTAGGCATTTCAATATCCCTTGTATTGAGAGAATTAAGTACAGAATAGATATCAACCTTTATTGCCGATGCTCTCTGTAATGCTAGCCTGGTCAGCACATCTGTCGCCTTCTCATCCGATACTTGAGTTTCTGCATTTATCGTAGAAACATGATCATATTTCATAACAAGAAACTATTTTATAACTAAGCTGATGTTATATGTGCTCTTAACTTACAATGATGTTATTAAAGAGAAAACTATGATAAAACTGTGAAAACGTAAACTTGCTTATATAACTTACCTTCGAAAGACTATTTGTCTGATAACTCATGCCAGATGAGCTACTAGGTTCATCCTCATTATCTTCCAATAGTTCATCTGGTATCCTGTTTATGTTATCTTTGGAATACTGAGAAAAGAAACACCTGATCAGCAAACAAATTGCAAGATGAAAATTCTAAATTCCAAATATGATGAAAGCTTCTTAATAAAAATGTACTAACCATAGAATAAATGCTTTAATCAGAGCGTCATCGTCTTCCTCCATTTTCTTTTCCTGAAGGTCATAAATAACCCAATGTGAACAAAAAATATAAATGAAAAAAGATTACAAATTTGATCCACAAGTAGACACAAGTGATGTAAAACTGAGACGTACCTTCTCTTCAGCTGCGCGTCGTAAACTCCAAGCATTTTATCAGAACTGACTGTAGCATGGATAGCCTGGAATATACAAATTATTTAGTATTAAGTGTCATCAAGAAAATATAAATGCATGTAATAAATTTGTAAATCTGATATCTATGTGAATGTGATGTGATGCATGCACTTTGAACAGGAAAATGCAGCTCCAAAAATTCGTATGGACAAATAAAAGCAAAAACTCACTCTTGTAACTAAAAGACAAATGTAAAATAATCAATTAATGTTCATAAAGGGAAATTATGGTATGTTATCACACAATTTTCAGAAATTAATTAACATCAATTTAAAGACAATTATTTGACAAATGATAATAAACTTGGTTTAAGTTACCTTCATGGACTTTATTTCATCAAGTGCAGCCAAATTGTCCATCTCTCTTGGATTCTAGAGTCTGTTTTCTAAAGACTTCATAGCATCGCCCATCTCTTCGGTAGTTCTTTTCCTTTTCTCTCCCTCAACTACCTGAAACATCAGTAAAAGTCTTAAGATTACAGCGAGTATAAAGACACAAAGCACGTAAACCGTGTGGACACTGGACACACATTAATGAACCCAGTGAAAAAAGCCAAACCTAATTTATTCAAGACTAAGCCAAACCGTACCCTTAATAAAACTGAAAAATCCAATCTTCAAGGGCACCACCACTAACCAAAACCCTAATTTACAAAATTTCAAAGAAAAAATAACCTCGCCTATAACCTCTTCCTTTCTTGAATTAAACTTGGTTCCCTTGTAAATATAATTCCCACATGTGCCACATGGGATGCTCATCAGAAGCATATTACGTACTATTATCTGCTAATGTTATTGTGCCAGTCTCATCGATAAAAAGAAGCTAATGTTATTGTGCTCACATCATTTGCATCTACTAAACTTTTTACGTTTCATATGTGAGTGTAAGGATCCCAAGGAATCTAAGCTACCCACAAGCAACCAAATGGAAAGTAGGTCTCATTCAGCATGTATAATTCAAACACATTCTAGTCTCTTTCAGTCCTGTGAAAATATACTACATTGATTCCAACTAGAAAAGTAGGTCCCATTGATAAATGGTTGCATTACTTGTGTCACCCAAAAATATTGCATTACAATTTACACATCCTAGGTCTGGCCAACCACTTATTGCGAATATAATTCAAGTCACGCCTTTATTCCTATGCTACAGCCAGTTAGAACTTCCTTCAAATGGAATTCTAATTTCTAACCCATGTGACTAGTAAATATAGGCAGGTCTCAGCATAATTTATATATAATGATGTCCTACTACTATTCACAAGGCCAAAATCCGGAAACGTATACTGTAAAATAGAAGGATCACGCAGTTCATTGCATCTTATAAACCATGACCAGCTGTAAATCTACAATTAGATAAAAAGACTAACCAGTGTTAGCGAGTTGATAACGATGGAGATAGAAACTCATTCTTTTGGCTCAAATCGTCTATCAAGCGAAACTTCCAAGTTGCTTCCTAAGCAGTAGTAAATGTTCATGTGATGATCTCTGATCCCATTGATATAAGAGCAGTAGCATCAGAAATATTACTATTTACCAGAAAATGAAGCGATGCACCATTTTACTAATTGCCTTTAGTTCTGCAGCCGTCACACTGTTGATAATCTGCTGCTTGGCTAGAAGTTTCAGTCAAAGGAAAAGAGCTGAGCTCCCAACCACCACTCAGTTGTGAAAAACCGCCAGCCGCACCCAAAAGGTAAACATGTAGTGTGATACCAACTGCATCCAGACTAAACAATAATAACTCGAGCAAAGATAGTCAACACTGAGGAACATTAGAGATGATGATATCTTTATTAATGCAGGAAATGGGCCAGATATGGTTAATACCTGCGATGGCTGTGGTGGATTTGGATGTGGAGGTGGTGGTGGCTGTGGAGGAGGATGTGGGTCTTGAGTTAAACTGCTGAAGTCGCACTGAAGTCCCAAACTACTTAATCAGTCTTGTGCAACTCGTATGACTAATGCACTGAATTGATAACACCAGGTGCAAACAGTAAGAAAAATGTCTCTAGAGTATAGTCATGCCTGCCAGTGTCATGTAAATTAATCAGTTAATGGAATGATTCTCAGTCGAATACGTACCAACTTCTTTCTTTGAGAGTTTTGATATCCAGATTATACTAAGAAGAATTGTTATTCAGAACCATTTGACTGCTTCCGGGCTCTTCCTTAACAATCTCATATTTTTATCACTGATAACCTTTTCATCCTTTTCCTTTTCCCCGGCAGCAGAATACATGTTTGACAAGACCACATAGGGTATCACATTGTCCGGCTCTAATATAAAAAGCTCTTCAGAAGCCAGCTTCGCAATATCAACCCGTTGGTGGATTTTACTTGCTCCTAACAGTGCACCCCAGGCCCCTGCATGTGGCTTACATGGCATTGATTTCAAGACATTGAATGCTTCATCTAGTAGTCCTGCTCGGCCAAGAAGGTCAACCATGCAGGCATAGTGATCAGGCCCTGGTTCAATCTTATATGCATGTCTCATTGAATTGAAGATGTTCAATCCCTCATCAACTAAACCCATATGAGCGCAAGCTGAGAGCACACACAGAAAACTTAATTCATTAGGCACTAGCCCAGCATCATGAATAACATTGAAAAGCTTGAGTGCCTCTGTGCCCAATCCGTTTTGGGAAAATCCGGTAATCATTGAGTTAAAAGACACAATATTGGGTGCCTCTATGTCTATGAAAACCCGATATGCATCCTTTACGATTCCACGCTTCGAGTACATTGAAATTAATGTATTTTGTATGGACAGATCAACAGCCAAGTTTGATTTTACCACACAAGCATGCACCTGCAATCCTAAGCTTAAGCTTGCCAATCCAGCTGAAGCGCTGACTACGCTGCTCAATGTATTAGCATTAAGCTTAATACCCTTCCGAAGCATCTCCATGAACATTTCTATACCTTCTTGACACTTACCATTGACCACCAACCCAGAAATGACTGCAGTCCAAGCAAAAAGGTCCTTATTCGGCATCAATTCAAACAACTCCATCGCCTTTCCAACTACCTTCTTGTCGAAGAATCCTGTGATCAAAACCGTCCAAGAAACAGCATCTTTCAACGGCATTTTCTCAAATAATTTATAAGCTTCACCGACTTCATCATTTTGAACATAACCAGAGAGTAGGCAGTTCCATGAAACTATATCTTTTCTATCCATGCTATAAAATACATTACATGCCTTGATTGGATGTCCACACCTAAAATACATGTTGATAACTGAATTCCCTAAGAACACGTCAAAATCAAATCCTAAACAGATTACTAACTTGTGCAGCTGAGTTCCTTCCCTGTATTTACCAATATTATCGCACCCTTCAATCACAGTAGATAAAATAGTGGAATTTATTTCAAACTTACCCTCCCTTCGCATACAGGAAAACATATCATATCCATTTGTAAAGAATCCATATTTCATATACCCATAAATCATCGCCGTCCAGCTAACTACGTTTCTCTCTGGCATTCTATCAAACAATTCCCTAGCCTTATTAATCATTCCCTCTTTACAATACCCATCAACCATCAAACTCCATGAAACCACATTCCTTTCCTTCATTCATCAAATATCCCAACAGCCTTATCCAATTCCTTCATCTTCATATACCCAGACATCAGAACGTTAGAAGGTACTGGATCTCGGAACATTTGTGGCATTTCAAATACAAGCGCTCAGCTTCATCAATCATCCTAGCCCTGACAAACCCGCTAAGCATAGCTCCGTAAGTCACTGCATTCCTTTCATTCATTTCACAAAACAAACCATAAGCGTCATTCAAACAAAGCCCATTCCAAATGTAAGCCGTTATCATTGCATTGTAGGAAGCAACACTTCTTTCAGGCATTTCATCAAACACCTTCACTGCTTGCTTCAACATACCATTATCTGCATAAGCTGTCAGCAACGCAGTCCAAGACACAACATTTCTATAAAGCATAGAACTGAACACTCCCTCAGCAGCTCTCAGATCTCCATTTCTCCCATATTTTGTGATCCGCGAATTGTATAAAGCTACAAACTTTCTACTTTCCGTCACATTCTTTTCCAATCCTCCAACCAACTCGGACAACTTACGGGAAAACCCACATCTCAAAAATCGGAACATTAACCCATGGTTTCTCCAACTGGTTAACATTCCAAGCTTCAATCAGTTTAGACAACAAACCTTCCAAATGACATTACCGTTACAGTTTATGCAACCACCACGCAAGATATTCATTGAAATCACAAAAACTCCTCGCGTATTTATACTAATTACAAAATAAGCCCAAAACTTACATTTCGTACATCTGGTGCCCCCAACCGATGAATTTTTGAATTTATGGACCTGTGCAACACAACTATATCTGTTGCGAGCACAAATACGGCGTTATTTTAACGATTTCTATTTTTTTACAATTTTGTCTGAATTATTTATCAAAACGACACAACTAAACCTTCGAATGTTGAAGCACTAGAACTCTCAGATCCAAAATTTAAGCTATGCAACAAAGTCTAAAATGAAGATTGTTGTTTTGATCAAATTCGGTCGACGACCTCAAACACATCTTTATTCTTAAATTACATTTGTAAAATTTAATTTCAATTGTTCATCTCATTCACTAATTCATCAGTTGGGTGACACATATTTTCTTTTTTGATGAATAACATTAAGTGTCATGTGATACCAAATTAATAAAGTAATGAGTGAAATAAATGATTAAGATGAAATAATATGTGTTTGAGCGCTCCTGCACTCCTAGTCAATATTATAAGACGAAGTCCCAACAAACTTGCTAACGGCTTCCTATCTTTAATCACAAGCCATCATCCACTTGAGTCCTTTCTCACAATCACATTCTTCACCTACAATTCAGCAAACGACTTCAGATCAAAAAGCTTCAATCTTTCCACATTTCCCATCTCTAATTTTAACCATGACAGATGAGGAAGCCAAGAACAAGGGGTTCAATCCATACCCTCAGCCACAACCACCGCCTCCAACTTTTCAAGGAGTGGCAGCTTCTTACCCTCCACCGCCACCTCCTGGTGTTGTTGGAGAGTTCCCTCAGCCAGCTCCGCCTCCTGGTGTCGCGTATCCACCTCCTCCACCGCCTCAATATTACCCTCCACCTGTTCCAGGTGAATTGATTAGACCCAGATGGAGTTTAGGTCAAAGTTTGGATCTTTGATGTTTGGAACCTGTTTTGTTATCACTTATCAAAGATTCAATCTTTTTTGATGTTTTTCAATTGGGTGATGAAAATGTGGTTGAGTTACTGTTCGATTACTTGATTCGATACATTTGTTTTGATGCAAGTTGGCATTAGGGTCATGATAAAAGGTTAGATATTTTGGTTATTTTTTCAGTTTTCGCGATGGAGGAAGGAAGGCCAGCGAGGGAGGATCGTCTCCCGTGTTGTGGATGTGGCCTTGGATGGGTTCTGTAAGTATCTTTTCATGCATTTTATTATTACATATCTTCACTGCTGATTAGGTAAAAACTTGAATTTGATATGTTGTTTTGGGTATTGAAGGTTTATTCTCGGTTTCTTCTTTGGTGCTATCACTTGGTATATAGCTACATTAATTTTTTTGATCAGAAGACATAAGATCGATTATCGGGAGAAGCCCGGATACATTGCATGTATAGTTGCTGTAAGGCTCTTCTTCTCTTATATTACGCGTTTATTTGACGCTTTACGAATATATGCATTTCGAGCTAATCTGCATACTCTTTTCCACATTATAGGCTGTTGTCGCTACAATCATCATCATAGTTGGTGCTTCGACAGGCACTATCTATTATTGATCAAAAGGCGAATACTGAAACATTCATATGTACTACTATAAAGAAGTGTCTGTACATCAATACATTCCTGAAGTCATATCACTTGTAGTTGTATCTATGTTTCTTGTTTCCATTGCTGCCAGCTTGTAGAAACATGTGCAACAAAACTATGTTTTGCTAGACCCAAAATGGTGCCATTAAATGTTGTACTTACATTGCCTGCTTCCTCTCTTGAGCTAAGTAAATATTGAACTTGACAACTTAGAAACTGAGCTTAAATCTCATATGACATTGTTGAAAATTCATAGACTTGATTTTAAAGAGCTTGATCAACATGGAAGGTACAATAATTGACTGTTCACTGTGATATAATTTCTGTCACACCTCACCTGAGTTTCACTGAGTAAATGACAATGAGTTTCATACAAAACACATGAAAATTTCAGCATCCAGGTTATACAACATTATTAAGACAGCTCCGGTCGAAAGCAAAAGGAAGGCGGTGCCATCTTCGTTATTCAATAAGAGTGAACTCATGATCACTGAAATTTTATTACTATGCAGGAAATGTCATCAGAGCTCCTTCTCGCAAGGGCTTCCTCAGTCAAGTGTTTGGCAGCTGCCTTGGCGTCTTTTATGTCCTTGATAGCATCCACAGCTTCTTGGTTAGACATCACCTGTTATATAAAAATTTGAGTTATAATATAAATATATCTACAGTTTATCAGCGTTAGATTGAAAAAGTGGACTAACGTTCCATAGGCCATCACTTGCTAAAATGATGCACTCGGTATCATCATCCACCATTTGAACATCTATATGCGGGTCAGAGCTCAGGTGTATCTTTAAACTCTTGTCACCAAATGCTCGTCCTACAGCTAGCTGCCCATCGACACGTGGTACATCACCTGCATCATAACTTTCTTAATAAAAAAGAACACGAAAAAGACTGCCAATAAGAATGTTGATGATGTGCTAAGTTCAGCCTTTGTAAACATTTGTATGTAAAAACATGCATAAATTTCGATTACCTGGGAATTTTGTGACAAAACCCCCTCTTTCCTCAATTTCCTTGCGCTCAGTGGCGGCATCATGGTCTACTGATAATTGCTTGGCTACACCGTTGTCAGAAATAACGGCTCGTGAGTCTCCAATGTTAGCAACCACAAGCTTTTCACAGTTAATTAGTATTGCTGTTACTGCGGTTGAGCCACCTTTTCCTAGCTCAACTGCTTTCTTTAAAATTTCATCATCAGTAAAGTGATAGGCTTTTCTGATTGCATTCTCAGGTTCAGTCCAGAAGTCAGGCTGCGACAAGGAAGAACTCAAGTAAAAATCGAGCAAAGCTGTAATAAGCATGAGAATGGCACAAAACTAATCTCCCAAACAAACTGTTGAAGTTCATTAGAGATAATAAGTAATAAATTTTAAGCATTGAACCTGATGTTTGCTTTCAATTTAGAGCTTACCTCATTCAAGATGTTGTCAAACAAGTGATTACGAAGATAATCAGGTATGGCATTGCTCAAATGGCCATCAAATATTGCGAAAAGACCAAGCTCATTATCACCAATTCGTTTAAATTCCGAATGAACAAAATCTTCCATGGCATGCTTTGATTTTCCCTCAACCAAGTGAAAACCGTGGGTTACGTTTTTTGACATCTTACTCTTTCCTTTAGCTCCATCAGAAGTACCTGTGATCTTTTCCTGCAGAAGCACAAATTTTCAGCTACCATCCAAAAATGATGCCTTCACAATTTGTCCAATGAAAATGCTAACAAAGCCCTAATTTTGATTGATGATCAATCACAACCAAATTGCCCAAATGCCACATCTTTTCAAAAACCTAACTCAGACCCAATTCAGATCATATGAAACCCAATTCAAATTCCATATCTTTTCAATCCTATCAAATAAACTAAACTAGGGTTTTGTTTGAACAAGGACAACAGATACATACCTTCATCTTATGGAGAATTTCTCTTCCAGTCATGGTTCTGAAAACTCAAAATCAACACCTAATCCAACAAAAACAACAGACTGAAACTCGATAACAGTACGAGGTGAGAACAAGATGAGGAAAGGAGACTTATAAATAGGCGAGTTTTAAGTAGTGGTGATGATAATGATCTGCGTCTCTCTGTGGAGCTGCCACGAGTATGGATGACACACCCAATTGGGAGAAAGATATATTAAATAATCATTAAAGTCCACAACTGTGTACCAGGATTATAATTCAGCCACTGACTGGCTGGCCGACATGTTAAAGCTTGTTCATTGTGTCGACTAATCAAGATGCTCCATTTTTCAATATCTAAGTCAAACACATGCCTATGGTGATTCTTGAGAAGACCCTAATGGTAGATTCTTAGAAAGTTGAATATTTTTCAATAAAATGTATCTGATTTTTGACAAATCAGCAGTGGATTGAGATCTGGGGGTGCCCAAAGTCTAAACTCTAAAGTTGCTTATTTTAACCAACAAAGATTTGAACTTGTAAAATACTCCCTCCGTTCCAATTTGAGTGACCCATTTGAGAACTTTCACGGTTTTTAAGAAAATTGAAAAATGTGAGATAAAAAGTAAGAAAGAGAATGAATGGGATAAAAAGTATGAAAGAGAGTGTAAATGTACATGTAAAAAAGTTTCTATTTTAGAAAATGGGAAGATCATTTTGAAACATCCAAAAAGAAAATGGAACACTCATAATGGGACGAAGGGAGTAAAATGAATAGCAATGAGAAAAGTGTCTGACTTGATGAATTAGACTGGAGTAGCTTCTGAAGTTACCATTTTCATAGATGAGACTGAGAGACTACCAACATATTCAGCCTTAGTAGGCTGGCTGCACTGTGCTATCTGAACTTAGCAGTACAAAGGGTGGACGCCTACCTACACTATGTGTGTTATATTATATGAACATAACCCTTGTCTTGTGACAATTTGAATACATGGAGGATTCAGACTTGAGTGTCATCTGAGTCACTGCATTCAGGATTTGCACTGGTGAATAATTCTGACCCGATGTCATCCACAATCCTATCCCTGAAAATGCAAAGTGGATATTGTTATATTGTAGGTGTAGGAACTTTCTGTAGCTTGTCTTAGTATTTTAAATATGAATTTTGAGCATCATGGTTTAAATGGATACCTTTCAAGCACAAATTTCCCTTCTTTGTACTTTTGGGACCTCTCGTGTGCAGCTTCCTACGTTGAATCATTAACAAGGCCGTTATAATTTACTTTTCAAAAAATCACATAATTGGAAAAATCAGTCAGAATTGAGGCAGAGGATTTACATATTTCCAGCCAACAATCTGGCCACAAAGGCAGCAAAATACATCTGCGACTGTGTGTGTTCCTGAAAGCATTGTTCTCTCCTCCTTTTCCCCAACTGTGACATTCACTCTGGATCATTAAGCAAATAAGTAACCATTAATAAAAAGGTAAGTCAATTAGACTGTATGAACAAACTCCGGCTAACTAAAGATCAGTAATATCTACTTCATGAGTCATCTTGAATATGAAACGTAGTCTACATATAAGGAATAGATCAATACGGGTATCATATCAGTATATTGAATGGGTATACCAGAATGGTGATTTGTCACTTACGCACTGTTGAATAGGTAAGCTTTCCCCCGATGACTATGGAAAGCCTGTGTGCCAAGTTACAAAACAAGTGACATAAGCGCTACGAAAAAATCCAGTCAAGAAGTAGCAACATAAAAAGGTGAAAACAGACTAAATCCCAACTACATCCTAAATTAAATACATTCAGAATTCATTACCATCTACTCCCTCCGTCCCATAATTTATGTCCCATTTGGTTCTTTGCACGGTTTTTAAGGAATGAAAGAAAAAATAATTAAAAAAAATAGTTGTGTGGTAAGGAAAGAGAAAAAAAGTGATTTGATAGATAATAAGTGGTGAAAAAGGAAGAGAGAGGAGAAATATGTAGGTGGAAAACTAAAGAAGACATGTTCATTTATGGTAAGTTTTAGAAATGGGAAGATGATTTTGGGACACCCAAAATGGAAATGAGACATTAATAATGGGACGGAGGGAGTATATCTAAGATTGATTACAATTCATAAAGAATAACCAGTTACCCACGTCCAGTATCAATTTCAGGACAACTAAAAATAACATCAAGAATCAAAATCCTCTACAATCTGCCAGACTTTAGAGTGAGCTGGATATCAAGAACTAAAAATGGAAAATTCATGAAGCATGAAGCACAAATGATGATCTCCACACAGTTATAACCTTTGTGACATAGACATACTCCCAAACAGACAACCACACTACCAAAAGATAGAAACTTTATCCTTTCAACAAAACAATCTTCCAAAACAGACCAAAACCCATCTTTAAAAACATGAAATTGAGTGGAATTCATCACCTTGGAGACAACATCATCAGCCAGAGCCAAATGGGTGTCACAAAATTTACACTTGTAAGCTCTCCCTTCAAGCTCCAAAACGAAAACTCTTCCCATTTTCTCACCCTAAAATCAAAGGCAAAGCTTAATTGAAGTTCGATTTCTTTAAAGAAGCGAGTGTGCAGAAGGAACGCGAAGCGACGAGTGATGTTGACACGGCCGAGAATCTCGTCACGAGTGGATGTCTGTTTACTACGGTGTCCTTGTCAATTTAATGGGCTGCTTGCTCCATCCTGTCGCCAAATTGGGCCTTTATTGGGCCCAATTGTATGCGGGCTCAGTTTTTGTAAAATGAATATCAGAAGTAATTTTGTGATATGATTTTATTTAATTTTAATGTTTGACATTAATGTGAGTTTAAATTAAATATGATGGTCGAATTTAATTTAAAATTATATCACCCGTTGTAATATTATTTAAGAACGATCGAGATTGTATCTTCTGATTTTACAAAAAATGTATAACTTCAGAATACACAAATTATCATGCATAATTATATTTTGGAGGTTGTTGTGCATTGAGGGAGTTGCTGAGGTACAGATTCTATGCTGCTGCTTCCATTGAGACATTTTCTTCCTAGATGCTCATTTCCTCTAGCTGCCACCATTTCCATTTCCTCTTCAATTTTCCTGATAAAGTTCTGCGGCCGCGACGTTGTGAAATGGTGCAATGGAGTTCCATTTGTGTCGAGATTCTGTAGCACAATAACCATCATCACTGATGCCAAAAACATAGGTATGGGGCCAAAGATCCATAGCAAAAAAGTCATAGCAAAGTAAAGGCATCTAAGGCCTAGGAACCAAAACATATTTCCTCGAATCACCGCCTTTTCCACAAACTCTACCGGTACATCGGTGTTTGGCATGCTTAGGAGGAAATTGGCTTGGACTAAATGTTGAACGGATTGGACAAAGAAAGTAAATGATGTGAGAAAGCAAGCTAAAAGGCTGATGTACTTGACTGAAGTTAAGGAAGCATTTTTGCTTCCATAAGTGATATGTAATAGAAACATGTTACTCGTCGAATTCCCAACCAAAGTCCCGATCAGAGCGCCTAGTGCTAAGGACGTTGAAGCTAGATAAGTCCCTGCAGATATATTGCTGCTTAACACATTAAATGCCAGCATCCTTTCTTTGGAATCGACCTATACAAAATAAAAAATATAAATGTCAAGAATCAGTCTAATAGATTCATAGCTCGAAAGACGAATACCCAAATCCGAAAACTGCTAAAGGTGCTAAGTTTAGTCCTAACCTGCATCAAGCTTGCAACCCATGCTTTCTTGGAATGGTTTTCATACCCAATCACTGTTGTCTCAGGATGCTTTAAACATCGATAGAGGAGGTAAACATGGTAGCAAAACATGATCAGCAAGCCGGTCGGGACAAGAATGGCATCCAAGTACTCCTTTCTCCAAACCATGTTTGATGATTTAGTTATGATCCTCCAAGAAAACGTTGATTTATTTCTTGAGCTAAGATGTGTAGTTGATTTGAGTCTTGAGTTGGGTAATGAGGTTTAGGTGAGGTTTGGTATCTTTAGAGTATGGTTTTCACTGAAAATGACACAGTTATTTTGTATACTTTTTTCAGTAACTGTATACTTGAATTTTTGCTAAATTCTGGTACCGACGAAACAATACCAAGTTGCGAAAGCGGATAGAAGCATAATAAACTCGTCTCGCTTCTGGGAATCGTTTGGTTAATCTTCATTTTTTTCAGGGCAGGGGCACCTGAAATATTAAGAGTTGATATTATATATGGCTGACACAATTCTCAAGAATGCATGCAAGTTTGATCTTACCTGCCGTAAGATAACGAATTAACAGATAATTGGACTAAGATAATTAAAGTGTAGTTAGAAGAAGCTCAAGATCAAATTCATGGTCGAGGAAGACTCTAGAGAAGGACGGAGAAGTATGAAAATTATGGAAGAAATTAATAAGGATGATAAGATATTTTGGAAGGAATAATTTAGAAAGTGTCAAAATAACTGAAAGATCAAAATAAATTTAGTCATTCATTAGGGATGAACATTAATATAAATAGGAGTATAGTTGAGTCATTTTGTAACTTGAGTAGCATCTTGAGTTCAAGAGAGAAAATGAAGTTAAGGCGTGATTGAGTCTCTTGTAAAAGTTTCCAATTCCAACAATAAAATCTGTCTCGATTAAGCTCCGAACTCAACATAAGAAAGCTACCCAACTTGAGACAGATATATCACTGCTGCAAGTCGTGATTAACGGTCGAAAATATAATTTCAACTCCCTCATCAGTGACAATTCAATAAAAATATTTTGTAAAAGTCAATTACAGATGACCACCTGTATAAAACGTTATATTCCACTCCACCACCTTTATTATTTAAATTTGCATTCAACCAGCTTACAATTATTATTGTTACCAAAATAACCACCTACGCTAATGGAGAAGTGGTCAAATGGTAACGAAAGCAATTATAAAGGTGGTGGAGTGAAAATTTATTTATTATATTGGTAGTATATTATAATAAAAAATTATTATAATATTAAAAAAATTATATATTTAACAGAATTTTTGACGAAACAGTGATATGAGATTGTTTGGTAACGGCAAACTGGTATACAGGTGGTTGAATACAATAGTTAAATATAAGGGTGGTGGAATGGAATATGACATATTATGTAGATGATCATCTTTAATTAACTTTTTTAAAAGAGTTTACACATTATTACTTTAACTAAATTGTCTACCACAATTATTTAAAAATGCATAGCTTATTTGAAATACGAAAAATTATAATTTTACCTTGTGAGAAAAAGAGGACAATTGCACAGATTGTCAGATTGAAAATACTCATATATCACACCGATCAAATCCAAATAAAATTTATTAATGTTAAATGGAGTATCTTGAAACCATTGTTGATATTTTAAAGAAATCATAACTATCAACACCGAAAGAATGAGCACTGTAAAGTCGAATAACTGCACCATTTTTGGACCAATACTCGAACCAATCCCACAAATCACTTAGAATGAAATATGGTGACACTTTAAGTTGAGGCATAGTGCTACTTGATGATCTTTGTAGCTGTAAATTCTAGTGTGATTCATGCCTCATGTTTTCAAGAATGCAAGTGCATGACCATAAGTGTTCAATAAAGACAAGATGATGACTGACTCACTCATAACATTGAAAGTGTAAGATGCATGCAAAAGTAGTCATCATAGTATTCACGTCGTCGCCCAGTCGACGACTGGACGACGACAAGTCATCCCGGCGCAAATATGTTCCGTCGTCGAGCTTGCCAGGACGATCCGCGGATCCTAAAGGATTTTTTCCGCGGACCCTTAAGAATTAAAAGGGTCCGCGGAAAAAATCCTTTAGGGTCCGCGGATATGTAAATTAATTTTAAAAATACATCCTAAATTACGAAAAATTGTAATAAAATATACCCAGAAATCACTAATTAATTTATTTTTACAATATATCAGTATTATTTCAAGCTAAATAAATATTTTTTTACATATTAAATACATATTACGCCGTAACGCCATGTATCGTCTAGACTGTCGCCATATCGACTAGACGGCTTGACGGTAGATTAGCGCCGTGATTCGCCGAGGCGCCGTGAAAACTATGGTAGTCATACGTATGTACCACTTTACTTAAGCGAATGGGTATATTACCGGACGTAATTCTCAAGAAGTCATCGATCAACGTGTCTCGGTCACCATCTGACATATAGTACCTGACGATTGAAGTTGAAGGCATTCTAGAATCTTGATTGATCATCCAAATGGACAAAGAAAATTAATGACGCTTATAGACAACAGTTAATTGATAGGCGCCAAATATAATGTATTTAATTTATTTTCTAATTAAAAATATTACATAATTAATACTTTTATATTTTTATTTTTATAATCGAAGAACTTTCCTTCTTGAACTATTATTAATTTTGAATTTTTTTATCTGTATATTGAGAGTTTGTACATTTTTTTCCTTTTCTAGATCACCCAATGGCTTACGCATGCATGTATGTCGGTCAAGTGCTATTTTGATAAAATGGATATTTTAAGCTTCAGAATTTTTTACTTTAAAATCAGAGACATATTTGGTAGAGTTAAATTCTAAAAGGAAATTAAATTTTTGTCACAAACTAGTGAAGATCTTATGCATTTAGTAGTGTCACGACCTTAACAACTTCCTTACCTCCACCACCAGCGCCTTTAGTAACTTTTTGAATTGTGGTTGTTGCTTCTCCGCTGATTCCAAACCTCCAGCCATACACGCAAATAGCCTGCATAGATCAACAAAATGAGTGTCATTTGTGTTGGATTGTGGTCAATTTATAAATTTCTTACAGATGACAGAATGGTCCCTTAAAGTACTAGACACGGTGAAAGACTTAAAGCAAGAAGTAACAAATATATACACAGTTGAAATCCTATATAAAGCAAGTATGTGGGAATAACCTGTCACCATTATATGCTAGCGGACATTAGAATAATTTTAAGTTCACATTTGTACAAGAAACTAGTGCCTTACATATTCACAATGTTCACTCCCTCCTTTTTTGAGTACACCAACTCACCTTCTGCAACAATCACAAATTTGAGTTAATGTCAGTATGAAAAACAAATGCTTTACAACTTCACCAGCAGCAGCAAGTTTTGCACTTGAGATTTCTTATGGGGTTGGGTTGGTGTCTGTTTAGTATGCTGTTGTTTTATGAGCAGTACAGAGTAGTACACCTTGCAAACAGATGATAAAAGATTTCACCCACAGCATAAGGGAGGTTAATGTGTTGCAAGGACTAATGGGTCAGGAATATGATACATACCTATCAGCATTCACCATTGAGTTGAATGCGGTCTTACCATCACATGGTTTCTCAAGCAGATTATGACAATAATGTATGCATACAGCATATATATGCTAACCAACCACATAGCAATCGAATGAATGCGGATAATAGATTTGTAGTCTTGATCACTCACATGAAGGTCATTATAGCTTGTTGCATCAGGACATGTAGTCCTTTAGAGAACATGGAAGTCATCCCAACTATATCAAATAAAAAGAGCATATAAATCAATAAAATGGGAATACTTATTCACACGGGAACCCAACATTTATACCCTGCAAGTTGTTTCATTTCCTCTTAAGCGTAGAATGAGCCAAATGTTCATACAACGTAAAAACAACAATATTTTGGTATTAATCAAAAGTCATAATCATCAAAGAATAAATGTGGCTTACATTTATAAATGGCTGCATTCGACTGTTCTTTTGTGCAGATGCAGATCCTTATTCGACGTCCTTGTATGTCAATCTTCAGATAAGAATCTATTCCGAATCTTCTAAAACAAAGAGAATCAAGTTTGGGTATTGCAAACCTTAACAAACAAATAAAAATCACAGTGATTTGGGTAATATATACATACCTTCATCATTCATTTGAATTTAGACTTCTCTGTGGCTCGTGAAAAGACATGCTCTATGATCTGTGGGAACGTGAAATTCAAATTAGTAGGCTATATTATAACGTGTTTACTGTAGCATTGTGTACCAAACTCATTAGTTTGTGGCCTGTTAAACAAGGTTATCGCAGTTTTATTTCATCATTACATGCCTCTTCTAATCCAGTAAAATACGCCAGATCAAAAGTAGAAGAAAAGAAAGGTCACTACTTGTTTAGAAGGATAAAGCAGTGGTAATTGTACAGTGGCGTGCACCCTTTGGTCCTCTACTCCAAACTCTCAAAAATCAGAATTTACATTTTGAGGTAATTGTTTTTATTTTGATAAAGCAGAAACTATATTTTAAATTGTGTCGATACGTCCATAGACATTTTTAAATTTAACAAACCTATCTGGCTGGTGTATGGAGTGGGAGCTACAGAAATTCTTAAACTTAAAAGGAGCCCGTAATAAGTGCAGCCCTAATCTAAGGTCTCTTGCGCAGTGAATAACTAACTCTAAAAGAAAACAAATTACTCAATAACATGCATGCCAGGCATACAGTGAAAAAGCACATCCAAGGTGAATAAGAGAATGGAGAAAATGAAAGTAGTTACATACATTTTCAGCTTGAAAGGGCCTTAAATGAGATGATTACAGTGGAGCAGTCCAGTCCACTGACACAGCAGCAAAAATGCTGCAACCAAGCCTGCAGAAAGAAACACAAGGCTGTAAATAGGACAAGATTAGACTTGTTCCTCAATTATTATTTTTGGCAATAATGTAGAAACCAAAGACAAGAAACTGGACATTGTGAGCGTTAAAAAGACAGATTGCAACAAACCAATACAATATGCAAATTTTAACAAACCAATATAATAAAGGGTTCTATGAAGATATATCTTTTGTCAAATTTTGCACTCCCTATTACTCTCCTTTTTGCCTAAACTTACTCTTGTTTTCAAAGAAGAGCCTTTTTATTCATTTATTTTGTCTTCATAACCCAAATCTTTCTTGCATCTCTGAAGGGGCATTTATATGTAATATTAGGAAACTTTTCCCAGAAGCCCTCTACATTCAACACCTATTTGGGTTCAGGGAGCTGCTGACATCTGTTGTGCTCTGCTTCATTTGGGTAGAGAAGCTTGGACTGTGAAACTAGAAGGGAGCGAAGGGTAGGGGTAGGGTATGGGTTAGGCAGGGTTGTAGTCAGTTATTTCATTCGGTTACGAGCTATATGGGGTTGGAGACTGTGATGTGATGAAATTAGGTGAATGAATAATGAGGACTTTTGGGAGAGAAAAAAGTTGAAGCAAGAGCATCTTCTTCAATAACAGCAAGAACTAAAGGAGCAGATAGGGAGAACAGAGTGACTTAGTAGTAGCTGTAGTAACGAATCAAAAGCTGGAGACGCCTAATACATATCAACAGTCTGAGTCTGAATTCTCAGAAGAATCCACAACACCCATCTCATTCAGCACCCAGCAGTCTCTTGATTCCAGATACACAAGAGGAAGATCAGAACATTGAAGAGCAGGAAGAGAACGCAGTTCAACCTTCACCCAAATCATAAGAGCAGTACCCAGCAACCCTTTAAGACACAACCATTCACTTATTTTACAGCTTCCCAACAGCTGGAACTCCACCTAAAACTGCAGATTCCAGCAGCAGCAATTTTATGCAAGAATAGCTCCACTTGCACAACAGCTACTTATTACCACCGTCTTCCACAATTGCCTAGCATGAATAAAAAATGCTTTGCAGTCTAACATGGGAGAAAGAAAGACAACGTCCAGACAGGGAATGAGGAGCTCAGTGGGAGGAGAGATCATAGAGGTGCAAGGAGGCCACATTGTTCGGGCCACTGGAAGAAAAGACAGACATAGCAAGGTTTGCACAGCCAAAGGTGCAAGAGATAGAAGAGTTAGATTATCAGCTCACACAGCCATTCAATTCTATGATGTCCAAGATCGACTAGGCTACGACAGGCCTAGCAAAGCGGTGGACTGGCTCATCAAGAAGGCCAAGGCTGCTATAGATGAGCTGGCAGAGCTACCACCTTGGCGTCCAACCGCACTAGCACAGTTACAACTACTACTACAATCAAAACAAATGCCAGTTCGCAGCTGGAGCATATGGTCCACGAAGATGCAAATGATTACACAACTCAGCCCCAACAGCATGACCAGACAGTGAATGAGAACATATCCAATTTTCTACCTCCATCCATGAGTTCAGATTCCATTGCTGATACAATCAAGACATTCTTTCCAATGGGTGCTTCAGCTGAGAAAAGTTCAGGATATGGAATGCATTTTTACCTGCCTGGCGGGCTCTCTAGAACTAGCAGTAGTTGTCAGAAAAACCAAGATCTAAGGCTCTCACTTCAATCCTTTCAGGAGGATTCACAATTTTTACAAACTCACCATAACCACCAGCAGCAACATCAACCAAGCTATTTTTTCCAGAAGCCAACTGGGCTTCGATGCTTCCTCAGGGGGAGTGGCCTGGTCAGACCATCAATCAGCTGATACTAATTGTTTTCAGAGGTTGGTAACTTGGAACAATGCTGGTGGAGATACTAATGGCGGTGGGGAAAATGGTGGAGGTGGATTTATGTTCAACTCACTACTACCACCACCATTATCGCAGCCCTCTCTGCAGCAGTTGTTTGGCCGAAGTGACCAATATTTAACTCAGAGGGGACCCCTTCAGTCCAGTTACTCTGGTAATACGTCTTCAGTTCGTGCTTGGATAGACCAACCGATTGGCAACCACTATCAACATCATCAAACACTTCGAGACCACTTGCCTAGACACTCGGAAAATGGTAACTTTCAGACTCCTGAAGCTTTCTCCGTCTTTCAGATCCCAGCACGAATCCGAGTTGAATATGAGGAGCAAGATGGGATTCACAACAATCCATCTTCTGCATCCTCTGATTCTCGCCATTGAGCCAAATCTAAAGCCTCCTCATTGTTTATTCACTAAATTTTCTAGCAAATACGTAAACATGTCGATCCTAGTTAACCCTCATCTGTTTTCAGGCAAATGTTCTAAATCTACTATGAGGGAAACTAAGGAGGCCAACTCAGATTTAGGAAATAAGAGGACATATTGGCGCCTCAACCTAATGGCTTATCCAGTGGCGGTAATAACTAAAAAACTTCTAAGTTTTAATGTTTCACCCCCATTTAGTTATAATTTGCAGCGTTCTGGTAGACTCCAAAACCACATATCTTCTGTTATACTGTCATGTGTTTCATGTTAAGACGCCCATTGTCTCTATGTTATACTTGCATTTTTATTTGATGGGTATTCAGCTAAAATGCATGGCTGCTCATCTTAGACAAGGTATCCAAATCCAAGTAAAATGGAACAGTGTTTCCATCTGCCGAAGCCTCTAAATGTTACTTTCCTGAAACCCTTGAAGACTAGAGTCTTTTACATCTCTAGCAGAGGTTGTGTTTTAGTGGCACCAAGTGGTTATCTATGAACAGTTCAACTTTTTTGATGAATAGCCATATAACCTGTCTCTGAGTCAGTTCCTCTTAAAAAGCATCCTCTTTGGTCGAGCTGACCCTTACAATGTCCTTCAATACTTTCTATATTAGTTATCTACCATCCATCCCAACATATATGAATTTGCAGCTGATAGAAACTCAAGTTAAATCCAACCACCTAGTGTACCCTTAGCTTCTAAGGCCTTAGCTACCAACACTGTCTTGAAGTTGAACCAATTTCTGACCTTATAATGCCCTAAAACTTTTTTTATCAAAGACAGAAACTTGTAAATGCGATGTGCTAGGTAGTTTCACTATGAACATTTGCGTCAGGTTGTTGAGGAGGGTAAGTTGGGGTGGGAGAGTATTAATATGATTATATGAATAGGCCTTGATTATTTTTCAGGAGGAATCCACCAAGACAGGTTAAGAAAGAGTGCAACAAGCTTAAATAAGGGAAAACAGGCAGATGTTTACCGTAAAATTTAGCAACTTGCAATCAATGTAAGTACCCCCTGCTGGCCTGCATTCTTGTAAACTTACTGGCTGAAAGAAAACGAGGATTTCAAATTTAAGGAATCTCCATTTTAAAAGTGAATGTGAGGTAATATATGCTAATGAGTTTTCATTACATATTTTTCGGGTTAGCAGATGAATGCAATTACAAAGAAAAGCATTTCATCGCATTTGTAAAACAGTATACGTATTGTTCAAGAGGTGCGTGAAGAAAAATATAGTAAAACATTAGATTAACTTGTACCTTCATTTTTCTAGTTGGGTCTATTTCTGAGGTTATTCTCCGTCTTCATAAGAACCATGTCACTAAAAAAGATCAAGGAAATTAACTCGAATTTAGAAATGGGGATGAACTCTACATAGCTTACAATGACTACATAAGCCTTCAGTAAATACCACAAAAAATTATTGCATAATGTGAGCATCAACTAACTCATCCCAGGTTTTACATAAAAAGGTTGTGTGGAAGGAAGAAACATACAAGCGAAAGTTATGCAGTGTGAACAAGCTTTACCCAGGACATTGGTATTTCTGTTGATTAAAAATATATAAAATACAAATAAACATTTAATGTTTCAAATCACAATTTTCAGTGACAAAAGCGGAGATATTTGCAGAAACAAATAATTATAACCATGACAAAGACAACTAGAGCAAAGCCTCAATGCTAAAGCACTTGTTACATCATACACAAGTTAAGCTTTCATCTCAATGGCATTTACTCAGCCTAGCCAAAGCTTCAACCGTCTGTTTCGCAGTTTCAAACACAAATAATTCACGTTAGTAGTATAGTACTCTCTTTTCTAGCAATGTGTCCTTAACATTTAACTCTTTGAAAAAAACTCTCTACTCCACCTATAATTAAAGACGCATTTAATACTTAACAACTGCTTTGTATTTGCCTAAGAGTTTGTCATGAAAGCTATCTTTCACATTTCAACAGACCTAAGATAAAGACCAAATATAAGCAGGGCAACTAGTCTCAGAATCTGGCAATACCCATTTATGATCCTAGAGTGAAAAAGATGAATATCACGGGTTTAACTTCATGCCATTAACCACATATAAAGTTAACCGATGTAGTAAAATGTAAAATCTATAAGCATTTCACGCATTACCTTGTACTCAACCAAATACTGTCCTCTGATATTCAGGGTTGCAGACTGTAACTACGATACTGAAATACAATTTATTACAGGGTACAATTCATGAAATTTACTATATGAATATTCATTGTATCAACTGCAACCATGCCCTAACATCAACCATTTGTCTACACTGATTCACAACACTGAAACAAAACCTAGCGGAAATCAGCAAATTAAAATTCACACGGATAGTTACAAAGCAGACAGTTGATAGAAAGAATTCAATTCCATATAGCTTGAATTTAATACACTAATAGTGTGTTCACTTCGCCGGAATGGAATCACTTGGAATGGAATGAAATGATGAATCTAAAATGAAACTATGTCCAAATTCATCATTTCATTCTCACGAAATGCATTCCATTCCGGCGAAGTGAACACACTTTAAATGAATGAGCAAATCTTTTAAATTGAACCAAATTAAATTGAACCAAATCTTTTACGCAGCTGAATTAGGTCAAATTAAATTGAACCAAATCTTTTAAATAAAGTACGTACCGAAAACGCAGAGATTAATGGTACGGAGATGCGATTGTTGGAGATAAAAAGAACGGCGTCTGAAGATCGGAGGAGAAGCGAAATGGCGCCATGGCGCTCTTTTTAGGTTTTGGACGCCGTGAAAATGAGATTTTCAATTTCAAAATTTCTAGCACTTGAGCAGAGGGAGAGACAGTACGGTGTTGTTTGGAGGAACAATTACTGCATTTAGTTTTAATGTTTTATAACAATTTTTTTGTGGAAGATTAATATTATGAAGATCAAAAAAGAAAATATGTTTTTGAAGTTTGAACGTAAAATTTCATTTAATTCATTTAACGGTTGAAATTATAATTTGTATTTAATTAAATATCGTTGTTGATTTACAAAAACACTTATCCTGATCTTTTTAAAAAATCAATATTGTGCTTTGTATCCTCTCTTTGATAAAATAGCATCAATAAATTTTATTTTATAAGTTATTCTTAATCACGATCTTTATTAAGATCATTGTATGCAATATAGTATTATTAAATTGATATAGATTATTTATTTCAATTTCTCTACTCACTTTCGATCACGATTAAGATCGGCTCAAACATCCAATTGACAATCTTCTACGGGCCGACATTTATTTCAAAGTCCACTGAGAAAAAACACTAAAATTGCAGCAACAATCTTTAATTTTTCTCTGCATTAAGGATGGCCATTAAAATTGCAGCAACAATCTCACCATTATTCCTCAGATTTTTCTGAGGCTTCATTCTTCCCGTCTGTGCGCGTGGAGACTGTTTATTCTTCCCGCCTGTGCGTGGAAGCTGTTGATTTGATGCTCGATGGATGCTCAATGCTTGGATATTGATGGATTATTGAAGATCATTGGTGGTAGTGCCTGGATGGCTTGTACGTTCAAAGTATTAGTTGTACTTGATGAATATGTAATATCTTGTACTCAATTGTAAACCCACTCATCAAAAAAAAAAGGATGGCCTTAGTATCTTTCTCGTTCAAGTCGCGATCCTTAACAAAATTTGGTTTGCACATTTGAGTATACTTATTACCTAAACTTGTTAGAGATACATAAAGACATTTGTCTACTTTGCAACATTTGCACTACAATGCTAAATGTAACATGTTCAAGGTTGGAAGCTAATTGAACCAATTCGAAAATGTGAATTGAGTTCCACTCTAGCAAAGTAAGTGAATCACAATCACACCTAAATTGTTCGCCAACGAGATAATTTTTTCTTACTTTTCTCAGCAATCTACAAGAAGAACTTAATATGATCATATCGAACGCCGCTTATACATTGACTCCGTTCAATTATTAGATATCGGAGATACATTAAAACTAAAGAAATTGACTTGCAAATACAATTTTTTCCATGGTGAAAAGATGAAACTTTTTGAGGTACTGGAAATCATTGAAGGATTTGTAAAGCTTTAAACTTTAAGTTTGTAACCAAGGAGAAAAGCAAAGATGTGTTCTTTGCATTAGAAAGTGACTCATAACAATGAGATGAGTGGAGTAGTGGTGGTCCAGGATCAGGACACCAGCCAGCTCAAAAACAAAGAAAAACATGCTAGAAACAGACAATCCAACCCGACATTTGCTTAAGACAAATCCACTGTCTGTTTCCATTTTCTAAAAATGTGAGTATTCCATCGCTCCATTGCACATGTTAGGAAATCCATGTTGGGCATTTCAGAGATTTCACCTAGAATGAGATTTCTGGAGTAAAGGTGAGATCTTTAGCATTTACTGTAGCTTATAATGACTAGCTGTGAATTGGGGTTTCATGTATGAGAGGGAGATGTCATTTGGGTGTTTCTGGATTTCATAGTGAGTGAGAGATTGAATATAAAGTTGGGATCTTGAGTCTGATTAGGGTTTCAGTTTTGAACCTCGTTCAGGCGGAATAAGGGAAATCAGAAGTGGGGTTTTATGGGTTTTCATGTAGTGTGAAATCTGTGAGGAAGTTTTGATCTTGATCAAAGTTGGATAGTTTGTGAAGCATTTGGATCTTCTCTCTGGGGAAATACTTTATTCAAGAGAAACGGAACTTATCATCTTCAAATCTCTTTTTTGGTATGTGTTTCTTATCATCTAACATTTCAGCTCAAAGGTTGTGTTGTTTAGTCTACTAACAGTATCTGAATTAAGGATTCATCTGGTTTCCGGTCACTGGACAGTTGGTGTTTGATTGGTGTTAGATTTTAGAAAGCCTCAGGAGACGAGATCTTGAGTTCTCTCATTATAATGTATTTGTTGTGGATTGACACAGGCTATATGGCTGATCACATTTATTGTTGATTGATGTTGTTGTAGTGACACTGTGACTTGTGTTTCTTTTAGATGGGATGGAATGAAAATGGGTGATCAAGAAGCAGCAATTAGTAACGGCAGTAACAGAAATGGTAGGAACTCTAAGAGACCAAAACCGAAGAAAGTTCCACAGCGAGGACTGGGAGTAGCTCAGTTGGAGAAAATCAGGCTTGAAGAAGAGGAGAAAAATGATGCTGCAAATGCACCATCTTTAGCCGTTACATCACACCCTTTTGCCCAGCACCATAGACCATATCTTTTTTCTAATGAGAGTCTCTACGGACATATCCCGTATAATACCCATCTGAATCCAAGACATCATAGTTTTGGTACTATTTCTTCTACTCCACCAAATAATGCAGGTGATGGAAATAACTTGTTGAGCTCCACATATATTCAAAAAGCGCAGAAATCCACGATATTTTTGCAGATTCCAAATCCTTCTTATGAACCGATGCTAATGAGCCCTTTTGGACTAATTCCACGTGATAGCCAGAAGTCATGTTCTTTTTCCTCCTCAATGGTAAGTTTACAAGGCTTCTCCTGTACCACTTTCCATGCCTTTGTAGATACAATTTGAAAATAGTACTAATACATGACGTACTTTCAGGCGAATGACGTAGCAGAATGTTCATCCTCAGCTGTCTTAAGTTCTCAGACAGAGCCCCCTTCAAACCAAAGCCCTTACGGCACCTATCGATGTTTCCAGCCAGACGAGGCAGAGAAGGTTTACTAAACTTTTAAATATTTCTATTCTGTTTTAGAAGTACATTTTGATTTCAACTTCTCTGAGTATCATATCTAAAAAATACCACTTTTTTGAAACAAATTAACTGATTTCACTGTCTCTAACTATGCAGGCCATTTGCTCGAAGAGGCCATACCCGTTCTCTCTACAAGATCCCTCGAACACATCACTCCACTTTAAATGCAGTCCATTTAAGGCGCACAGAAATTCAGGCTCCCTTGTCGTCACAGGGAATCCCAGTTCCAGTTTAGTTCCAGTAAACACATTTTCTCTAAAAATATATGGACAATTTCTTGTTGGCTATTCTGACCATGTTTGCAACTTTGTGCATTATACAAATGATAACAGAGCGGAAAACAGAACATCAGACAGTGATTTTCTCAAGCTAGCCTCTCCATCAACTTTGCCATATTTTCCAAGCTCAAAATCAAAACAGGTGCATACCTATCAAGCTGAATCACTCAAGCACAACTCGACAAGTCCCAAAGTATCTGTACTGATTCAATTTAGCATATCATTTGCCATGGACTTTGTTTCATTCACAATGGCCTTGCTTGGCTCCCTTAGATCAATTGTCACTCTTTCTGCAGGTACGCACGCTAGACTTGGACTCACAGGCGCAACAACAATCCTTTTACATGTTCTTTCCAGAGACAGACATTACACGAGATGATCCGTCCACTGTCCGCCATAGGCATGAGACAGATAAAGAATGCTTAGACCTCAATCTCAAGCTTTAAATAGCTCTGCAGAGAGCATCATGATCATCTTTACTCTTGTATTTATCATAACTACTCTTGTGTGATTACATATTCAGCTTAGCGCAACACTGCTAAAGATCGAATCTTTTCATTGGCTATTCAAGATCTCGCTTCACTATTCAACACCCACTTCACATGACAACCTCCAGATTAATATTTCAAAACAAACTAGGGTTCATATTGAGCCAAAATTTGTTAGAATGTTAAAACTAGGGTCATTTTCTTCCATAAATTGGTAAGTAAACATCTGCAATGAAAAATTGATAATGAAGGAGTCTTGATAAATTGCACTTGGAGTGAATTTGACTGTGTTTATTCTGGTCATCTGGTGTTCATCACTTCCATTAATTTTGATACTGAGAAGGAAAACCAAAAGTCCACCGCATGCGGTGGATTATTTCTGTCATCATTACTTAATGATTTATTCTTGATTTAGTTTCAACGGTACATGAACGTTAAAAAATGGAGCTCGTGATTTCGATTTTGTTTATTTTGCATGTGTCCTGGTTTATCAATTATGTTTCCCTAACATAATACAATTAATTATTATTCTTGATTTTGATATCAATAATAAGATTTTTTTTCACCTTCTAGTTTTGCAGGGCTTCCCAAGTAATTAATTGTTCCCGATAGTTTTTCTATTTTAAGGCAGAAGTTATCTTGTCTCATATAAAGTTTTGGCGGACGGATTTCTAGTACGAAATGAGTGCAACTAGATATCAGATTGGTTCGTCATTATTTTTAATTCATGTACTCATATGTAATTGTTTTCAATAAATTATAAGAATGATATTATTTAGAGTACTTGTTTATAACTATCTTTTCATCAAATAGAGTAAGGTTCTAAGAGGACAACTAAATAAATGTGAGACCGTGAGACACGATCTCGATCGTTGAATTCTAACAATCCAACGGATGAGATTTGATTCAAAAATATAACCGTCAATATCAATCGCTAGGGTTTTTTGCAAATCCAATCGCCCATTATATAAAAACTAACTTCAATCTCAACCACAGATTAATCTCATCCAACGGTTGATATTAACTCCTTCCGTCTCACCTAAACTCTTTACTTCTCCAGAACTTTACCCTCATCAAATAATACAAAGAAAAATGATAAATTCTGGTATAAAGTGAAAAATTAAAACTAAACACCAACTAATTATCTTAGACATTTATATCAAACTTTTTCATTATTTCAGTTTCGTTACAAAAAAATTCAAATGTAATTCTAACAATACATTATTCAAAATTCATTTGAAAAAGCTATCGAAAAAATTCATTTGAAAAAGTAAAGATACAATAACTAGATATTCAAATTTTACAACCACAACGTATCTATTCATCACCCTAAGCGCGACGCTGCATTGAAAGTTCCCATTTCGCGGTTAATCGTATTCCCCAATCAAATGCTTGCAATATAAATGAAACCCTAAAGAACTCATATTGTTCATCTCTCTAGCACTGCCTCCCAATCTCTCTATTTGTTCATCTACAATCAAACACATAGACCTCATGTCAGAAATAGAGTTAGTAAGAAGGTTTGAGAGAGTAGGATTTCCACATGAGACTGCCCTAAGATTGGTTTCAGTGTCGTCATGGATTCAATTTCTGTTGAGATTCCAGACTTGCTGAAAACAATTTTGTCTTTGGAGGATACTGTGTTCTCAGTTCTCGCCAAGGAGGCGGAAGGGCTGTTAGGACTTGTATTATCTAGTGGCCCTAATGACACTTCTTCTTTTAGTGTTTCAAATTTACAAGCCCTTGTTGATGCTAGTAGAAATGGTCCTATTTCAATCACTGGTTTGATTGGTGATAGAGAGAAGATTAGGGCTTTTGTTGATGCAAAGAGTAAGATAATTTCTAAGAGTGACGATAAGGTGAAAGAGGGATATTCAAATGCAGATGCCGAATCTCCTGCATCTGCAACTCATTTAAACCCCGCAGCTCTACCCTTTATTCCACTTGGATCTGTTGATGGGGGGACAGAGGATGAGAGATGTTTGTACCTGACCTTTTCGAAAGGCCATCCATTAACTAGTCCGGAGATAATTGAGTTCTTCACAGAGTAAGTTATATATATAACTAATTTAATTGATGATGATTTTTGCGTCTTTGTGAGTAATATAAACGAATGTATATTTGTGTGCCTAATTATACACTGATGTATATGATTACTGACTGAGTTGTCTTCAGGATGTGCAATAACATGTGGGGGCGGAGAAAAATAAACCCTAATGTTGTGAAAACAGTTTACATTCACAAAGGAGAAGATGGGATGGCACTATTTGGGAAAGTGGTGTTCTGCAATCCTTATCTACCGGGGTTTATTTTGGGTAAACAAAAGGAACTAAAGTTTGTTGTCAATGGAAACACTCTTTGGTGCAAGAGGTTTGTGCGCAAGAATTCTCGTAACAATCGCATAGAGCATCACCGAGGTGGAAGTAGCACACAAGTAAGTGGTCCTCAAGGTGGAGTTGGTTTTGGAGGTACTTGGTTTGGAAACAGTTGGGGAGGACAATTCCATGGAATGGGTGGAAGTGCAGGAAGCTCACATCTTGTATGGCCTCATGGCGTAGGCACTGCTGCTGCTCCTGGTTTGCCAGTGGGACAATATCTACACCCTTTTGGCCAAAGAGTAGTCCCGTATGTTGGACCACCGCCACCACACGGTGTACTAGGAGTTCCTGGAGGAGGTGTGATGATTGGGCTTGGTCAGGGAGGATATTTATCATGGCATGGGCAGAGGCTTGGCTGGTAGATTAACAAAAGATGCTACGGTGAAAAAGGCCATTTCAAGTATCATTGAATGGCTTAAGATAGAGAGATGCTGACTACATGCAGCACGTACGTGTTAGCTGTTCTGTAAACCCTTTCTTTGATATGGAGGGTTTAGGGGTATCCTCTTTCTAAATTATTTTTTATATCAGTAACTTTCAAGTTTACTTGTTTCAAGGAGTATTATGCTTAGTCTTGTACTATGCATTTTTTTGGTGATGAAAGAGGCTTGACTTTTGAATCATCTTTTACACAAGGTATTGTCATCTTCATCACCTCTTCTATTTGCTTGCTGGCATGCATGCCTATCACTTTGCTGAAGTTTCACATGTCCGATAATTTCTCTTTATTTTGTCTAGCCATAAACGATCAACTCTGCAGTTAACAAATGCACTGTAGATTGTGTATATAGATAGGCTTGTCCGTGGTATTTGATTCAATCAGTAGTATATGGATGTTTCCGCCATTTCATTCTATTGTACGTTGGAACGTTTAGATAGGGTTATTATGAACCCAACAACGTTGCTAGGATAGTAGGATTTCCCTGGTTGTGTTCCATTCCATATATGAGCTTTGTTTGAGGGCTTGTTCTTTTCAAACAAGGTAAAATGTACGTGTAAAGGTTATCAAAGATAAGTAATTTTGGTTCAGTAAAATTATCAAATTGACACAAGGTATTACCATCCACATATCATGTTGAATTTACGATTATTTTAAATTTTCGTCCGTTAATTAATTAGTAATAACTGTTGAAATTATGTCTCATTTTTTAATAAAAGATATATTTCTTTCTTGATAAAATTTTAGAGCGTTTTTCAATGTACATTAGAAATCAAAAATTATAATTACAAGTGATAAACGACTGACCTTTTGTATTGATTTTATTTAACATAAATATTACTACAGAGTGAATATTTTCATATAAAAATATTAATGAATAAAAAATTATACTTCCAATTACCAAAAAAACAACCGCAATTGTGGCATGATTCATGAGGACTGAGACTGACCCAATTCATGCCAGTCCACTCCAATCTCAATCGAATCAAATTATCAACCGGAAACAATCCAAGCATCCAAACCCCTTCAAAGATTCAACCTTTACGCAATTCCGATTAACCCCTCTTCCCCAAATTCATCATTTTCTCTATCACAAACCCCTCTAATGGCCGGACCTCAAACCAATCCGGCATCTGAAGCATACCTATCCAGCAAGCCTGTGACAGAAACCAGAGCTTTAATCACTGATCTATGTCGCCACTTTTATACATTAGGATGGGTGTCTGGAACTGGTGGAAGTATAACAATTAAGGTTCATGATGAGTCTGTTCCTAAGGCTAAGCAGTTGATTATCATGTCTCCTTCTGGTAAAGATTTTTTCTTTATTGAATTTGGCATGTGGGGTTGGTTTTGTTTTGGGGTTTTTGTTGATTTTGAGGATTTTGAAGGATTAGGGTTTTGTGTTTAGGTGTGCAGAAGGAGAGGATGGAAGCTGAAGATATGTATGTGTTGGCACCTGATGGGAGTTATTTGTTTACTCCTTCTCCTAAGCCCTGGCCTCATAAGGCTCCCAAGTGTTCTGATTGTGCGCCCCTCTTCTTTAAGGTGTATATGGTGTTTTGGTGTATTTTCTTTACACAGTATTGTGTTTATTTGTTCTATGAAATGTTTAAAAAGTATTGAATAATCTGGTCGAGACTTTTCACACACTCTGTTTTAGCTGATTTTGAGTAATATCCATATTCCAATTCTTTCTGGATCATGGACTTGCATTTCCAGCTTTTGATTTTTATTACTAATTCAAGTACTGTGATCCTAATTTCGAAACAAGTTACGTGTCTGGAAGGTTAATAAATAGTGACGTAATTTTTTCACTTTGTAATGCAGGCGTATAATATGCGTAATGCTGGAGCCGTTATTCATAGTCATGGAATGGAATCGTGCATTGTCACAATGATCAACCCATTATCCAAGGAGTTTCGCGTAAGCACTTGAATGATCCATCTTAGCTGAAATTATGATCAGAGTTTATTCTTTGCTTTCATTTTATCAGGCATGTCACATGACTCTAATCCCTCGCTTTGAGATACTTCCTTTGTTGGGTTACCAAAATCAAATGTTTCACTTGACTATTAGTTATCTGTTTACTTTGTTTTTACTGCTTCTGTTTACGTACACAGATCACTCATATGGAGATGATTAAAGGTGTTCAAGGACATGGATATTACGATGAGCTCGTGGTGCCTATTATAGAAAATTCTGCTCATGAAAGAGACCTAACAAATGCCCTTGCTGAGGCTGTAAGTGTTCAAATTTTAGCTAGTCGCTAGTCAGTAGTCACTACATGAAACAAGCATTCACCTCGTTTTACATAACATTTGATGTTGCAAATAGAAACTGTTTCTTAGCTTTAAGTGTAAAATCACAGATTGAAGCTTACCCAAAAGCGACAGCTGTGCTTGTGAGGAACCATGGCATCTATATTTGGGGAGACTCGTGGATCAGTGCTAAGACCCAGGTATGAAACGAATGAATGCAATGGTCCAGCTATGATGGTTCATTTGTGGCGATATAAAGCAATTGACGCTATTGAATACTTATTGTAGTTTTGAGTTCGTAAAAGATATGGAACTCATTACGACAATGTTACTTTGTTTCAGGCTGAGTGTTATCATTATTTGTTCGATGCGGCTATCAAACTTCATCAGTTAGGCATGGATTGGTCTACCCCAGATCACGGTCCGTTAGAGAAAAAGAATAAAAACTGTTCAGATGAATTAATTGGTATCAAAGAATCTCTGCAAACTCCAGTAAGCATGCAAGTCTTTGTCCTGCACAAAAGTATTAAACATTTCTGAATGAATAAACTTTGCTACATGCATTTTAACTATATGCTGATACTGCATTTTTGGACTTGTATTGCAGCGTTGTATCGTTCTAGATATTGAAGGGACTACTACACCCATTACATTTGTAAGTGATACACTTTTTCCCTACGCTCGTGAGAATGTTGAGAGGCATCTGTTGGCAACCTATGATACTGAAGAAACTCAAGGAGATATTGCTTTGTTGCGCTCTCAGGTACTAATTGATCGTTAGTCACTGTTCGCTTTTGTGCATTGAACTACAGTTGTGTGCTCAAAACAGCTATCTTTGCAGATTGAGGATGACCTGGCTCAGGGTGTGACTGGTGCGGTGCCAGTTCCCTCAACCGATTGTAGTAAAGAAGAAGTTATAGCTGCCCTAGTGACAAACGTAGAATCCATGATCAAGGCGGATAGAAAAATCACTGCTTTGAAACAACTACAAGTAAGCACGCACGACCTGAATAAAATTAAATATTATATTCTCTGTGTTTATTTACAAATGTTCATTGGTATATGGTGGCTTGTCACCTGTCAGGGTCATATATGGCGTACTGGGTTTGAGAAAAAGGAACTGGAGGGAGTAGTCTATGAAGATGTTCCGAAAGCTCTCGAGAAATGGCATGCTGCAGGAATAAAAGTAAGTTAAAACCTCCCCTTGCCTACTCGACCAAAACTTTTGTCATATGCATAAAAAATTCTCCTCACTAATTGTGCACCCTGGTGCAGATATACATATACTCAAGCGGCAGTCGATTGGCGCAGAGGCTTCTATTTGGTAACACATCTTATGGAGATTTAAGAAAGTACATCTCAGGATATTTCGACACTAAAGTTGGGTAAGACTTTTCATCCATCCGCCACCTCCATTAAAGTATATATTACTTAACAATAATAGTTGACAATAACATGAGCAGACATAAAAGGGAACCACAGAGTTACGTTGACATATACGAATCACTAGGAGTAGATAAGCCTTCAGACATTCTATTCCTCACAGACGTCTATCAAGAAGCCGTTGCAGCAAAAGCAGCAGGTAACAAACAGTCTAGAACAATTCTTTTACACCTTTACCAAACCAATAGAATATAAAATCCATCATCGATTTATTATTTCAGGTTTGGAAGCAATCATCTCTATTCGGCCAGGGAATGCGCCTCTTCCGGAAAATCACGGCTTCCAGACCATCAACTCTTTCCTCGATACATCTAAGTTACCATAAGCCATCCCATCACACCCAAATTTGTAACTTGTAAAATGTCTGCCAACTCCAACCTTGTGCTGACTATCAATAAGCCCCCCTCCCTATTTTTCAGAGCTCAAAATTTATTTACAACGAGTTAAACGTTGTCGTTTTACGTTCACAGTGACTATTGATAGACAGCACAAGCTTGAATGCTTGATTAGAGAAGAACGACTGCGTTTCTAATTTCAAAAACGATCTGGATTAGAGAAGGAATCGTAGCCGTCCAATTTAAATCCGACTTCTAACAATATTAGTAAAATAATTTATATATAAATTATGAAACTGAAAGTCGAGGTTTTCAAAGTCATAATCTTCGTCGTCTGATCAGTGTGTCGATCACGCTGCGTGCGATTCTCGTCAAGCCTCCAAAAATTCGATCGCAACCTCCAACTCAACCACTCCGTACTTTTTCCATCGCTGATCATCGGATCAAATCAAACCGAGGTACTCACTCTCTTAATTATCATCGTTAGCGATTACTTTACCAGTCGATTTTTTGAAGAATTTTTTAATTATTTTTCTAATTTTTTAGGTTAAGGAAAAGTCTGAGGATTCTGATAGTGAGGAAACATGTCTGATTTGAAGAGGAAGGGGAAGGAGGTAATTTATTTATTAAAAAATTAATTAAATTTGTTATAAACCCTTTTTAGCTAACTGATGAATTAAGGTTATGATTAATATATGTTGAATGAGAGTGAATGATGTATGAATTGGTGTAAGTTTGGGTTTTTGAAGAATATTTTTTTATGCAGATTATGGTTGAAGATGCAGGTGATGTAGAAGATGGCGAAGGGTGTTTGGATATGATTAACCAGGATGTGATAGATGGAAATTACAAGGGAAAGGGTTTGTTAGATGTTTCGAATGGCAGTGGTTATGATGATGATAAAAGTGTATGGGATTTGTGATAATTGAATAGGATTCGTGAAAATTAGGTTGACTTGATGTTATACCTGATGTGTTGCGCTTTGGTTCTTTTCAGGTGTCTGATATGGATGAAGATGATGTTAGTTTTTGTGGTGACGAGGATGGCCTTGAGTATCTTCCAGAAAAACGTTTGCGTAATATGGATGATATGTTTTATACTCAATCCCAATTCGAAAAGTCAGATATCCCTACTGATATAGAAGTGGATATTCCTTGGTTGTCAGAACCTGCCGCTAAAAAAGGCAAGCCTTTTGACTTGAGCAGTCCATCCAGCTCAAGTTCTCCTCAGTCGATGTTAGGTTCAGGTCTTGATCAAACAGCTCCTTCTAATGACACCAAACCAGTAGGAAACTCAATTTGTTCGAGCTCCCATAAGCGCAGACCTCTTTCGAATAGCAATGAAGCTGAATCCTCTGTGCCAGATCCAACTGAATGCCCTGGAGAAAGTTCGGAAAATCCATCAGTAAAATATTTAAAGGAAGCAGCCATAACGAGGCTTAAAATTTTTGAGAACTTTGCTATTGTTGAGGACTATTCAGACCATCATTATGTTAAAATGTTACGGGAGACGAAGGTAACTATGAAACTATTCCCGTTTTCCTTTCAACGTGTTTTAATTTGTTTGCACTCATCATTCTCTTTTCTTTTACAGCTCGAGAAAGCTGCGTCAAAGAAAATTCAAGATGAGTGGAGAATTCTTCAAAGCAGTTTGCCTGGTAGGTTCAATGTATACTAATTGCATAAAGTTCATCTCCGATTAGTTGTAAAAGATGAATATCGGATGTACAGAGTTTTATTTGCGACTATCTTGCTACCTAAGATCTAGATGCAACTTTCTCCCTCTCCTTTCTTCACCATCTTGCGGCATGGATTTACTTCTCTCTTTTGTACAGATACAATTTTTGTTAGGGTCTACGAGTCTCAGATGGCTCTTCTGAGAGCAGTGGTTATAGGACCACAAGGAACTCCCTACCATGATGGTCTTTTCTTTTTTGATGTAATGATGCCTTCAAACTATCCAAATAGCCCCCCGGTATGGTAATTATTATCATTTTATTTGTGGCTTCATTTGAATATGATCAAATTTGCATCTTGTGTTATTTAAATTTTATGCCTTGTGTGTACAGCAAGTACATTACCATTCTGGCGGCTTGAGTCTCAATCCCAACTTATATTCTAATGGTAAAGTATGCCTTAGCCTTCTTGGAACTTGGCATGGTAATGCTACTGAAAATTGGATTCCTGGGAAGTCGACTTTGTTGCAAGTTCTAGTTTCGATACAAGCTCTTATTTTAAATGAAAAACCTTTCTTCAATGAACCCTATAACTCGAGTTATAATGGTATTTACGGTAGAAGAGAATCTGAGCTCTATAACGAAGAGACACTTATCAAATCATTGAAGAATATGATTTATTCGATGAAAAGACCACCAAAGGTAACTAACAGTTCCGTATTTTGTACTCTTCTTAAAAGGTTAATTTCATTACCATGATATGATGATCTCTTATTCAGTTGTCATTGCATCTCAGGGACTGGTTATTTAACTTTTTTGCATTTTCATGCAGTATTTTGAAAATTTTGTTCGGGACTTTTTCATCACCCGCGCTCGCGATATTCTTTTAGTATGCAAGGAATATAAGAATGGGGCACGTGTGGGATCTGTTTCTATAGTGGACGGCAAGCCTGTCAGAGAAATAGGAAAATGTACCTCTTCAAAATTTGAAGGTAAACTTGGTTACATTATGAACTCTCTGATTGACGAGTTCACCAAGCTTGGACTGAGCGACTGCGAAATATTCCGAGTTCCTGCGTCAAAGGTTAGGAAATTGCCAGATGATGATTTGGGATTAACATGGGCGGAGATTCCTAAGCCTGACAGCATTCCGGTGCCTAACTTTGGCAGCTTATATGATATTTATCAGTTTCCTCAACGTCCTTCCATGCCCATGATTAACCCGCCATTGCCCACTTTATATCAACCCCCAACTGTAGCAGCTATGAGTTCATGGTACGGTGGTTGGTATCCATCCTTTCCAGTCCATGCCGGCCCACCTTCCTGGTTTGGTCCACCTCAACTTCATATGCAGAATGTTCCACCTGTACTCAGGGTTAATCCTTCTCGACCTACTATGTCAACTGTGCCTAGCATGCCAAATGTTCCTACAACGTCAAATGTCCCTACGACGCCAAATGTCCCTCCGACTCCAAATGTGCCTGCAACGCCGAATGTGCTTAGAACTTCAGGTCGTCCAGGCCGTTCGCGTCGGATTGGCAGCAAATCTTATGATGACAAACTAAAGGGAAATGTGCACAAATGGTCGAATTTTTAACTTTAAGTAGCTTCTGAGCAAGGAAGCTGCACATTGAGTACATAAATATTATTTAGCATTTAGAGCTAGCTTCTGCAATTGTCTCAGCTTTAGATTGAAGTTGTTTTACAGTTACTAAGTCTCAGTTTACATAAAGTGCTACTCTTTTTATTTGCAGAACATTGTGTTCAGCAATTATCTGAAAATTCCATCTGCCCGAACAGAAATTGCTTGTAATTACTAACATTCAGTTACAAAATAAATATAAAGAATAACGAGCGTTCAAATTGACAAATTAGTGAATGAGATGAAAGACGAATATGATATGACATCACCTTTAATCTTTTTCACAAGATAAATTAATAAAAAAGTATTTGAAACGTGTTTGTGAGTATATGAAGTGACGTCGTTTTGGAGATTATCCGTATTCGAACGTTGGGCTTGGTTCCATCGGACAATATCGGGCCCGACTTGCTCGGCCCGAATTTGATGGATAATGGGCGGAAGCTCTGAGTTTAGAGAGATAGGGAGAGAATGGCGAAGGAGAGAGAGTCTGATCGGAAGCACAAGCGGAGAGTAGACGAGGACGATGATGACGTCAGAAAATCTCGGAGGAGTAAGTCGGCTGAGAAATCGGATGGTAGTTATGAATCGGAGGATGAAGAATTGGAAAGGAGGAGAGAGAGGAGGAAGACGAAGAAGAATCATAGGTCGAAAACTAGGGCACGGAAGCGGCGGAGTGATAGCGAAGATGAAGAATCCGAATCTGATTCCGACTCCGAATCGGAATCGTACTCATCGGATTCTGATGAGTCGGAGAGGTCGAGTGAGGTGAGTGAGGAGTCGGAGGAGAGTGAGAGGAAGAGGAGGAAAAGGAAGGAGAGGAGGAGAAGGGAGAAGGAGAGGGAAGAGAGGGAGAGGAGAAGGAGGAGGAAAGAGAAGAAGAGGAAGAGAGAAAAGGAAGATGAGAAGAGGAGGAAGAAGAAAAAGAAGGAGAAGGAGAGTGGTGGTAATAAAGGAGCTGTGACTAATTCTTGGGGGAAGTATGGGATCATACGAGAAACCGATATGTGGTAATTGTCACATTTCTTTGTTTATTTCTCATTTTCCGTATCTTTATTATACCATTTGGAATTCAGTATACTGAGTTTGAGTTGATGTTTTATTGTTATGTCATGATGTTAAGTTACCAGGTTGAGTATTGTATGCGTTTTGCAATGTGGTAACCTTAATAGAAGAATACCAAGTTTTGACTGTGGTTTAAAGGTGTTGCTTTCTTTTTCATTGTGTGCTGCTGCCTGTGATTAGCTTCTCCTCCACTTTTTGTTGATTCATTAGATTTGTTTGCTGCATATCTTGACACGAGGACTGACCTTTTCAGGAATAAGCGACCCGAGTTCACTGCATGGTTGCTAGAAGTGAAGAAGGTGCTTAATATGAACGCAGTCAATGTGCCTTTTTTAAGAATGTTTATGTAGCATTATTAATTTGTCGCATTATAATTTTGTAGGTTAACTTGGAAAGTCTGCCTAATTGGGAAGAGAAACAAATGTTCAAAGAGTATGTTTATAACCTTCATTATGATTTGCTTTCCCCTATGGTATTATTGATCATGTTTATTAATCATTTTCTCACTGCAGATTCATGGAGGATCATAATACAGGAACATTCACTTCGAAAAAGTAAGCCTTGCCGCCTGAGTTATTTTTTGCTCTTGTTCCTACATTACTTATTCGTTTAATCAATTTTGGGAAGCTTAACAGCTGTGTTCGTGTACATAGTGGGGAGCCTGTGACTGAACATGTCATGCATTTCCCATTCGGATAACATATTTCTAAACTGGTGAAACTATTCCAGGTATTACGATCTTGATGCTTATCATAGACGCAAAATGGAAAAGGAAGTGAAGAAAGGCATGAAGCAAATTGAATCTGAGCGAACAGTTTTTAATGATGAAGAACAGAGGCGGTATGTTGTTTTTTCTATTAAAATCATTATTTGCATTTGCCAATCAAGCGGCAACCAATCAATTTTTACAAATATTATCTTTGTTGTAAGCCAATTCGGGTAGCATCGCACTGTTAAACATTTAATAAATAATGTTTAATTCCACGTGTTACTGCTTTATTTAGATCCTTATGCATAATAATAAATTGAGCTTGCACCTTTATATTTTGAAAACATGTTTGGTTGGTTGAAATGAATCAAGGTTGGAGCTGTTGCAAGAACGAGAAAAACAAAAGGAGGAAGAGGTTGAGGCTTTGAAGCGGTCCATGCAGGGAGGAATGGTTAGTTATAATATTATGTCTCCTTCAGTCGCAACATTTTTGCTATCATGTGGCCAGATAATATATCATGCTGTACGTTAGTTTTAATGGAAAACATGATATGCCTACTGAATATGCAGGCACAAGGCATGAAAGAACAGCCAGGCTCAAGGAAGAGATGGCTTATCAATACAAGATTGGCAACTTTGAGGTAAAGAATAAATATAGTGAATATTGTATATATCATCCACAATTTTTTTGAATGAATATTAATTGCGAATACACTATGATAAAGGCTGCGGCTGCAATACAAAGAAGGTTGGATCCAGACCTCCCAATGTAAAAGAATACTACAGATGAAATTAGTCCAGTTAAGCTAGCTGCTTGGTTTGGGAATTTCTTCAAGCCTTCGGGTTTTGCACTATTACTGCTTATCTTCCTTAGAGCCATTGTATGCAACAGAGTAGAGGATTATTTATGGCACATGCTGCTATTTAGCTTATTTTAAGGCTGTTGATTATGCCACATCAATTGCTTTCAAAATTTTGACAAATTTAGTACTTTCTTTCAGTTTACTTATCTTCCTTTAGGCCATTCTCTTCGTCTCTTTAGAAGTTTGTGTCCGCATTTCGATTTCATAATTTAATTGGATAGATATCGGTACAAGGAAAATGAAACATGCCTAAAACTGATAATTGGCATCAAATGGTGAGTTGCAGAGATATTTGATCAGCTACATCTCTGAATAGTTTAACTGCAAGAGTATCAGCCAAACTTGTTATGACGGAAGGTCTTCATTTTGTTTTTACAAAGCTCAACTGCTGCGGGTTGATCCCATCCACTCTAATTGATATAATCTCACCATTTTGTTCCTCAGTCCACTTGATTGATTCAGCTTCCAGCTCTCGGAGAACCTGGAACCCAAACACCGTTACTTACTGTTTTGGATGAGTAGTGATAGAGGTGCAAGTCTGATAGTCATGTTTTACCCTTTTTCTTCGAGCTCCCTTTACATCTTCAGCTTCACTTCCAATTCTTAGCTTCAAGTACTCTATAGCTATCAAGAGGGACGACAAACAGGAAACAAGAAGTGTCATGAAGGATTTCAAGTTACTGTCAATTTAGCAATCAGTATAAGGAAATTATAAAATACAGGTAATTCCGGAAACAGTAGTTAAATGAGAACGGATTAGACGAATTGCTTCTGATGGCTTATAGTCGCGCAAATCAAGAGCCATGACTTCATCCCTGTAAACAACAACTTTGTTATTTGGATTACTCAATTCACTAGACAACATTTGTAAAAGTGTGAATGTAACCTGGCCCTGAAAAGCATTTCAGCAGACTTTGCATCTGCTTCTTTGGCTTTCTCGTTGAAAAAATGACCCTGCAAGTTTTCCAGGAACATATTCATTCATGACTCAGATACTGTGTTTCTAGATGCAAAGGGAAGTGGTAGCACAACACAGAATCCCAGTTGGTCAGTAAAATTGTACCTGGTCCAAGAGCTTGTTTGCCCGGGCAAAGTCCCCATTAGCAAATGCTTCAACAGCCTGAACAGAAACTAGGATTACACAAATTACAATAACCGAGGTGTGGTGAAGTGAAGTAGCAGAGAAGCAAGTGTTGATTAGAAAAATTTAAAACCATACAGCTTTGTAGTATTCTTTCATAGTAACCCAATACTCTTTCACAGCCTGCCGTAGTACTTCATAACTAGCATCACCATCTTCAGAACCTGTGCATAGGATGTCCAATTGTCTACAGAAACTTATATGGAGAAAAAAAGAACAATACCTATTTTTAATCAGGACTGATACAATTTACTCAGCACTTCACAACATAATGAATTCACGCTAAAAGGTGTACCTCCATTATTAGTGGTTTTTGGTTCCATGGTAACAGTTGTGCGGAAACTGTTAACCATTTCAGGACGCGCAACAACTGTGGTACCAAATGCACCAGATCTAGACGTAGGCCTTCTTCTGCTCAGTGGGGTGTACTCTGGTTTTTCATCATGTAGACCTGGAGCATTAAATAATGCTTCCAGGACTTCTCTCTCAGCACAACGCGCATTCTTCTCACCTATAAGAGAACCAGTTCTTTTAGAAGTCTTTGACTTGATTCCATCCCTGAGCAAATTAGGGGAAGACAGAAAGTGTCTCAGGTTAGGAATAGGACGCATATTTCTCACATTTATCGAAATTACTAAATAACATGGTCGGAAAAATTATTAAATGACAATCACATACCTTTGGGATTCACAGGCTAAAGAATATTCCGTGTCTATCTGCCTTGACAAGTTCGTCTGACAAAGGAACCAGTTAGAATTTGGAATACATGTTGTCTAAAACTGACATCATATTGCAAAGAACTGGAATACAACAAGCTTTTTTCACCAATGTTAATGAAATATCATTCAGGTAAATAACGTTGTTCAGTGGGATGCTAATACGTATAAATTAGCTGAAAGCTTACATTTGAGACACTTGCACCAACAATATCATCACTTTTTTCTAAAGTTGATGCTGATAAATCAAAAAGTTTCTCCATTCCCTACAAATGAAGGCGAGAAAATTAGACTCAGGTCTTTGGGAAATCAGCATCAAAGTAACCTAGTTTAACTAATTATAAGACAACCAAGAAACTAGCCACATTACCTTTTTCACATCATAGCCGCACTGGCCTGCAAAATTTGAACAGAGAGAAAGACAGAAATGTTCATGACAAGTTACATGCATGGCAGTGTTAGTGACACTAAAAATTGAAACTAAAGATGAAAAGAACGAATTTGGGCCTATGTACCAAGAACTTCTCTAATAACACCCATGTCAAACTGAAATCCACATCCCAGCATCTGAAAGATAAAGTCCTCCACTTCCTTGTGCATTGTGTTAACTCTGTGATCCTCAGCCATATTGTCTAGAGCTTCGCCAGAAACTAGGAAATCCGTCAGATCTAATTTCATTGGTTTGGTAGTCTCTATCGGTCTGGTTCGTATCTCAGATCTGACATAGTCCTTCCCTATTATACCAGGTACGAGACCAGTTGAAACTGACAACTTTTTCCCCTTTTTCCAATTATTTGAGGCTACCGAAGTGCGATTTGATAGTTCAGATAATGTCGAACTTAATGCTTCTGGTTTAAATGGCAGCTCTACGGATGGTGGTATGATTGCAGACTCCAATTCAATAGAAGCATTATGCTGACCACTTGAACGATTAAAGAGAAGTTCACCAGTCATAGTTACATCTTTGTTAGCCTCCCAGTAAGCTGATGATATATCCTCAAGAGAGAACGTTGAACCAAAGGCATCAAGCAACCTTTCAAGCTCCTCCATGTCATCATGGTTGCGCTCTTCTGATGAAGAATGTAATACTGAACTCATCTCTACATACACATAATTACGTATAACTTCAGTATCGAAATGTTCAATCTTCAATCCACATTTCAAACAGTCAAACCAAATAGAACAATCCTACCCAGGAAATGCAAGTGTTTTACTACACATACAAACGAAGTCACACAAACCATAGAAAAGAAGAGTTTAAACAAAACATCAACACAAACCACGACACCAAATGGTATGAAAATACAAAAAAAGTTCCCTTTGAATAACAGATCACACCAAAGACCTTCTAATCGTTTAAAACTCTCCTTTGAGAAATGCAGTAGCAAAACAGACTTGTAAATGAGTAAATTTCTAACATCATCAAAAATGGGGTTAAAAATCAAACTTCTAACCTTATGTTTGATGATTCTTTCACAATCAGTCTCAGAAAGCATCAAACACAGCTCCCTAAACCCTAACAAAATGCCTCAATTTCATCTACAGTTACTCTCCCAACCAACCACCAATAATCGATGCGTACGAAAATGAAACCGTAAACCTAATTTTCACTCGACAGAAAATCAATCGATTTGCTCAGCTACCTGACTCGACTCCGAGTGAGCTAACCCCAGCGCAGCGCCGGAGTTGGAGGAAGTTTTGTGCGTAAAATGTACGGTGAGATTGTAAGGATTAATTGTACCGATTCGTATTTCCGAAGCGAATTGAATTTTGATGAAAATAAAAAAGGAGAAAATATGAAGAAGACAAAATGGGAAAAGAGGCTCACGCGTTCGCGCTCTTTTGCTGTTTTAGTCTCGCTTAATTAAACGGAATGAGTTTAAAATCTTAATCAGTGAGTAATTTATGGTATGAACATCGGATTAAGATTCAGTGCTGTGAAAACTATTTAATGTGAGTAAAAATTACGTAGTTTTAGAAAAGAGTTCACTCAAAACTACGCAAATAGCTGCGCATTACCGGATCCGAATCCATGAACATCGTCTGTTTCTACGAGAGACGGTTTGCACGAGTCATTACAATGAAGTTAGAGGACCCGATTAGTTATTCAATCTCTATTCGCGCTCTTGTGTGCATCTTCATTTGATTCTGTATTTCGTTCATTCCTTTAGCGCGATAAAAGTGAGAAGCTGAACAAGAAAGTCATGTGAGCACTCCCTAGTCCCTATCGCAAGCGCAAGGTGTAAGTAATCCATTAACAACAACATTAGGTCAAAACAACGCAATAAGTACACTTGGCATATCACCGTATTTGCTATGCAGCGAATATATCAGCAATAAAGCTCGCTCAAAGTAAGAAAATCGACAATTTTAAGGATATAACAGAGCTTCCAACCTCAGTCCGTGCCTCCCTTCAAGGCGAGCTCTTACAACTTCCTAGTATGTGTCAGGGTCCATGTGTGCTCTGCACATAGTCCTCTATATATCCTCTGTGTTCATCTTAGGTGTTTTCTAGGATGGATGGAGATCATAGTTTATTTAAGTCATAGGAGTTTTATTTCCTATGTCTAGGGTCTTGTTGCCGTGCCTTGTCTTGTATTTGGTCCGGTTTTCGTTTTCTCTATCAATAAATAAAAGCCTCCTTTAAAAAAAAAAAAAAATTGGTTATAAAATTAAGGGACAAAGTTTGTGATATCTTCCATTTACTAATAATGTGATGTAGATAGCGTGTCATACCACTCATGTATTTCGTAGGCTCTTCGTAAGTGCTCCTTTTTCACATGCCTTGTGGTCGGATGCAACTTCCAACTTTCAAAACGTATCAAAAACATAAAATCATTTACTGCTAAATAAGGCAACGTCGCATCTGACCATTTTTTTCCCGATTAGAGTGTTTTTAAAATAAAAAGGTCAAGAATGAACAATCCTCGTTCTCAAGTCAACTTAATTATTCCTCTCTATCCAACTCTGCTGATTGACACTTTCTGCCCCTGTTCTCGCCAACTGAGCTATCTCTTATTAGTGTTTTGCTAGCGATCTTGGGAGTTGTGCTAGTTTGGAGACTTTTTTATTATCATTGTATCTACAACTCCGCACTGAATTCATTTATTATGCTCTTGAATCGGTAATTAGATCGACCAATTGTTGCAAAAAATAATAAATTGGAAAAAAATGTCATACGCAACGTGCAATGTCAATCGGATCTCATCATGTAAATATGGCCACGTGTACGCTGACGATCGTAACAAGTTTAACGAAATCCTCGCGTCAGGACATGAGACCAAAGTTCGTTACAAAGGGCAGTTCGGTCAACAACAAAACTCACAGTCTCACACCTCACAAAAATCGCGGGCTTTCACTCGAAATTCGAGCGACGCACAACGCACCGCTTTCCACACATTCATCTACAACAACCATTTCCGCATGCATTTACAACACTTCACAAATCACACATCGCTTCGCTGATTCCGATCTGATCGAAATGGCGGCGTCGAACGGGAGTGAGTATTTCGAGTTCGAGATCGACGTCGGAGTGATACGTTCTCGAGACCGTCGAATGCGGATACGGTGCAGGAGGATGAGGAGGAGTTGCTATGGGCTGCGTTAGGGAGGATGCCGACGGTGAAGAGGACGAATATGGCGTTGATGAGACGATCGGATTCTGAGGTTGATAGAGGTGAGGAGCGGACGGAGACTATTGATGTTAGTAGGTTGAGTCGGAGTCGGCGAGAGCTTGTGGTTCGAAAAGCGTTGGCTACTTCTGAACAGGATAATTTCCGGCTGCTTTCTGGCATCAAGGATCGCTTGGATAGGTTTTTTCGTTTTTTTTGGAAATTTGTACTTTGATATGATTTGAATTTTGAATGTCGTGTAATTTTATGTGTGTGATGTGAGACAGGGCGGGATTACAGATACCAAAGGTGGAGGTGAGGTTTGAGAATTTGACAGTCACAGCTGATGTACAAGTAGGGTCGAGAGCATTGCCTACATTGGTGAATTACACGCGGGACATGGCAGAGGTGATGATAGGCATGGAGGAAATTTATGATTGTGAATTATATATTGTACTGTAGTATATATTTATTTGAGTCTGAGACTTTTCGATTTGCTGATGATTTGGAGATTATTTGCAGTATCTGTTGACTTCAGTGGGATTATTTCATCCGAAACGACATGCTTTGACTATTTTGAATGACGTCAGTGGCTACATAAGGCCTGGAAGGTTTGTGTGATTGTATATGAACCCTACCATCTTGCTTTCTTATTGAAATGCCAATATAATGATTTGAAAAGTTTAAGACGTGTGATGCGTAGCAATACTGGATTTGTAGAATATTGTAGCATTGGTGGACATACAGGTGGTTTGCTCATTCAAAACACTGGGTTTTGTAGAATGACGTTACTTTTAGGACCTCCTGGAGCTGGAAAATCAACCCTCCTGTTAGCCTTGGCCGGGAAGTTAGCTAAAAAATTAAAGGTGAGTGAATTTCAACCTTATGTTACTCTTTAAAGTTTTTGGTTCTTTGTTACGGTTTTTGTCAAGTTCAAGCTGTTTTCACTATGGCTTTCTCCTACTCCATAATAAGCTGATGATATCTATTATCCAGCAAATTGGGAGTATCACATATAACGGACACGAGCTTAACGAGTTTCATGTTCAAAGAACAGCTGCATACATCAGCCAGACAGATAATCACATTGCTGAGATGACTGTCCGAGAAACTTTTGATTTTGCTGGAAGATGCCAAGGCGCAAGCGATATCTTTTCAGGTTTATACTGCATATCCATATCAGTTCAAATACATGAATAACATTTAACATGTTTCTTTCAAGACTACATGTGTCTACTGTCATCTATCACCTTTGAATTATAATCCGTTTGCTAAATGGAAATGCTAGCTGAATCTGTGATTGCATGAAATGACATTTTAAACAATAAAGCCTGACATATACTGACTAATGTCAGGTTACTTGGAACACCTAGCGAGACTAGAGAAGGAAAAGAACATACGCCCTAATCCGGAGGTTGATGCTTTTATGAAGGTATATCTCTCAATTTTAAAATCAATTCATGTTTCTTTGCTACTTGTGTTACATTTGTTCTTATGTATTCCATAGGCATCATCAATAGGTGGTAAAGCCCATAGTATTTCTACGGAATATGTGCTGAAAGTTCTTGGTCTGGATGTATGTGCGGACACTCTAGTTGGAAATGATATGCTCAGGGGTGTGTCTGGCGGTCAAAAGAAAAGAGTAACCTCAGGTGATTCCTCAGTTCCACTCAAGTTCTGCTTAAAATAATGCAAGCATATTCATGGTACTATTTAGATACATAATTACTTATTAGTGAGAAAGGTAAGCAAAGGATGTTCATTTTTAGAATCTGAACTTTCAGTAAATTTAATTTCTCTGTTTCTATGTAGGGGAGATGATGGTGGGGCCAAGAAAGGCTCTTTTCATGGATGAAATATCCACGGGACTAGATAGCTCAACAACTTATCAGATAATTAAATGCCTAGGAAATTTTGTGCACCTGATGGAGGCAACTGTAGTTATAGCTCTTCTACAGCCTGCACCTGAGACATTCAATCTTTTTGACGATCTCATATTGTTATCAGAAGGACATATAGTATATCACGGGCCTCTTGCAGACGTTCTTGAGTTCTTTGAGTCAATAGGCTTTCGTTCACCCCCACGAAAAGGAGTTGCTGATTTTCTTCAAGAGGTAATCTATCGTTAAACTGCACTGGTATAATAAGAATTGTTCTTTCATTGGTTCTTTTTTCTTCACAGGTGACATCAAAAAATGATCAAGCACAATACTGGGCTGATTCTTCAAAGCCCTACACATACATTTCATCTCCGCAAATTGCAGAAGCATTTAGAAACTCTAGGTTTGGCAGCGAAGTGAATTCTACTCTTTGTGTTCCCTATGATAAGAAGGCATGTGACCCTTCCGCACTGGCACAAACAAAATTTGCTGTTAACAAAGAGGAGACTTTTAGAGCTTGTTTTGCTAGAGAGATCCTACTGATAAAGAGGCATCATTTTTTGTATATATTCAGAACTTGCCAGGTTGGTAATTATTTTACCATCTTTCTTTTAGGAGATGCTGCTTTTGACCAAATGACTATATTTTTCAGGTTGCATTTGTTGGGGCCATCACAAGCACAATTTTCCTCAGAACAAGATTGCATCCCACTGATGAGAACAATGCCAGTTTATACCCTTAGTTGCTTGTTTTTGGTCTAGTACACATGATGTTCAATGGGTTTTCAGAACTACCACTGATGATATCCCGCCTTCCTGTCTTCTTCAAGCAAAGAGATAACTACTTCCATCCTGCATGGTCGTGGTCACTTGCTAGTTGGATCCTGCGTTTACCATATTCAGTCATTGAAGCTGTTGTGTGGTCATGCGTAGTGTACTATTCAGTTGGATTGGCACCCGGTGCGGGCAGGTAAATTTTGCCTAGTCCTAATTCCATGAATGGCCATGTTCCTCTAAAAAATCAGTTCTCTGTTTTATCACTAGGTTTTTCCGGTATATGTTTCTTCTTTTCACAATACATCAAATGGCGTTGGGTCTATTTCGGATGATGGCGTCACTAGCACGGGATATTATAATTGCCAATACATTTGGATCAGCCGCACTTATGGTTATTTTCTTGATGGGTGGATTTATAATACCCAAAGGTACCAGTACAAAAAACTGGTCGGTTGAGACCTCCCTTGTTTTCAAAACTAATTATCAATGCTAGCATGGAAATTTTTATTTATTTTGAAGTTGTGTGTATCTATTGTTTTAGCTCTAATTAAGCCTTGGTGGTCTTGGGCATTTTGGGTGTCGCCACTGTCCTATGCACAGCGTGCGGTTTCGGTCAATGAGTTCACTGCCACTAGATGGCTGAAGGTTTAATCTAGAACCTTCTCACATTTCTATGTTTCTTTTCAATCCTTTTTTTTCCCGTGCACCATCCTCGATAGTTTATTTATTTATTGTCTGACAGAAATCAATGATCGCTGATACTTCAGTGGGAATCAACTTTCTCCATTTGCATAGTTTACCGTCTGATGGTTATTGGTATTGGCTTGGAGTTGTTATTCTACTGGCTTATGGTTTTCTGTTTAATGCGATAGTTACTTGGGCGCTTGCATGCCTTAACCGTGAGTGCTTTAAAATATTCTGATGGAATACTACGATTAGTTGCCAAATCTCATAGCGAATCTTTCATAATCACAGCGATCACGAAAGCACAAGCGATTGTTCCACTTGATGAGAACCAAGAGAGTGCTACTGGGAGAGGTGATTAGTTTTTAGTGATTCGCTTTTTGATACATACATATAATACTTGTAACTTGTCTGCTTTTCATCTTATTTGGCTAACATTTGTGCAAGATATGAAATAGTGAACTGCATCACGTTGCTATCTTTATTACAGAAGCTCGGAAAGTTGAAATGCGCTCGATGCCAGCAAAAGATGAACCAAAAAAGGGAGGAATGATTCTTCCATTTGAACCAATGTCCATGACGTTCTACAACGTCAATTACTTTGTTGATATGCCTAAGGTGTATGTTGAGAAATATATATCTCTTCTCAATTAATAATTTCCCTTAAATCTGCAATTTATATTAGCTGAACAGGAAATGTGCGATAAAGGTGAGCCAAACAAGAAGCTGCAGCTATTGTCATGTGTGAGTGGCGTGTTCTCCCCAGGTGTTCTTACAGCGTTAGTAGGTTCAAGTGGGGCAGGAAAGACCACACTGATGGATGTTCTAGCAGGTAGAAAGACTGGGGGATATATTGATGGTGACATAAGAATATCCGGTCATCCAAAAGAACAACGTACCTTTGCCAGAATTTCAGGTTATGTGGAGCAGAATGACATACATTCTCCCAGGTAACTGTTGAAGAATCTTTGTGGTTCTCCTCAAGCCTCCGACTACCAAAGGAAGTAAGCAAAGAAAAGAAACAAGTAAGCCGCCTTACTTCTTTAACTTATTCCTAATATACAGTCTTTAAATTTGTTTGACACCCCTGACATTTTGTGTACCTAAGGAATTTGTTGAGGAAGTGATGAAATTGGTTGAACTTGATTCTCTAAGAAATGCTTTGGTGGGTCTGCCTGGAAGTTCCGGTCTATCGACAGAGCAAAGAAAGCGTCTAACTATTGCTGTCGAGCTTGTAGCAAATCCTTCCATCATCTTCATGGATGAGCCCACATCTGGACTAGATGCAAGGGCAGCAGCCATTGTCATGCGCACTGTTCGTAATACTGTTGACACGGGAAGAACAGTTGTTTGCACTATACATCAGCCAAGTATTGACATATTTGAAGCCTTTGACGAGGTTTGTTGAGATATTTTGTTCAGAACTGGTATCAATCATGCTTACTTCTTCTGTGAAAATTTACATATATGTTCTATTAATATGTAGCTTCTACTTATGAAACGTGGTGGTCGAGTTATTTATGGAGGGAAACTTGGTCAGCATTCAGAAACCATGATCAACTATTTCCGAGTAACACACATTATTATCCTTCTGCCTCTCATTATTAATCTTAATAAAGGTTCAAAGTGAGCCGTGCTTTAATTTCCAAATTGTTATAGGCAATCAAGGGAGTGCCTCCTATCCCTGATGGGTATAACCCAGCAACCTGGATGCTAGAGATCAGCACACCTGCTGCTGAGGAGAGATATGTTGCAGACTTGGCAGACTTGTATAAAGATTCAGAACAATACAGGTAATTCATTTAACCGTGCTAATGCTACAATGTTGATTTGTTGATGTTCAATCAACAATATATGAATGAGTGATCTCTTGTTTGAAGAGAGGTGGAAGAGTCTATAATGCAATTAAGTGTCCCCGCGCCTGGTTCAGAGCCCTTAAGGTTTTCAACCAGATACTCAGAGAATGCGTTAAATCAATTCCTCATCTGTTTAAGAAAACAAAATCTAGTTTACTGGAGAAGTCCACCTTACAATGCTGTGCGGATATTCTTCACAACAATGAGTTCCTTGATACTTGGTTCTGTGTTTTGGGACATTGGTTCGAGAAGGTGAACTACTTTGTGTTCTCATATCTACTTCTTGCATTTCTTTTCAGTATTGCACAGGCCACAGTGTGACATATTCATATTTTTCCGGATAAGTCACTAAACATTTTGAGTGCTCTCAGGGACACAACTCAAGATCTCTACACAGTCATGGGAGCATTATATTCTGCTTGCATGTTTTTAGGTATTAGTAATTCATCCTCGGTGCAGCCAGTAGTTTCAATAGAGCGAACAGTGTTTTACAGGGAGAGGGCAGCTGGAATGTATTCTCCATTTCCCTATGCATTTGCTCAGGCAAGTCTTGCCACATATTGCATTTATATACTGGCATTGGAATATCGAGAAAATTTAAAGGATCCAAGATTCATTGTATTTCATTGATATATTCAGGGCCTGGTGGAGATCCCATACATTCTAGTGCAGACCATAATTTATGGAGTCATTACTTTCTTCATGATTAATTTTGAGAGGACAATAAGTAAGCAGACTGTTTATTCTTCTCCTAAAGTAGTTCCATTTTGCAATTTCTTTAAATGCATTTCTCCGATATTTTGCAGAGAAGTTCTTCCTCTACCTTTTATTCATGTTCCTCACCTTCACTTATTTCACTTTCTATGGGATGATGGCTGTTGGTCTCACGTCATCCCAGCAATTGGCAGCAGTCATATCCTCAGCATTCTACTCTTTGTGGAATCTGCTCTCTGGCTTTCTGATTCCAAAGCCTGTAAGCAAATTAATCACTGTAACTATTTTATAGGTGTATAGTATATTCAGTTCACATGAAGTCATATTAATTTTTCTTTATGTTTTGATAGAATATTCCTGGATGGTGGATTTGGTTCTACTACATATGTCCAATTGCGTGGACATTGAAGGGAATAATCGTATCTCAGCTAGGTGACGTGGAGGACAAGATAGCCGGACCAGGTTTTGAAGGCACAGTGAAGGAATATCTGAAGGTCAGCCTTGGTTATGAATACAGCATGGTGGGACAATCAGTAGCGGCTCTGCTTGCCTTCAGTGTCCTCTTCTTTGGCTCCTTTGCCATTTCTCTCCGAGTCCTCAATTTCCAAAGACGATAGATAAAAGAAGAAGCCACTGCAGCTTCAAGCCTTTTTCTTTGTCAAATGCAATTTCCTTTTCTTTTTGTTCTTTTGAAACATATCAACATTTCCTTCATCAGTCATAATCTAAAAAAATGAGACTTTGGAAGATCCAGGAAACTTTGATCAGCACATGAGCTTAAAGACAAGCAAAGAGCCCAAACGACAACATCTGACAAAAAGGAAGACTTTCCTTCTTCGAGTAAAAACACACTGACGACGTCATCTACAGACTACATGTTTCCGCAAAGACATCTAGAGTCCACTTACGCTGCTTATAAGCAACATCTGATCATCATCCTCTCTCCCCCATTTCCAACAACGGGAAAAGCTACGACTTTGACACTTTCCTCATTAGGTATCTCCTCATCCTTTCCTCTTTTTCAAGGTGGTTTCGTCACGTCTTCCAATTTTATTTGACCTAATTTGCTGCATTGATCGTAATTTACGATTTTCCAGGTAACGATTTGAATAACTTAATCTCAAAATCTTGCCTTTTCTGAAAAATCATCAGCAACAGCATCCACGGTAAGGGATAGCCTAATTTCATCAATGTTTCGGTCTTTGATAGATTTTGTGGTGTTTCAGTTATGCAGGACGCTTTTAGTGTATATATACTACAAGGAACTACTTAAGCACGCAGCAAGCTAATGGGATTATTTCATGGTGTGGAGATTGATTCACTAGCAAGGTAACATATCAGTTCCATTTGGCATGCTTCGTGTAATTACACATTTGGTGAATTTGTATGAGAAATTCACGTTTTTGGTTTTGATTGTCAGATGAAATTGGTGTGCGGAAGATACCACACGCTGTTATGCTCCGCTCCACTTGTAACTACAAATTTGTCTTGGCTAGATTTATTCAAACCTAATATATCTGAAATGATTGTTAGTATTTATATTTTATCAAAATTTTGAATGATTTACTCATATTACCAAGTTTAGAATAATGGTGAGTGAGTGAGTGATTTTATTCTCAACTGTGAAAAGAAAAAAACTTCATCTAACTGACTCACAGAAACTCTAGTAGCTCATGATTACATCAGTGTCTTCAAGGAATTAATGGACATCAAAAATGATGTGTTTGCTTGCTGTTTTAAGCCAGACCGACGAGTTTCTCGCTGACTTCCCACACCCTGCGAGCCTTCTCCGCATCACTAGCCTCTTGGGACAGCTGGTTCTCGAATGAAGCTGAGGTCTTGTTCCAGCTCCAGTACACACCTGATTTCGTCAAGCTCGGGTCGCTCACCACCTGTTTGTTGATAAGTGCATGTTAGATTCAAATCATTTTGTGGTTAAGAAATTTGGTAATAGCATATGAGATATATCTGACCTGAGCTAGTCTTTTTCCAGCTTCGTCTTCGGAGACGTATCCTTTGGTGATGTATTTTTGGAATGGTGGGAAGAGTGTTCGGAAAAGTGGAATGTGTTCTCTGAATAAGCCGGTTGTGGCAATGCATCCAGGGTAAAGAGACGCAAATGTGATTCCAGTATCCTCGTGGAATCGTCTGTGGAATTCTTGCATAGTCAGCATGTTGCAGACTTTACTGTCCTTATAGGCCTTGGCTCCGTCAAAGTCTCCTCCATCAATCATGGCTGAGCTGTTTAGTCCATTAAGCCCGCCCTGGAGTCCTCTCAGGTCTCCCAAGTTTGCCTTTGGAGGTACATTTCCAGCTAATGTGTTTGTATTTCCAGTGATTGAGCCAACAATGATTAAACGCTTTGATGGGTAATCAGATTGTTTCAGGTCATCAACCAGCAATCGAGAAAGCAGGAAATGGCCCAAATGATTTGTCCCTACGCTAAGTTCAAAACCTTCAGCAGTGAAAGTTGGCTCTTTAGCAGTTGGGAAATATACCGCAGCGTTACAAACCAAGACATCCAGTGGCCTTCCTGATTGCCTAAAATTATCCACAAATTGCCTGACGCTGTCTAGCGATGCCAAGTCCAGATGCATTATGGTGTAGTTTTCCTTAGCCATGCCAGCAGATTTGGCAGCTCTTTCCGTCTTTAAGAAATCTCTGCAGGCCATGATAACATGCCACTTTCCTGTCTCAGCTAGTGACTTGGCTGCTGCAAGGCCTAGTCCAGATGAAGCTCCAGTGACTATGACACTTCCTTTTCTCAAAGTTTTCTTCCCATCTGACGTGGACCAAGTTGCTGATGGTGCTGCAGTGACAGTTTGTGCTCTTACACCTCTAACATTCTGCTACAAATTTCAGAAAAATATTTAAAAATTTCTTACATCTCATCTGTTCGCTGTTTGCATTGCAGTATATAAAGAAGTTGCGAATACCTTAATTCTCAATGCAGCAGCACTGAAGTCAGCTTTGACGTGGTCCAGAAGTGAAACTCCAAACAAGCCTGAATCCTTAAATGAAGCACTTACCTTTCCCTGCAACATCATACACATGATTACTACAAAACCTGGCTGAAGACCTAAGCACATTTACTCAACACAATCAAGTAACAATGTGCTAAACCTCTTTGTGCGCGGAGAGTGCAGAAGGGAGAAAAGCAGCAGCTTGAAGAGCCATTTAACAATACAAGACTCAAAAAACACTGAGAAAAGTCAGATTCGAGCTGAACTGGAAGTTGCTGTCTGAAAATGGGTAGAGATATTAACACAGATTTATACTGAGGCTCCCTAAGACACAGTTGATTATTTGAGAGGTGTCTGAGGACAAAAGGGTTGTGGTAATTGCCAAAATGGATATGGAGTGCCATGAAAGATAAGATAACTGGACCAAGGGTATGTGCCATTGCCAATTTGCCAGCCAATGAGGGTTTGAAGCTTGGATTTCCTCTGATATTTATTTCAATAGAAATTTTTGATACTTACTCAGCCTGATGGGTTCTGACTTCTGAGGGGACCCAAGTTAATAATTTTGTGAATTGGATTTCCAGAGTTATGGGCTGTGAAGGGGTTTTTTTAAAGATAGGGTGTTTCTAAAACAATGCAAGTATGTGGCCAAGTGGAAAGGCATTGACTTGAAGCTTCAAGCCCAAAACCTTTGGCTGGCCTATAGGATAAATAAGAGTGGCCCGGCTCTGAGACTAAAATATATGCTGTGAGAATACATATTAAGATTACGCTCCACGACAAGCATCAGCCCCAGCTAGCAAGTTTGAATAGACTATACTACATATCAAGGAATGATGCAAAACTTGGAAATGGAAGGAGACCAACTTAATTAGGGAGGGCATGGACTGGTCATGAAGGGTGAGTAAATCAAAATAGATGGCTGAGTCTCAACTCAAAAGTGTATTGCATGTCAAACTGCAAAGTCCCATGTGGATTGACTTTTATTGAAGAATGCTACTCACTGCATTATTGCACACCATAACAAAGTAGATTACTAGTAGTGTATACATCATTATTCTACTCCAACTGGATTTATTTGATCTTAGAATGAATAACTACCTTCTAAGTATTATATGTTCATCTGCATCAAAATAAGCAAACTGATAAATGTTTCAAGCAAATGAATATTTATATATGAAACTTGACTTACTATCTCCTAAAATCAACTAAGAGAAAATTAAATGACTAACTTTGAATGAGTAATTAGTAGCATGAGCTGCCACAAAACTAGTTCTAGTGAATGTGTGAGTGGGAATGTGACCCATGTGTGTTGAAAAATATGTCAACTAAATCCATTGATTAGTTTGGAAGATGTAACCTTCAACTTTGAATGAAATGCAAATGGAAAATGTAGTTAAATGCCCACCCAATTAAACTCTTGTTTATGTAACTTGCATTTTAGTCTTTGAAAGACGCCTCAACGAACATTACTAATATCAAATATAGAGATCAGCTCAATTGCGACCCCCTTATTCCTTTACGATCCGTGCGACCCCCACATCTCACCGTTGGATCGAATTGATCAAACGGTTGCAGATTTGCACATGATTTTTTGTCACGTTTTTGTCGTTTTGCTAAATGCAAAAATGCAAATGGAATGTGCATATAGTGCAAAATAAAAGTGCAAATAGAAGGATCGCAATATGCACACATGCAAAGGATCGCAAGGGAACCGGACTCATCAAATATATACCACAGTTACATACCATACGTGAACTATGCTTTGCATTTTTTTGAAATTTCATGTACAGTTTGAAAAGTATAGGCTCCTAAACTCGATCAGCTCGTTTGAACTAAAGGCATCTCCATTCAACACGGACCTCAGTAGGAGCAAAAATATACTGATTCGGTTTTCGAAAGGAAACTATATGACTAGTAACCATAAAAGCAGTGACTCTCTCCGATACACGAATATCTTCCATCCGAAGCTCATGTAATCTCCTTACATACTCAGGAACATGAACTAAATCCCAAATCACTCCAACTCCACCTGGTTTAAGCACTCTTGCTACTTCCACAATAACTCGCATCCGCTCTTCAGCTCCAATTAGTGACTCCTCGGACTTCTTCTTCACTCCATGCTCTTTACCTGTTTTATGTATTGATAAACCAGATACCACCACATCAAAGAAGTTGTCACTGAATGGAAGTCTACGAGTGTCTCCCTCTCGACAAGTTACGTATTTTTGAACTCCTTCCATTTTGGCTGTTCTGAGAGTTGACAATGTCGTGCTTTTTTCGTCCAGGCCGACCACTCTGCCTGAACTACCCGCTTTCTTCAGCTGCAAATTCATTTAAAAAAAGTTACATTTGCAGATATTTGGAAAAGTTGATAAATTTCTAAGTTCATACTGAATCAATTACGATCCAATAAAAAGCATAGAGGAAAAAACGAAAAAATGTGACACCGACCTGCAAAGCTACGGTGTTCAAAAGCATGCCACGGCCACAGCCAACATCAAGCACGAGCTTAACACTCGACCAATCATTAACCAAACTAACCATTCTCTGAGCCATATCCCAATGAAGTGAAACTGAAGAGTAGAAAATATTCCCAGCAGCAAAAACCAAACAAATGGACGAAAAGGCGGTAACACATCCAGTAAATCCAGCAGCATATCGAGCACCACCGTGAGATAAAAAGATCCATTCAAAAAAGAAGCAAACTGAGTTGAAGTACACAATAAAGAAAACTGAGAGTAATGTGAACAAGGCTGCTTGAATCATGAGGAATAGTAGCTTATGCCATTCATCCATTCCATAAATTGCGTAAATCTGCCCCCAATCTCTTGCTGATTTTACCATTTTTGCGGGTTTGAATACGTGATCTTCTTTCGTGTCTAAATAAGCTTAATATCCGAGCAGCTGAAAAAATTGATGTAAATGGGTACTTACGAGTGGAGTAGGGATAACGTGGAAATGGAGTTGGGAGGAGAATATGATGACGAAGATCGCACTTTGGACTCGGTTTGGGTTGAGATTCGTCGTGTAGCGAATTGAGTGTGATTCTCTGTTTGGTGATCGAGAGTGGAATATGGATATTTTGGAGTTGGTGTAAGTGTTGAATTTAGGTTTTAGAAATTTAGGTGGTTTACTTGTATTGAACAAAATTACCTGCAAAATTGTCAAATATTATTATGTGCATTTTAAAGATTTAAGAATTACTTTAATATCAACAATTTAAAATAAGTAGAAAAGTAGAATTATTGATATTTTGAAAATGATAGGAAGGACGAGGGTGGGGCCAAGAATTTTAAAGAGAAGAAAAACGCGCTATCATGTGTGTTTTTAATCAACAAGAATTGAGGAATTTGTTTCATTTTTAGTTTTTGCCGTTAGCTAGCACAAAGTCAATTGCACCGTCTAGCCGATTGGAATAATGAGATTTCCTTGATATCAAATTAAACAACTCATCTCAATTATTCGATATCGAAATGGGCTGCAGCATCTCATTTGGCTAAGCCCATTTAATATTCTTGTCGGCCCAACAATGCTTTGTCAATTTAGCTTAAAAGCTAATATAAAATTTTAAAACATGGAAATATATTCCAATGATTTAAAAAAGCAAACACAATCCAGTGGACATATATAGGAAGCATTTATCAGAAGTGAGCAACTATAAAGGCTATGACATTAAGACACCACTTACTCATACAATAACTTGGCAGATTGGGTTCTTGATTTTTTGTTTTGTTTCTTCGACACTTTTTCAATTACTTGTTCGGTTTTGGAGACGGCTTTAGCAATAGCTAGTTTCTTCCGGACATTCTTTGTCCTTTTCATAGGCCTTCCCTTCTTTGCCTTCCTGCGAAATTTAAAAACTTGATAGTTTAGATTAAGTAGCATTACTATCTACAACAAAATCCTACAGACGAAGCCCTAACATCATAGTTTTTAAAGACCCACTTTCGCAGTCATGTTTAACAAAGTTTTTAGTTCCTAAATGCCTATCAGTGCAGCTTAAGTTAAAAAAGCATAATAAGGACTAAAAGGGCAAACATATTCTTCATTCTCACTAAATATAAAAATAATATCAAAAGGACATCGAACAGGCTCCATATCCTTAATTGAATCAACAATCAACTTCATCAGTAAACCAGCAAAACCTTGTATCAATAATCATCATCAATACACGTTATCACTAGCACATTGCACATTCTTAACAAGTCAATACAAAAGCACAAAATCTCATTAACAAGTCAAATTACCAAGCTTTGAAAAAGAGCTTGAATTTCAATAGCACTCACATTGCAGCAACTGACGACGAAGAAGAAGAAGACTTCACAGTCACAGCTCCCGATGAAGATGCAACCGCAACAATCTCCGAAGTGTCCATCTCTACGCAGAATCAAACACAGTACAAAAGGGCCACAATCACAAATCCGTATCACAAAAACGCAGTGAATTTTACAAAATCCCTGAAACTGACACTACCTTGAGATTGACTAGCCACCGTCGTCGTCGGTTCCGATACGTCCATGGAAACGACGCCGTTCCTCTCCTTCTTCTTGTTTCTATTCTTCGCCATTGCTGCGAACTCGACAACTCCAGACCACCAAAACCCTAACCCTATAAATTAGCTTTCCGAATTTACCGACAAAATACTCGTCGCTAAAGCATGTAGAGTATAATCCTAAAGCCCAAATATTCTGCACTAGGAAGCCCAATAGTACGCAACACAAGGTCGATTTTGTCTAGACTAATTATTTATATTGATATTTTGCAAATTAATTAAAGTTAGTTTTTATTAAATAAACGCTTGCATTTTAAAATTCTAACAAGTTTTAAGTTTTATTTTAAATATTATTAATCATCAAATTATGTCACAATCTTATAAAAAAATTGCTCTTTCTTGAACCTCTCAAATATTTTGTTACCTAGACATGTTCCGTTTTCTATTACTTTCTAAGTTTATTGGAGCGGGTTTGGTTCCGGTACAAACCATATTTAAAATAAAAACTTAGAACCAATATAAACCACACGATCAAACAATTCACTGGATGAGATTAATGACATTATTAATATGGTAATTACTATCATCAATCAATATGAGGGGCACACTTGTCAATTCAATTTTTATAATTGATAATTAATGATTTTTTGGAAGTGTATTAATATATTTTTATAAAAAAGTGCATTACAATATTTTTACAAAAGTGCATTAAAATATTTTTTAAAAGTGCATTACAATATTTAAAGAAGTGCATTACAATATTTAAAAAATTGCATTACAATATTTTAAAAAAAGTGCATTAAAATATTTTTTAAAAAGTGCATTACAATCTGCATATTAAAAAAATTATTACAATTTTTTAAATTTTATGCATTTTTGAAATTTCTATTAATGCACTTTTTATTAAAAAATTGATGCACTTTTAAAGTATTTAGTGATGCACTTTTTATATCCACTAATTTAAAATTTTAAAATAAATTATATAAACTAAATTTTTTGTGCAATTTAAAATAATCCATTTATTAACTATATTGATCTGAAATGACAAGTGTGCCCTTTCATCACTAAAAATAATTAATATTTGATTAATGGGGTCATCAATCCAAACCATTTAATTCTTATATCTTAAGGCTCACATTAGTTCTAAGTTTTCATTTTAAAATAGGTTCTCATCTGAACCTTTCCCTTATTGGAGCTTTAAAATCTCATGTTTCTCTCTCGAGAACAAAATCAAATGTCCAGTCTCGAGTTGACCAAATGATGGACATGAGGATAAGATCCTGAATTCGAATAAAAAATATCAGATGTCCTGAGGTTTCTATAGCACCAAAGAAACTCAGCCCGAAAAAAACTCTATATTAACAAGGGAATGTTTCATAGATTCATGATGGTAAAAAATGCAGTACTAAGAGGCAAAATAATTGCCAAGTAAAGCATTGGAATCTCCTCTCTTGCATGTTAAATAGAAATGAGGGCAGAAGGCGGGAGAAGAAGCATTTACATGGAGTTTGCATCATCCGAGTTTTCAAACTGAATCTACAGCTTCAACTTGTTGCCGAGCTAGATATTTTTCCCTTCGTTCTTTCTGTAATGTTAATAAGAGAAATTAATTTTTGATCGAAAATATGATGATAAGTTCAACCACTAGTACGTTTCATGAATTTAATGCTATCAGAAATGGATGGATGGATACATACCCATTCGTCAATTACTAGGCCTTCACCAATCACTTTCGGACCTGTCTCTGCTTGAGGTTTCTTGCGTGTTTCGAGTGCAGCCTCAGCTTCTGCTAGTTGTCTCTGCAGCTTTTCTAATGCCTGATTACGAGGGTCAGACAGAACGTCATTACAAAAACATACTAAAAATTGGCGTTTAACAAAATAGCAAGATACTATAAGTAGACTTACGGGAGTAGGACGTTCCGGATCCAAAAATACAACTCGTAGAATCCTCTCTATTGTTACATGATCCTTTTGTTCGTCAAACTGCAATGCAAATAAAGAAATGTCAAAAAATAAAACTTTAAGTATAAGACTAACTGAAATGTACTGAAGCGCAACAGTAACGAACTTGAACAATTTCAAAGACATACACGTTCAAGCCGAGTAAATAAAAAGCCAACGGTAACTGAAACGATTTCTTAATGTATTCCTCAGCAATATATATATATATATATCTTAACCATAAAACGAGATAAGAATAACACAACAGTCGGCAACTCACCAGCTCCGGCGCATAGTCCACTCCTTCAGAAGTCACTTTCAGACTCAAAATTTTAAACTTGACATTGCTCTTCTGATCCGATTGTTTCTCATTGTTATCCGGCTGCTCCACAAACTTGAACACTGCCATTATAAAAATTAATCAGATGTCACCCATCTTTTAACTTGATGAAAAAAAAACCAATGGTTGGAAATAAAATAAGTTTACCGGTTGCAATGATGGTGTTGGTGTTTTAGATGTATTTATCATATATTATGTGCGGCCACACATGATAGATGATTGGTACATGAACTAATGCATACACCAATGTGTAAGATCATAGTCTGTCTGGATGAGGACGGGTCCCTTGCTTTAAGGGACGGGTCCTCATGTACCAACGGACGCGTCCCCATGTGTCATAGTCTACTTGGATGACGGACGGGTCTCTTGCCTCAAGAGACGGGTCCTACGGACGGGTCCCTTACCTCAAGGGACGGATCCTACGGACGGGTCCCTTGCCTCAAGGGATGGGTCCTCATGCACCAACTGACGGGTCGACACGTGTCATTCTCTGGGTGAGACAGTTTTATAACTGCTGAACAGTTTATGTAACTGTTGAACAAGTGGGTGTAACCGTTGAACAGTTATGGGACCTGTCCCCATGAACGTGTCCCCACGTGTAACTGCTGAACGTGGCAGTTTTGGGCAACTGCAAAGACCCTGATATTATATTGAGAATGGAGAGAGAGGGAGAGAGAGACATACAAGTCTAGAGCATAGAGGTATTGAGATACACAAGTATTGATACACCAAAAGACTAAACAAACGTCATCAACATTCGATCCAAGAGCCTTGATCGGTGTTGGCCGGTTTGTCTTATCTCACTTCAGATTTCGTGTAACCCTAAGGCTTTTGTAAGGGGCGAAATACTGATTTCGGAAAGTGAATACACGATTCAAACCGATATCAAGTTGCCATTTGATCAATCCCCGGAAGCAACAGCAGCAGCACTCTAGGGACCCGTCCTTGGAGAGCACCGGTGCTGAAGGCCATATCTCCTTCAGACGCACCACCAGCAACAACAGTCGAAATCAGTATTCGGTGATCCATGGCAACTGTTCGTGAGATGGCAAGCAAGATGGAGAAGTTGGACAAGTTCGAGGGAACTGACTTCCGTCGCTGGCAGAAGAAGATGCACTTCCTGCTGACCAACCTGAAGGTGGCGTATGTCCTGTCCACACCCATTCCTGAGGTGGGTGATGATTCTTCAGTGGAGGCTTTGAGGATCAGGAACAAGTGGGAGAACGATGACTACATCTGCAGAGGACACGTCCTCAATGGTATGTCTGACTCCCTATTTGATGTTTATCAAAATGTTGAATCTGCTAAGGAACTTTGGGATTCTCTTGAGTCTAAGTATATGGCAGAGGACGCGTCCAGTGTAAAATTTCTTGTGAGCAATTTTAATGAGTACATGATGGTGGACAGTCGTCCTGTTATGGAACAGTTCCATGAGATACAACGTATCTTGGGGCAGTTCGCCCAACATGACTTGAAGATGGACGAGGCAATCTCGGTGTCCAGTGTCATTGACAAACTGCCTCCTTCGTGGAGGGACTTCAAGAACATGTTGAAGCATAAGAAAGAGAATCTATCTCTTCTTGAGCTTGCTAGCCACTTGCGTATCGAAGATGGTATTCGTGCGCAGGAGAAGGGTAAGAAACCACAGGTTTCTGGCTCTGTCAATGTGACAGAGGAAGGGTCCTCTAAAAGGGACAAGGGGAAGGGTGTTAAACGCTCTTCTGATAACACTGACAGTGGACCTAACAAGAAACCGTCCCAACCAGGGAAGGGTGTCAAATGTTGGGGCTGTGGCAAGATGGGACATCTCAAACGAGATTGTCGTTCTGCAAAGAAGGGTAAAGTTCCAAAGTCTGGTCAGAGTTCTAAGGAACCTGGGCAGTGTACTCATCAAGGTCAGAAATGGACGGGTCCCTTTCAGGGAACTGTGTCATGTTTGAAATCTATTCCTGTTTTGGATTATGTTTCTAACATTTCTGAGGCATGTTATATGCAGGATGATGAGATTTCTTGGTGGATTGACTCTGGTGCTACTTCGCACGTATGTAGGGACAGATCTATGTTCAAGTCGTTTGTTACAACGAGCAGTGGACGGGTCCTTCACATGGGAAATGAGTCAACAGCACCTGTACTTGGGCATGGACAAGTAGATTTGGAATTTACTTCTGGAAAGATTTTAAATCTTTGTAATGTGTTATTTGTTCCTTGCATTAGAAAGAACTTAGTTTCTGGACCTGTTCTCAATAAGATGGGTTTTCGGCAAGTGTATGAAGCCGATAAATTCATTTTGACTAAGTGTGGCTTGTTTGTTGGACGTGGTTACTTATGTAATGGAATGTTTAAACTTAGTATTTCTAATGTTTCAACATCTGTTCACATGGTCAATACTCATGATAATAATGTATCAGAAGGACGGGTCCCTTCGAAGGACAGTTCCTCTCTGTGGCATGCTCGGCTTGGACACGTTCACTATAAGAGATTACTGGACATGTGTAATAATGGACTGATTCCCATGTTTAATAAGCATATTGAAAAATGTAGAACTTGCATGCTTACTAAGATCACTAGACAACCTTTTGTTAATGTTCAAAGAGTAAGTAGTATGCTTGAACCTTTTGTTTCGGAAAGGAGGAATCGAGTGTTAAAGGAGATGGTGAATTCCATGCTCTCCTACTCGGGACTTAGTGATGGGTTTTGGGGAGAGGCCATGCTTACTGCATGCTATATCTTAAATAGGGTTCCTAACCGAAGGAACAGGTCCTCTCCATACGAACTTTGGTTCAAAAGGAAACCCAGCTTGAGTTATGTACGGGTCTGGGGTTGTAGGGCAGCTGTCCGTGTACCAGATCCTAAGCATAAGACACTTGGTGAAAGAGGTGTGGAGTGTATATTCATTGGATATGCTGAACACTCGAGGGCTTATAGGTTCTATGTAATTGAACCAAATAAGTTCTATTCGGTTCATAGTGTTATTGAATCGAGGGATGCTATCTTTGATGAAGGACGTTTCCTTTCAAAGGGCTCTGTCACTGGTCTGGGACGGGTCCCTTACAGGGACTTGGACTCAGAACAGGGTGATGAGGGACACTTCCAATTGAAATCTATTTCAAATGGTGAGTCTCTCAGTTCTGATGTTCAGAATGATAATGTTAATCCTTCGGATGAACAAGTTTCTGAACTGAGGAAGGGTTCCCGAGTAAGAAAAGCAAAGTCATTTGGTAATGATTTTCAAACTTACTTGTTGGAAGGTACAAGGGATGAAATATATTCCCAACAGTTGTATTGTTACAATGTTGAGGATGATCCTAGAACCTTTGACGAGGCTATGAAGTCTCGTGATGCGTCCTTTTGGAGGGAGGCAGTAGATGATGAGATGCAATCCATCATGGGGAACCGTACCTGGACACTTACTGACCTGCCACCAGGTTGTAAACCTTTGGGATGTAAGTGGATTTTCAAAAGGAAAATGAGAGCGGATGGAAGTATTGACAAGTTTAAAGCTAGACTTGTGGTCCAAGGCTTTAGACAAAAGCAAGGGACGGATTACTTTGACACGTACGCTCCGGTTGCTCGTATGTCAACCATTAGGTTGTTGATTGCTTTGGCAGCAATTCACAATCTAGTCATCCATCAAATGGATGTGAAAACAGCATTCCTTAATGGAAGGTTGGAGGAGGAAATTTACATAAAACAACCTGAGGGATTTGTCCTTGCTGGTCTTGAACACAAGGTGTGCAGACTGGACAGGTCCCTGTATGGACTGAAACAGGCTCCTAAACAATGGCATCAACGATTTGATGAGGTTGTGTTGTCGAATGGTTTTGTTTTAAACCAATCGACAAGTGTGTATATAGCAAATTTGATGATTCTGGTGAAGGAGTCATAATTTGCATATATGTTGATGACATGCTGATTTTTGGGACCAGTCATGGACGGGTCCTTGAGACGAAACAGTTTTTGTCATCACAATTCTCCATGAAAGATATGGGGGAGGCTGATGTTATTCTTGGTATAAGGATAATGAGAAACAAATCAGGTATCATGTTGACTCAATCACATTACATTGAGAAGTTGTTGAGGAAATTCAACTACTATGATTGTAAACCTGTGAGCACTCCCTATGATCCTGCTAAGGGACTCGTCCCTAACACAGGAGCAGCTGTATCTCAGCTGGAATATTCTAAAGTAATTGGGTCTTTGATGTACGCTATGACTAGCACAAGACCAGATATTGCTTTTGCAGTGGGTAAGCTTAGTAGATTTACTAGCAACCCTGGCGTTCATCATTGGGACGCGGTACATAGAGTGTTGAAGTACCTGAAGGGAACACTTGATTATGCTCTGATGTACACTGGCAGTCCCTCTGTTGTGGAAGGGTACTCAGATGCAAGTTGGATAAGTGAAGAAGACCATTCCTCGGTAAGCGGGTGGATATTCCTGCTTGGGGGAGGTGCTATTTCATGGGCTTCCAAGAAGCAAACTTGCATGACGTCCTCTACGATGGAATCTGAACTTGTTGCCTTAGCGGCTGCTGGTAAAGAGGCAGAATGGCTAAGGGACTTAGTCCATGATATTCCATTGTGGGAGAAACCAATTTCACCCATATCAATACATTGTGACAGTGCTGCAGCGCTGAATAAGGCTTATTGCCAGGTGTACAATGGGAAATCACGCCACTTAGGTGTGAGGCATAGTGTGATCAGAGAGCTCATTTCACACGGGGTGATATCGGTTGATTTCGTTAGATCACAACGGAACATGGCAGATCACTTGACGAAGGGTCTTGCAAGAGACATGGTTGTGAGATCTAATGAGGGGGTGGGACTTGTACACACGTACGTACCTGACTAGTCCTTTAGGGGTGAGACACCCAATTCCTACCGGTAACTCCGGGACAGAATTCAATGTGGCACAAGCTCATTTCTAAAGGCTGGGAGCATGATTTAACCCCCACGTTTGCTCCGTCCTACTGAATAGGCTGATAGGGACCCGTCCCTGAATCTTAATAGTTTCCTTGAAAAAGTGTAAAGTAGGTACACGATAGGGAGCGGTCCCTGATAAGGAAATTACCTATGTGAACATGAAGTTTGGCCGCTTCATGAGGCTTCAGGTAGGCCTCGGACATGTTCATGAATAGATATGGACTCATGGCCGTTAACGAGTCAGGACAACTTTGTTTAGTCAGATGACTTGCGTGTGTATTGTCTTGTGGCACCCAAGAGGGATTGATTGGTTCAATCCTTACGGACACCATGATTTTCAGGGTGTTTCAAGCTGTACACTACGTGGAAATTCAATCGTAATGGACATTTCCACTTATGCGCAAGTTATGATAAAATACACTAAAAGGGGGAGGATTGTTGGTGTTTTAGATGTATTTATCATATATCATGTGCGGCCACACATGATAGATGGTTGTACATGAACTAATGCATACACCAATGTATAGATCATTGTCTGTCTGGATGAGGACGGGTCCCTTGCTTTAAGGGACGGGTCCTCATGTACCAACGGACGCGTCCCCATGTGTCATAGTCTACTTGGATGACGGACGGGTCTCTTGCCTCAAGAGACGGGTCCTACGGACGGGTCCCTTACCTCAAGGGACGGATCCTACGGACGGGTCCCTTGCCTCAAGGGATGGGTCCTCATGCACCAACTGACGGGTCGACACGTGTCATTCTCTGGGTGAGACAGTTTTATAACTGCTGAACAGTTTATGTAACTGTTGAACAAGTGGGTGTAACCGTTGAACAGTTATGGGACCTGTCCCCATGAACGTGTCCCCACGTGTAACTGCTGAACGTGGCAGTTTTGGGAACTGCAAAGACCCTGATATTATATTGAGAATGACTGAGTTTAGTGGGAGAGAGACATACAGTCTAGAGCATAGAGGTATTGAGATACACAAGTATTGATACACCAAAAGACTAAACAAACGTCATCAACATTCGATCCAAGAGCCTTGATCGGTGTTGGCCGGTTTGTCTTATCTCACTTCAGATTTCGTGTAACCCTAAGGCTTTTGTAAGGGGCGAAATACTGATTTCGGAAAGTGAATACACGATTCAAACCGATATCAAGTTGCCATTTGATCAGTCCCCGGAAGCAACAGCAGCAGCACTCTAGGGACCCGTCCTTGGAGAGCACCGGTGCAGGAAGGCCATATCTCCTTCAGACGCGCACCAGCAACAACAGATGGTTTCGCCAGGAGCAAGTATCCCACCCGGTGGACGCATGTAGCAGCTTTTCGGTGCCGTTGTCTGGAACTATAAAATTCCACAACCACGAATCAACTCAAACCCAACCAAATCGTGTAAGAATGAGATAAAGCCAATGGTATGATAAATCAAATTCCATCGAATACCTTGAACGCTACATGCGACTTGCTGGTGTTCCTAATTCTAACAGCACTCCTCACTTGCTTACCAGGCTCATCTGCGAACCTCGAAACATTAAAAAAGCAAAAAACCTCATACATATATAAGCTATTACCAAACAAGGAGTATCGAATTTAAGTTCAACTCAAATCTTAGATTATAAACTCAGCTTTGAGCAATCAGTGAATGAACATTTGAAAAGCGAGCAGTTCAAAGTACTAAAAATCGAAACTTAAATGTAAAGAAAAACTCACAGGGGAAGAAAAGATTGGAGTCAGGGTCAAGACGGAGGCGGCGGCGAGCAGGAAGAAGTGATCTAGCGACACCCAGAACAGAACTTGCCGCCGTCGGTGGATGATTCAAAACATGATTAGCTCTGTCATCAGCAAAGCGATTGCTGTTGTAATTCAGTGAAGAATGAGTTGAAGATCGTGTGGGTGAAGGTTGCCAGAAAGGACAGAGCTTCCATAGCTTGCTTGTTTCAGAACAGAGCTTCTTCTGCTGCTGCTGCTGCTGCTGAAGATGTTGCTGATTTGTTGCCATCGTCGATTGTTGAATTGCCATCGTGAAGGTGGAGCTTGAGTACGGATATTTATGAGAGTGGAGGTGGGTGTGGGTGTCTGTGGTATGGTGTGAAGAGGAGAGTGTTGAAATCGTGTTTGGGGGAGAAAACGGTGGAAGGCTTTTTGGGGTTTTGCGGCTTTTTTGAGGTCTGCTTTATTTGATTCACGAGAAGGAGAAGATGGTGACACCGAGATAATATGAATTGAGAGACGGAGATTCATTTATTGGATCTTTAATCAAATTAGGTAGTTGAATTTATAAAATAAAGTTGATTAATCGTTAAATTAATAAAAATTAGCGGTCGATATGATTTTTCTTCATTTTACAAAATATTTAATGTCTTCTCAAACCCATTTGGTTTGGAAATGTCAATTGTCAAATTCTAAAAATAACCTTATAATAATACGATTAGTGGTTAACCGGTCAGTTATTCAGTTTCAATACTCAGTTTTTTTAAAGGCTAACCGAAGGGAATGCATGTTTACCGTTTTTATTCTTTGGTAAAAATGATTTATTTTGTTCAAAATGATTAGCATACAAATGGATAAGATTCTAGGGAAACATATAAATCAAAACCGCTAATTTAATTAAAATATTTTTTATCTCAATTGTTTATATTGAAATTATCTCCTCTTGTTTTGCAAAAATTTATGGTGCGTCCACTTTGAAGGAATGAAATGCATTTCGTGGAAATGGAATGATGAATTTGGACACAATTTCATTTTAGATTCATCCTTTCATTCCATTCCAAATGATTTCATTTCGGCAAAGTGGACGCATTAATGTTCATCTTAATTCCATTCCTAAGAGATAAGTTAGTTTGGAAAAATGGTATTTGGAAGTTTGGACCGTATAAGAAATCTAGAAATAACTCGACTCCAATGTGGACCTTTTTATCTTATTAAATTAAGTTTTCTGAATAAACATTTTGTTATCATATAAATTCTAATTAAATAAGAGAGTGATGAGGCATGCATCGAAGAAATAACCAATGAGCAACCCTCTGGTAAATTGATACTGAAGAAGTAAAATTTCATAGGAGGTCCAATACAAGGTTAACATATCAACAAGAGATGTTTGCCAGATTGGAGTTAAGATTGTCGGTTTAGTTAGTTGGTGGTAGTTAGCTGAAAAATATGAGCATTAAATCAAGCCTTCAAAAATCCATCTTCAATTTAATTGAATTCACTTGTCAAAAGTTAACTGAAACACCAAATTTAAGGTGCAAACATGGAACATGTAATTCACTGAGGTACTTTTAAGCACCATATGTGGCCATGTTTGCTTATAAATTTAAGGAATGGCAACCCTACAGCCTGTAATAGATGTGTAGTTGATGATATGAATGAACTAACTACAAGTAGCATTTAACACCATGAAGTTGAATGATGAAGAGGATGGAGCACAGTAGTGGAACTAATGCATTAAAGAAAGAACAGTCCAACTGTTATGTGGTATGAAATGGGACCCCAAACAGCTCAACCCAACCCATGACACTCTTTTTTGCTTGATTATATTCTCTTTTCAAGTTCATCATTGGAGTAACAAACAGCATAATAGTGATAATAATTGCAACCTTGGGTTATTTAGTTACTTACCTTTTGTGTTCTCTTGTTTGGGTTCAGCATCATTCTGAAATCTAATGTTGTTTGCTCCTCGGTTGTTTGATGATGATGACAATGAGCTTTGTGAACTTTGTCTGCTGGCATTGCTCAGATACTGCACATGGTTAAGCTGGCATGATGCATGTGTGCAATTACTCACTGCAGAGTTGCTTTTGCTTGGTTTACAGTAGAACTACCATGTGTCTCTTTATGCTAACAAAGATCCTGGAAGGCCATAATAGAAGTGTTACCTCATGCACGGATCCAATGATGCAGAATGTAAGAGTTTGATAAATGGTTAAACATTAGGAATAAAATGCAGTTCACCTGAGAGCGGACCGAAGGTCTTCCCACTTCACTTTCCCTCAAGACACTGGTCTTACTTTGTTGCAGTTCTTGAGTAATGTACATAGGTAAAAAAAGGAAATGGAGCTTCCTGTAATAGTCCAAACATAATTAGAAACAGTATGGTATTTTGTGAAACTGTCTTAACAACTACATAAAGTTTAACGACTGGAGTGAAACTACTAGTTAGTGACCGCAATATTCAATAAACCCTCAGAGTAGTCATCCAAAAATCAATCCATCACAATGCCAATACTAACATATGATCGTCTTATTTCCAGAATAAAGTATTCATCAGCTAGTCTTAAAAAAGAATAGGTCGAGGTGGTTACTTTCAATATTGTGGTGTACTTTCAAAGAATAGGCCAGCAGGAATTCATTTTCATATTGTTCAGATCTCAATTTCCATTCTGAGTGAAAGCATATACTTGAGAAACCATCCTTATATGTGCCAGTGAAGTGGTAAACAACACTTGTACTTGTTTCAACAAAGTATCTAGAAAGACCACAGAATTCGCATACAGGGATACATAAAGGAAACTAAAAATATTTATACGTGGTTTTGATCCTGCATAAGTTTACACAACTGCAATATCAAAAACTTACAGAAACAATCAACACATTACCATTAAATAGATAATATAAATATTCTAGATGAAGGAAATTGTAGGATAAGTGTACCACAGCGGTGTATGCAGCAATACTGAACTTTTCGCCCTCAGTGCAATTTCACCCACGCTGACAAAACCACAACCACCACATACCAAAAACAAATTATTTGAATGTAAGTTGAGAATTTGCAACCATATAGTGGAAATATGAATGTGATACTTGTTAGAAACAATTTAACGAACAAGGAAGTTCTAGAAGTGTAACCTCCATCGTGTTCAAAAAAATATGCCAGCTGAAATAAAGAAACGCATTCCTTAATGAAACCTGCCCTGAAAAAATATATTTTAACCTTCAATTTTCAGCAATCATCCTTAACTTTTTGTAAGGTCTCTAATTCCCCGCAGATAGTCAAAGACTCATTTCGAGTTACATACCTTTCCTTCCGAAGTTCACACACTTCTCCGCAACTGAAGAAAACAGATCAACGCCCCCAATTTAGGGATCGAAATTAGGGTTTGGAAATTGCAAACGGCTCTGTTCCTCCTTACGATTCTATATGGTTACAAAACGTCGTAGTTTGATCCTGAATGACATGAGGATTTGATGGGCCTACGTTTCAAGAAATGGAATGGGCCGGCCCAGCCCGTGTTTTATGTCAACGTCTACGTCCTTGATGGCTTGACCTTTTTAACAGTAATTGAATCCTGATAATTACATGAAGATTGAAATTGTTTCATGTTGGGTATAAAAAATAAACTGTTTCTTGTTTTGTTTTGTGTTATTGAAATCTGATTAAAACTGTTGAAAAACAGATATATAATAACATTAATTTAAGCATGGCTAATATGAGATATATTGATGTCTCTGATCCTAATATCTAGCAATATTGGCTAATGGACTTCCATGATTAGTGATTACACAATTTTTATCAATGAAAAAAGAATGACAACTGAAATCATATATGTATGAAATTTAAAACTGAGAAAAATGGAGCTAGAAAGGAGCTGATAGATCAATAATCCACTAACATAACTCACCAAACATTCTATAATCAAATCCAAAGTGAGATTTCAGTAGAATCACGTAGTTTGTTTTATAATCATGTAATATAATCTCTCCCTCCTATTCAGCAGCCCTAATATTCTTCGACTTTCATTTCCTTAGACATCCTTTTCCTCCTCTTTATTCCAATTCAGCTGCTTTATTTACTTTCCTTCTTAAAAATACAAAAGGTAGTTTCAGGTACTTTTCTAGGGCACAATAATATGGCATCTAATATTACTCAATACCCTGATCAATTGCTTTAAAATAATTCTAGATCTATTTTGAGTTCTAATTATTCCAATACCGAATGTCAATCTAGTAATAAGCGCGGTCTGGCCGACCAGTACTCCATGTGTTGTTGCAAGTGTAACATCAAGTTGCATCTACTCTCTTAGTTGCCAAACGTTGCAAGTATGTTACCTTTGGGGGCACAACTCATACATGCTTGATTTTTAAGCTAGGAATTATATACGTACATGACTAAAAATAGATAATAAATTATCATTTGAATCCCTAACATAATTAGGGTTCGGATGATAAGATATTAGCTATTGCACCATGTGTATATAAGAATCTTGCCAACAGAGTGGTGCTCTGTTGGTTGAGGGACCTGACAAAGGAACCTCAGGGCCAGGTTTCGAACCCTGGCTTCACCACTTAAAAAAAAAAAAAAAAAAAAAAAAAAAAGCACAAGGAGCAGCGGCCTAGCGGTCAGCCACTCGGTCTCTGTTCGCAGAGGTCAGTGGTTCAAGCCCTCTTGCGTGCATCTCCGCCTTGAGTCTGGGGTCTGTCCAGTCCTTGAGCGATGAATGGAATAAAATTTTTTTTTTTTAAAAAAAAAAAAAAAAAAATGATCTTTTAGAATCTTCTAGCTTGCAGATGAGGATACCCGGCCTTGCTCTAGGTTTCCCTGATTTTATGCTAACCGTAGCGGTCCTCCGAATGTAGGTGTCCAGTAATCAACAGAGATATCATTAATCACTGGAAATGTACTAGAAATAGGAACTAGACATAACCCTCTCCTTCTAAGGTCTTTCATTGTACCCTTGGAGTTTCTGGCGGTGGTAGATTTTTCCAGATGCTGCATAATTAAGACATTTGATTATCAGTTGCTATAATTTGATAAACCTTAAATATTCTAATTGGTTTTATTTACTCGTATGGCCATAACACGATAACAGCTAGCTAGTAACTTAAAACAAAACAACAAAAAGTAAATAGCGAAACTTCTGATTACCTGATGATATTGGTGCTGCATGATTGCACCATTTTTCATATATGGTGCGGTAAAAACCTGACAAAATAATAAGCCATAAACAACCCAACAACACTGCAAATGTATGGAGATTGCCATTAAAAATTAAAAAGCTTACAAGAACTTGCTCGTGGAGTATCTTTATATACTCAATGGTTTCAGTGAGCACTGAGGTTGTATCAGTCTATAAATCAAAGGGCACACTCTTATTTTATAAATATCAAATTTAACAATTATAATATAATTAAGGCATCACATTTTATTTTAATTAGTTAAGTTGTAATTTTAATTACCTTTCCGAACGGGGATACCAATTGTTGGAGCGTAATGATTCTGGCTCCCATCTTTTGTTTCTTCACCTACAACAATACAGTAGATAATGAATAATACAGCTACTTCAAATTCCTTGGAAAATGATCACATGAAGAGTATGAAGAATGGTTGCTTGAATGTTTGATTATTGATTATTAGATAACAAAGTCAAGAGAGTTTCACATGAAATATAACTAATGCTTGAAATTAACGAACCTTAGAAGGTGGTAAAGTTGATGGGGATGATTCATTTCTTGACCTTTTCGTCGATGCTCCAGCCCCACTCTTCTTCGCTGCCACCGATGAGTGTTTATTCCTTACTTTTGAATTATTCTGTCCAGAAAAAAGTTGGCATAAAATCGATCAACTTTTTGTTTTTGTTTAGTCTGCACTATAGCCACATTTTCTGATTCAGTGATATACATAATGAACAAAATTACAAAGTATATATATACCTTAGGTTTCTCACCAAAAGATGAGTTTTTGCTTGTCATGGGAAACTGAGGCTGCAGTGACGGCATGAAGCTTGCCCTAACATCAGGCACCACCCTTGCAGGAGATGCATTCCAATATGGGGTATTGTTTGAGAATTGTAATTGATTTTGAGACAATTGTTGCTGCTTTGTAGGTGAGTTTCTCAAAAACTGAGGGAACTTGTCATCAGATGAGAAGCTATAAGGTGGGATAAACTGGTTCTCAATTGAGTTCATCCCATAGTTTTCAGTGCCATAAGAATAACCTCCCATTCCCCGTTGGTCGAAATAACCTTGTAGCTGCTGAGTTTGATTGTTGTATGGTCCAAATAAGCCTTGTAGCATGCTTGAAGGGCTCCCTCCATTTACAACTGATGATGAATTTTCTCTATAGCTACTTGGTAAGTTGTGACATGTGATGGTGCTATTCTCTTCGTTTGGGCTACTGAACTGAGGTTGTTCAAGCGAGAATATGCTCCGATCTAAAGAGGATTCTTCGCCAAGACCAGTGAATATCTTGCTATGTTTCCAAAGGAGTCCCTGTTGAAAATTTGCGCTAGAACATATATGACCCTCTTCCAGCATGGATCTAAAGCTGCTTTGATCAGCTTTTTCTCCGCCCCTATATAAAATTGGTCATAAAGGTTCGATTATTTGTTAGACTACATCTTTTCTGTTAAAAACAGTTTTATTTTATTGATCAAGAATAGTGATCCTTAACAAGTAACAATAATCAAGGAACTTAAGGCTTATCGGACAGTAGGAAGCTATATTTTATCAAAGATTTGTAGAAACTGGATTTAAGGTTTTGATATTTTAGAATAAGATGTAAGAGTTGCTTACAGTAATGCTTGATCCCAATCTACACCCTGAGAAGACAATCCTAATCCAATGTGTTGCAAGTTTGTATCAACCAACAGGCCACCAGGAGCCGTTCCAGGCATATCTTGGTTTGTATTAAGAAACATCATAGAAGATGAAGTCATGCCCGAAACAGATACTGAATCTTCCAACCTAATAATTTCAACCATATTCATATCATGTACTATTGAAGGCTCATCTGCTCCTAGGGTTGTCCATCGGGGCCGAAAGCCCTAAAACCCTAAAAAAGCCCTAAGGCCCGGCCCGGTCCAAGCCCGGCCCGGCCCGCACCCAAGGCCGAAAAAAGCCCGAGCCCGAAAGCTCCGGGCCGGGCTAGGGCTTGAATTCCGAAGCCCGAAAAGCCCGGCCCGGTCCAAGGCCCGAAAAAGCCCGATCAAAAATAATAATTTTTAAATAAATATATTATTTTCAAATTTAAAGTATATGATATTTATATCATTTATATAACATCACAAGAACTTACAACAATATACAAACATTTTATATTTATTCTAAACGCATATAGAATTGTTTAAGTTATTCTAAACAATATACAAACATTTTATATCTATTCAAAATATAGACATTCGTTGAACACATTATTTAAAACTATTGTTATAAAAATATTTATAACTAAATTGGTTTAAAATATGTATTTCAAATTAATTAAAATTTAAAAACGAATTAAAATTGAAATTAGGTTCGGTCAAATCCGGTCAAATCCGGTCAAAGCCCGGTCAAACCCTAAAGTCAAAGGGCCTAGAAAAGCCCGTGGGCCTTACGATTTTATTGAGGCCCGGCCCGGCCCGGCCCCGAAATTTTTAAAAAGGCTCGAATATTTAGGGCCGGGCCGGGCTCGGGCCTTACGATTTAGGGCTAGGGCCGGCCCGGCCCGGCCCATTGGACATCCCTATCTGCTCCAATCCCAATTTTATGTCTGCTGCTACGTAAGGACGAATTATTGGTACCACTGTTGTTACTCCACCAATTTTGGCTGCACATGTTGGACTGTTGTTGATGATACTCCTCAGCCATTGAAATAAAAAAGTATGATACTTTTGTAGATGAAAATGCTTCCTTGTGTTCTTGATGAGAGAGATTCTCTTTTGATGTGGGTTATAGCTTCTCCCTTGCTTTCCTTATGCACACATTAAAATTTTGAAATATATTCTAGAGAGAGATAGCTGGTTTGGCGCTGATGCAATGTGCTGTTTGGTGTTTCTGTGATGTTTGCAATTCTTTGATATGTTAACCTAGATTGGAATTTGGAAGTATTACTAGGGTTTATTTATAGTGGGTTAATTATGACTTTACAGTGAGATTTATCTTCTACAAGTTGATGAGTCAGTCGGTGATAATTCTGACGAATAAATGAGCTTTGCTATAAGTACCGAGCCTCAGTGTTTATCTAGACTCAAAAAAAGAAGCCATTCATTTTTGTCGTGAAAATTTAATAGAGAAATTTGAATAATTTATTGGAAATGACAAAATACTCTTGGTTTGGATGGATGGATACCGAGTGAGACAACCAAAGGGTGTTTTCGTCAAAATGGTAATATTGATTAGAGGGTTAATATTTCTTATCCTTGGAACAAAGCAGCAGTTAAGTCAAATTTGTTAAAATTGTTTCCATCATATTTTGCTGTATATGTATTTAAATGGGAATTAATGAATATATTTCTAACTGAGATACATCTAGTGCTAACCCTTTCTCTAGCCCTTGCATGTGCACAAACCAGCTACTAATACCCTAACACTTACCCTAATTATAAATCAAATCATAAACCTAATCCTAATTGATATGTTAATGTAGAGCTGGCGCCCCTGGCGGCCGTCGAAGTGGTGGTGGAATGTCACAGTAGGACGGTGAGTTACGCTTAGGTCATAGGCGGCGATCGTTATCTGTACGAATAGTAACAGCTAAACAGATTTAATTAACCTAATTAATTCGTACGCATTAAGCAAACCATATATTATTGACCCTTGTTGAAATACGCGTTGAAATAAAATTGTCAACCGTAATGCAGTGTGGGTCCTTGGCGTGCACGACAGATGATGACAATGGGGCCCTCACTGTCCACCGTTCATTTTGTTGCAAATGTTTCATCAGATTCAGAGCCGTGAAAGCAACCGTACATCTCTCAGCCCTAGTTATTAAAGTTTTGTTTTACTGCAACCCCATTTAGCTATTATAGTTTGATTCCCCGAGGACATAAATTGGAAGAATGTGGTGTGATGTCACTATGTGTTAATGTTGATGTAATGTATGCACGAACCGACAAACAGAAAATAAAATTCCAATTCATATGAGCTGAGTCGTATGAACTATTATAAAAAATGAGTGAACCTAAGTCGATCCGCTTGGACTCATGGACTAACCCTGGACCAATTTTTTGTACAAAATCTGAAAGCTTACGTCTGAAATTTTAAACAGATTTGGAGGGCAGAGTTGAAAATTAGAACTGAACTACAAATGTTCATTCTTGCAACTGTTTCGTCGACACATTCTCCCTTAATTCTTTCCTTTTTCCGTTAGGGTTTTGACCTCGATTAGGGTATTGTATGTAAATACTGCAGATTTCCGTTGACTTTTGGTATTCTTAGTTCTCATCTTGCTAGCTAAGGGTGATACAATCAAATTGGCCTCTTTGTTTTGATTTCAGTATATTTAAATCTAAAAGTGACATTATAGTGGAGAATATACCAGAGGAGAAGCTGTAGGGGTCTCATCCAGGGCTTGTGTTTGGTTCTTCACTTGATTGTGCAACTATACCAACTTGATCATTACATATTATATATTAAGAGTGCATATTTTGGGGATTCATCTTTTTTACCGGATTCGTGAGAAATTCTTAGATATAGATTTTACATTTTTCTTATTATGTGGCTTACATATTAAGACATTTTAATTACATGTCCTTTTTAACTTTATTCTTTTTATTCTTATATATTCATATGTCATATATTATCACAATTAATTTTTTGATTAGATTACGTTGATTGAAATTGTATATGACATACTCTATCTAATGGATCATGACAACGTATTAGTCATTGACTACCTTTCTAACTGAAACCTTCTTTCTACAATTACTTTTATGTTTGTCATATCCACACCATCCTAGTAAGAATTCCACTTCCTTAACTTATACATCATAAATTTATAATTAATTTACATAAAGACTCTTTTGCCTAACTTTCATAAAGTTAGCCCCTCAAATGGGACAAGAAACTGCTGTCAAAATTCACAAATAATTATTACACAACTCGACCAAATTACACTACTTTAGATTACAACTAGTCTTTATGTTGATCATCAACCACATCTTAATTCATTAAACAATTCCAGCATTTAAATATGTGATTAAAATACATTTCCCTTTTCAAATCAAACACTAAAGCTTTAACAAAGTCAATACCCTCTCATAAAATATACTCATGGAAAGTAATTAAAACTTAATACTTAAAATTACCTTTCATTTGTCAAAACCCTACCAATCCTCACCAAACCACCAACCAAACCTAAGTCTAGTAATTGCCTTACATAGTTGGGCCGACACAAACCTCAAAGAACCCTCTAATGAGGCCCATTATTCAAAGCCCAATAACACTTGCTTCCATTTCTTCTTCAGAAAATATCTCAAATTTGGGGTTTAGGGTTTAACATTTTAAATCTCAATCGATTTTCTCCGATTAAGCATGATTGCGATGAGAGCAGCTGCGTCGGCGGCGCTAAGATCTTCTTCAGCAAAGCCATGTGAGTTTAGTCGATTATTCTCCATCGCTAGTTTCATGCCGCCTCCTACTCAGCCCGCCGATCAAGTCCCTAAAGCTGAGCCTAACACCAACCTATTCGTCTCCGGTACGTTGTTTTACCGACCCAGTAACCATTAATAATCCTTTTGATTAAATTGAATTGATTTTATGAAGAAATGCAGAAAGTTTCAGTTTTTAATATTCTCAATTATGTTTCTAAATACTTTGGCATTCAGCAGGATTTTTCAATTTTAAATGTTTCTTTCTTGATTAAATTTTACTACGTATATTGAAATGAGTATTGGATATTTGTTGGTGTATTTGTATTTGAAGATTCAGACCATTTGTAAGAAAATGACCGTAACGTGAATTCCGTCTTTGTGTTGTTGCGTTTGATTTGGTGCTAAGGAATATAAACTAGCCGTTGATAGTGAAATAATCGTCTTAAAGTTGTTACTTTCTCTCTGGAAATGATAGTAGAATGTACAGTTGTCTAATGATAGAAGACGATGTCTAATTGCTTTTAAACTAGGAATTTTGGCTGTATAGTGAGGTGTGCTGCTGATTTATGTAGTAAGTGTAAATGTTGAGATTTTATTTCTGCTCTGGCGAGTTCTCTGATACTGCACATTTCTGCAGGTCTTAACAAAAGAACCACTTCAGAAAAGCTTCATGAAGCATTCTCCCAGTTCGGTGAAGTAGTGAGTGGTATGAAGTGAGACTACAACTGTCTTCTTTTTCTTCCTTTTCATTGTGATTTTATCATAGCTAACTTAGCTATTTGAACTGTAAATTCACAGCTAGAGTGGTCACCGATAGGGCATCAGGGTATTCTAAAGGTTTTGGATTTGTCAAGTACGCAACCTTGGAAGATGCAGCAAAGGGTATAGAGGGCATGGATGGTAAAGTAAGTTCGCCATACTCCTCAATTTTATTTTATTTTTCAAGTATGGCGCTATTTTTTCTTTCCAAAGTTTTTTATCATTAACTCAGCCGTCGAAAGTTTTTTTGCGCCGGACTCAATATATGTATGAACGCTTCTGTATAACCTTCCCACTTAATATGTTTTACTGGTTTTCCAGTACCTTGAAGGGTGGGTTATATTTGCTGAATACGCAAGGCCAAGACCTCCACCACCAGGTTTTAATCAGGCTTCTCCGTATAATCAAAACTCTCCATACGGCCGCCAGTAATCAAGATTGTTCCAATATCCAAATACATTAGAATTCATGATTTGCTAGTTGACAAAAGCATCTCTATTCGTCAGTGAACTTGATTATGAACTATTCAGTTCAAAAGGCATCTACTGCGGTCATGCAATTAAAAACTGTCATTTTATTTTCAAAGAAACTCATGTGTGTTAGCAATTTTCAGAGATTGAAAGTGTTATTATCTGTTCGGCTAGATGCCCATGTGCATAAGTTTGTTGAAGTCATTAGTTGTCCATTGCAATTTGCAAGCAATAAGGCTCGAGTATGATCAAAAAAACCTACTCACAAAACCTTAAATCATTTGATTAAAATTGGATAAAATGACATCAATAATTAACGTCTGTCACCACTCATTTTCCAATTTTCATGTTACGTTTCTACACTAGATCTGATTCTGATTCTGATTCGTCAATCATTACTTTTTGATTCATATCATTAACAATTCTTATTTTGCCTTACTGGGCCACAATTCAAACCCCAACAAGTTCCGAATTCGGCCCATTTAACACAGCCTTCTTTCAACCGCTATAAGATCGACCACACCTTAGCGCTGGTCGGCCTTCTGCGGAACTCGAACTCAGGCGGAGCTCCGTTTGTCAAATTATCAAGGTACGTTTTTTCCCCTTTTGAAAATTTCAGCTACAGGTTTGTTGGATTTTTGTGGTTTTGAGCGAGGTAATTATATAGGCGATTTATGTCGCTGAATTTCATTCGTTGATTAATTCTAGAGATAATTGAATTGGATATGCGTGAATGTATGAATTTGTATTAGAAACTAGGGTTTGATATTTTTTTAATTGGAAAATGAATAATAAGGTTGGAGAGGGTATTGATTTGATAATATTCTTATATGACAAAGATGCTTTCTTTAATATATAGATTACTGGAGGTTGGATGAGCTTTGGAATCATACTCATACATAGGGGCGTGTTTATAGGAATGGGGTTGGAGAATGTTGTGTACTTTTATTACTGGAACTGGAAGGTCATGTATGTTAATGGAACATGGAGTTTGGATGGGGGTTGGAAAAATGATTATGAAACATAGATAATAGCTTGGAAGCATTTTTTGGATTTGATGCAAATGAGCTATGGATCTTGTGGAGAAGTGTTCTTGGATTTTGGCTTTGGATAAATTTGTTTGCCAACATAGAGTATTATATTGTTCCTATTTTATTTTTTGATGTTGGGTTTGTTTTTAAGCACTTTGTATTGTATTCTGAAAATGTTTTTAATTTCTAGTTTGGAGTTTCGATCCTGAAAGTGTGAAACTTTATCGTGTGCAAGTATGAGTGGCCGATTTTCTCGTACAATCTATGTGGGCAATCTCCCAGCAGATATCAGGGAGTCTGAAATCGAAGACCTGTTTTACAAGGTAACCAGTGTGCTTTGTACTGTTGGTATTCGTGGCAGATTTACAGAATTCAAGAAATCTCAATAATTTAAAATTGACTAGTTTAGTGACTTGAGTATAAGTCTCAATAGTTATCTGTATCCAGCAGATGATTAGTTACAAATGATCAACTCATTTGATAATATTCTGGTGAATTTATGCTTTGATATATTACCTTTAAAGATTCATTTATGGCTTGAATGATAAACATAAGTTGGTAGCAGGTAGCATATTTGCTTATTCAAGTTTATTCACGTTACTTTTGATTGACACTAAGGATTGTTTTCCAGTATGGAAGAATCTTGGACATTGAACTGAAAATTCCACATCGACCTCCTTGTTACTGCTTTGTAGAGGTATCACTTTTTCTCAGTGTTTTATGCTCTTAAGAGCTGTGAAAATACCACTGAGGTTTTGTTGAATCTTCTATTGACAGTTTGAGAGCTCACGAGATGCTGAAGATGCTATCCGAGGTCGTGACGGATATGAGTTTGATCGTTCTCGCCTCAGGGTAAATAGTCTGACCGAGTGCACTGATTGACTATGTATGTCTGCATCAAATTTCTACAATCTTAGTGGACAAATTTCAGGTTGAACTTGCCCATGGGGGTAGAGGACAGTCGTCGTCTAGTGACAGAAGAAGTGGATATGGTGATGGAGGCAGGGGTAGTAGGGGAGGCTGGGGGGGTGCTCGGTACGGAGTGTCTCGCCATTCTGAATTTCGAGGTGTGTATTACTGTTACGTCGCATATAAGTTTATTTCTAAGAATCATTTCTCTGATCATGTGAACAACATTCTTCAAAGCTAATACTTTTAATGGAATATATTTCAGTCATTATCCGTGGGCTACCCTCTTCTGCATCATGGCAAGATCTGAAGGTAGTCATGATGATCCTTGTTTAATACTAGAAACTATTTCCACTTCTAAATCTTTACCAAGTGCAATTTGACTGGCTGGCTTCAATAACTTATCTCTCAGGATCATATGCGTAAAGCTGGTGACGTCTGCTTTGCTGATGTTTCTCGTGATTCTGAAGGTTAGTTCGGATTTTTCAAACTGCTTGATTGGATGTAGTCATCATGAGCTCTTGCATCAGAATCATGTGATTTGTTTTTCGTATGTTCATTTTTATGTGGAGATTATACTGACTATTATTCACCTCCTTCCAGGGACATATGGCCTGGTGGACTATACCAATTATGAAGATATGAAATATGCTGTATGTTTTCTTTGTCATGCACACCTTCATGCTTTTAGTCTTTTACTATGTTACATTGGTATTTGAAAGCAATTCTAACATCTGATCATCTTTCAGATCAGAAAACTTGATGACACCGAGTTTAAAAACCCTTGGGCGAAGTCATATATCAGGGTACTGCTTTTTCCAACCACAATCTTGTAAAATGTGTACCGTACCGGTCTTCATAACTTATTTGATTCAATTTGCAATTGTTTGGAATACCATAAATACTTCCTATAAAATATTTTTGTTAAAAGGTGAAGCAGTATGAAAGCAGCCCCAGAGGCCATAGCAGGAGCCTTTCAAGGAGCCGCAGTAGAAGTCGTAGCCCAAGAGGCAGACGTCGCAGGTACATATCAACACACTCAATTTAAACATGTTTTCTTTATTGCACCGCTGAAAATATATAAATTTGGGTTCAGCAAATCTGTATCAAAGTCTCCATCTAGGTCCAGGTCGCGGTCCAAGTCGAGGTCAAAATCTGCATCACCTGCCAAAGATACTAGGTAGCAACAAAATAACCTACAACTTCAACCTTTCTCATTGCCATACATTTATCCATCTCACTTCATGTTTAATTTGACAGTGCCAAATCAAGGTCTAGGTCTCGATCCAGATCAAGGTCCAGGTCCCGATCCAGGTCAATATCAAAATCTGCTTCCCCTGGTCCGGTAAGTCCCTTGTTGATCTTTATTCATGCGGTTGTTCAAGTTGTTTTTAAACCCGCCCTTCATGTCAAATAAATCTCCTATCCGTACAGGTGCGCTCTGCAAGCCCTTGATACCAATCTGATCTTTGCCGTGCAAACTCTGTGAGCTGATGATGGAAGACCATAATCTCTGAGACTGTCAGCTTCTAGTATCTCATAATATCTTACTTGAGTCATCCAGAACAGCAGTTGAACACAACCCATTCTGTGTCATCATCTAGTTTGCTCTATGAGATCTGACTTAAACCATTGAGACATTTAAACATCCTTTGTCAGTTTTTCAACATTGGCTTCTTTAGATGGTTCCAAGTTCCAATGATCTAGACTCTTTTGGTAGAGAGTGGTGACCAGGGAAATCAGTGCTTCTTCCACCTTCCAGAACTATCCAGGACTTCCTGGCGTCTTCATTGAAGCACACATCAACACTCGCATATAAATAAGCCCACCAAGAACTCAACATAAGCAACAACAAAATCACAAGAAAGCAAAACAAAGACGCATTCAATTCCAACAAAAAGCAGCCAACATGAACATGTCTATCTTCAGCTTCTTTGACGCAGTTTCTGCAGAATCATTTGGGTTGAAGTCAAGCCATCCCTCACCACACAAAAACTCGCAACCTCAACAACAACAGCAAGGTGGAGACTTGAGGAAAACATCGAAGTCAGCATCAACTCATCCTGAGAAACCTGAAGTGAAGAAAACAAGTACGATGAGATTTGCACCTGAACTAGATGGTGTTCATTGCTTCGAGACAATGATCCGTTACTGACAATCCTATATTTGTTTTGTGCCTCACTGTTGTTGTATTCTTTTGTGTATGTAAGTAACCACAGTTTTGGTGTCAAGACTTTTCGATCATCACAATTCAACAAAATTACAAAGGATCTTTGACCAACCCAACAGTCAAATTGTACCTAAGGACTGAAAAAAGTGCATACAAATGAACAAGAGGACCGCCATGGATGAGAGTTTTAACTTCTTCTCGAGTAAGCAATGAGCGAATCCAATATCTTCTGCATGTAGTTTTGTAAGTCAAATCTCAGGTGCTTCCCATAATTGATGTTTTGTGATTCTTTACCTGCAAAACAATTATATTAACATGTTAACTTTCTCTGATAATAATGACAAGATAATGCAACTACTACGAAAATAAACAGAACGAGCAGGGAACAAAACTACTATTCCGGCTTTTACAATCTTTATGGATTATCGGGTTCAGAAAGCTAAACACCCATCTACTTGGATGCAAAAACAACACCTTAAGTGATTTGACTTAAAACTCAAAAAGATGCACAGAAATTATCATTTCAACATCAAACAACAGAGATTTTAACGTAAACTAGATACAAATAAATTCAGGATGCAGTAAATTCAAGCAGCTAGTAAAAGCAGACGCGACAAGTAAACCTCTGTACTTCATAATTTACAAACTACATAAAGTCACTTAGTACTTGAGATGCACATCAAAATTCTAAAATACCTTCAATTCCATCTTCCTAGAAACAGCTCTATAGTCGATATGTCTTTAGCGAGCGTGAAATCCTCAAGCATTTCATCAGAGCGCAAACTTGATTAATACAAACTGTACGAGCGGATGTTCTACACATTTGCGATTCTTCTTTCGACTCTGTTCACTATTCATTCTTATGTGTGGCTCATCTTACACCCCACCAAACCTGAGTTCCTCCTAAAGAAGCCAGCATTAACCAACTAGAGCTGCTCAGTCTACACTCCACACATTACTAATAATTCATCTGTACTGTTCACCTCCCTTTCCAGCAACCCAAACCAGAAAGTGGGAATTTACTACAACGAATAAACGGCTTACGCCTCTTAAAAGGGTCAGCCAATAACAGACCAGTCCACATTTTCACCTTTCTACTAAGGTCACGGAGACATCAACATCTTCACCGGGTCAATAACTGTTGCACACTTTCCAGTGGATTCTTCTTTAGGATTTGAGGTGCAGCGTGATATGAAAGCAGGAAAGCTGGTTCTGAGTTTGAAGGCAAATGAGGAAGTAAGGTGGAGGGTATGTAGCTGGGTATTGTGGAAGTATCACATCAATGTCCGTTGCATAGCTATAAATTATAATGGACTTCAAAGAGATCCCTCCTTTAGGACAGCTGAGCATGAAACAGGAAACCGAGTGCACTACCTCAGACTGAAATCTCAATTCCGTTGACAAGCACCACATACTAATTAAGTACTATGTTTCTTTTGTACATGTATATATTTTCAAGGTACAAAGCTGCAATCAACTTGTATTAGGATCAAGTGAGCTAAATCAAATTATCAAGCTGCAACCATGGAAGTCACAATCTTACCCATTATAAGTTTCCGTGGCTTGGTAGGGACGATGAGAAAGGTAGCTTGCATTTATTTGAACAACTAATAGAGAGTCTAAACCTGGGATGTTGACAAATATGGCTCCATCTCCATGTCCTTGCATAAAAACAACCAAAAGGAGAATAAAGGCACAACCACTACATGGGCCTCACATTTTAAAAGTAATTACTCCCTCCGTCCCAATTTGAGTGACCCATTTGGGAACTTTCACGGTTTTTAAGAAAATTGAAAAATGTGAGATAAAAAGTAAGAAAGAGAATGAGTGGGATAAAAAGTATGAAAGAGAGTGTAAATGTATAGGTAAAAAAGTTTCTATTTTAGAAAATGGGAAGATCATTTTGGGACATTCAAAAAGAAAATGGGACACTCATAATGGGACGGAGGGAGTACAATTTTAAGAAGGGTGTTGCAAATCCTACTGACCTCAATGCCAAAAGTTTCACACCAGCAGGTTTCTTTTCCAGCATGAGAGGTCCTCACCACCCCTACCTGGTTGTGGTCCTCTTCTCTTCCAGGCCGGGAGAAGAATCCAAACTTAAGGGCCCAAATATGTGACTGTTACCTGCAAGAATAACTCTACCAAGGAAACAGAGAGAACAAACACAAAATTCCTAGATTATTCTTCACTCATAGCCATTTATTCACTAACCACAAGCATGATGACCTGTGGTCATTATTAACATCCTCTAAGGGATGATACCAGTGGCATTGTGGTCCATTACTGGCACTAAACAAAGTATCCTTATGTCACAACAAGCAATAATACACTATATTAAGACATCAGCTTTTATACCAAGCCATATAACTTCCATAAAAGTGACAGGTAAAGCGCTGTAATACTGACAATCAATATGATTGGCATGGCCTAAATAAATCTAAAAAAGTGCCGATCTCCCCTGGTATACTTTCACTTAGTTTTATTACTGAATCTAATATCAATACAATACTTGGGTAAGGATTCCTGAGAATAAACTTAGAAATGCCTTATATATTTTGAGCCACAATGGCACAAGGCAACAAAATCCTTGGTTCAGATGCAGCAACGGCTTAATCACAAATTCATACTGCGATAAACATAAAATGAGAACATAATTCACAGTAAAGTGGACAATATATACATGTTCCACCCCATGCCTGTTTGGAATCACAAAATAACCTGCATTTACATGATAAACATATAAATTCTAACGTTGAACACTGACGAAGTACTAAACCTAAGACAAGTGCTTCTATCTACTATTTGAGCACATTAAAATTGGCTAAAGATAAAATCTTTACAATATGTAACTAGATTCACTTAACTTCTCAGATACATTGTAGAAAGATGGATAAGTTAACAGCTTTGAACACTTCATTGACATGCTGCTTATAAGAAAAAAATTAAAACATGCCTCAGTATGCATAAATCACGAATATTCTTAACCAAATGGACAACAGGAAAAATCTCAAGAGTTAGGAAATCCAATACATTATTATTATTCATACAGAATATGGTATACATAACAAGTCAAACAAAATTGACAAGGTAATTCTGATTCCCGAAACAATTAAATACCTTGCAACCAATATATCGTTTTTTCCATTTGCTGTGAGGTAAAAGGATCAAACCTTGTCCGAATCAACCCACTTCCAATAATGCTTCTTGACTGAAACCGCCTGATCAGCCACATTCCGCTCGCTACTCTCATCATACTCCTCATCTTCTTCAGTACAAAATTCATCCTCAGGCAAAACGTCAACCCTCGCATCCACCCTATGCAACACATAACACGCAGGCAACCCCGGATACGAAACAGATGCCCGCTCCTCAACCTTCTCAACATAAGAATCGGGAACAATCCTCACCACTCCCTCCCTCTCCTCACCCTCCACACCTCTATACAACAAGGAACCAAGCTCCTCCCTTATCGCTCTTTTCACTGCCTCATCAACACTCTCTCCAGGCTTCATCTTCTCCGACAACACCCGTCCTCTATATCTCACACTCCCATCCGACATCTCCTGATGTGACTCAACCAACACACGATTCTTCCCATCAAATATCCTAACAGTAACCACCTGCACAGTCCTCACTGGCGGAACCGAATCCTCTAACAAGGTCTCACCTTCCGTTACCTCCAGCCATAAATTATGCACGTTCTTCGTCCCAGGCTGCACTCCCCAAGCATCAAACGCATCCGACACCATACGCGGCCGCAACCAATCACTCAACGCTTGCGGATTCGAGAATCGTCTCGAATTCGGATTAGGTTTAAATTTGGGGCTAAAACTTGGGTTAGGGTTTGAAATCGACATATTAGGGTTTCTAATGAACTTTCTCGAGGACGACGATTGAGGAAAAATTAGTGAAAATTTCGGAGGTAATACAGATAGGGATTTTGTTGTAGTACCGGTGGAGAAGAGGAAGACGAAAGATAAGGCGGCGAAGATGATGTCCGGGAACGATGCAGACGATTTGTTGACGGCGTTGAGCGGTTTCGTGTGGTGGTGAGACGGCGGCAAGGATGGCATGGTACGGTGGAAAACGACGTCGTTAGTGACTGGGCATTTTGATGAAGGCGATGAGGTCTGGTGCGATCGTCGAAGCTGAAGATTGAGATTTTGTATCCGAAGATCGGATATTTGAGGTCAGAATTTGACCGATTATCTGCGGAATTATTACGTAAGCGTGACGTCATAACACAGGGAAATTATTCGGAAATTATATTTAAATATTTATTTGGAGGAAGGCATGAGCGAAGTCTACTAGCTGAAAAAACAGAACATGTTTGAACATGAACTAGTCTATGTTTTCCCATTCGGAGGAATCGAAAGAATCATCATCCTCATCATTGAATTCCTCATTGTTGCATTCGGAGTTCTGATCATCGACTTCCTCATCATTCCATTCAAATTTGTCATCATCATCACAGTTGCATTCAGAGTTCTCTTCATCACAGTTGCAGTAAGAGTTCTCATCTTCACAGTTGCAGTAAGAGTTCTCATCTTCGACTTCCTCGTCATCTTCGACTTTCTCGTCATAATTGACTTCCTCATCATATCCAGAGTTGCATTCAGAGTTCTCATCATCAACTTCATTATCATCATCAGAGTTCCATTCAGAATCCTCCTCGTCATCTTCATCTGAAATGTCTTCGAGTTTCTTTGATTTCCAATAACATGAAACTCTTTTTGACTTGAGTTATTTTCAGTATCTTGCTGCTCATTTTCTTCTACACAAGTTATATCCATTAGTCAAATAGGCGCCATATTCATAATGTGCAAATCTTATGAAAAAAGTATACAATCGAACCTTCTGCGTTCAGTGGGATAACTTGAGCTCCTGAAAATAAACTCGTAGGAACTTTTTCTGCGCACTGCGCCGAATATGAGACAAATACTTAGATGTGCACAATAAGAACCTCAGAAATAATTTGCACTAAAGAAGTTTTGTTGTACCTTTTTCTTAGCAGATTCTGCATTTGCAGTTGCAGTTGCAGCACTTGATATAAGTCCTTCTATAGCTTTAACTCGCTCCTGACTCGACGAGACACGCTGCGTAAAAAAATTTCAGATCAAGACTGCACAAAATTATACTAAGAAATTATGATATGTTATAATACATGAGTTGTGGAAGAATGATTCCTACGTTGATGAGTGAACTGAGATTTCTCTCCACATTTTGAGCAGTCTTTAGAAGTTGTTTCATCGATGAAGTTTTTCTCAATAAAATCTTCCACGACGCAACAGTTCCGATAGCTTTGGCAAATCATCATCACCCAAGCTTCTTTCAGGACTAGTTTTGTTTTAAAAACCTTGTTTTTTAACGTGTTTTACTGTCTCTGCTTGATTCAGCAATAGGGTCTGTCTTCAAGTTCATATTTTGGATATCATCTTTTCCGCGTATCTCCGCCATTGCATTTCCATTTATGCACGTGACCTTCGCCGTCGAAAGGTACTTCAAACTGTTGAATGTAGTCGTCTTTCTTTGGGATTTCATTACATACACATTCTTCACCAGCTTTCCTCGTACCAGCTTTCCATTGGATTGCATTAAGAAAATAATACGCGGGACATGAATACGTAGGAAGGCAGATCCTTCAGCTGAAGTTACCATTTCCTTTAGCTTCAACTCCTTAATCATCCAGTGATCTTTCATCAAAGTTTCAGCTTCTACAACCGGATAATATCCGTTACTAGCGTCCCAGCTCACTTTCTAATCCATACAACCAGGTTATGAACTCAAACGTATTATGGAAAAACAAAGTGACTTGTGAAAAGGGTTACCGCGAAGTCGATGACAACCGGACCATCACAAGGAGCAGAACACTTAGCCCATCCGACTAAAGGCAGATAATTAAGTGTATAAATAGCTCTACACTGAAAATTTGGAAGACTTGATCCAACAATTTTTGCTACAAGTAAACATTCTCCGATAAAACATTGTCTACTTGGTGACCAATCATTTTGTCTCAAAGTTAAACGTGCATACTGTTCAGCATTCGGAGGCGGCGGTGGCGGCATTGGCGAAGCATAGTAAAAAGTAGGGAGTGGTGGCTGAGCATAAGGATCATCAACAACAACAGGCTTATGGGTCTGAGAATTGGTGTCAGGAAAAGGCTGTGGGATTTGAGGATTGGCAGATGGGTCATAGAAATAAGACATTGTTATGATGTTTTTGCACCTGAGATTGAATTTGAGAATGTTATTGTTGAAGTGAATTTATAGTGAAGTTTGAGGAGAGTGATGTTGGTGGTTTCGATTTTGTATACGTAGTAGTCGGTCGTTTGTTAAGATTGTTGGATATCAGCAAACAAAGAAAATTCGAGTTTATATATAAAATGTATCTGATTTGGATTAAGGGTTAGATTAATCGAGATTATTAATTCTTGTAAATCTAAATGAACTGTCGGTGATTTTTATTGGTTCATTGGTTCAAATTGAGATTTTTGGATGATTTATATCCAATGGGTTAAATCCCAACTTATTGATTATTATATCGATGCACAAAAATTGTGTGTTTATTAGACTTATTAATTTACACATATGATTTATATATTTGTATAGATGATATTAAGTTTACGTTGAAATCAATATTTAGTAATTATCAATAGAATCAAGGATAATATAGGTATAAAAATGCGGCTTCAAATATCCGTCAATAGGATTGTTTGCGCTTTGTAGTAACTAGTAAGTGGTGCACATATAATATGTGCATATAAAATATTTTCATATCATAAGATGAAATTTGTAAGGGCATGTTTACCTAATTAGAAAAATATGGAAGTGAATTATGGGATATGAAATGTGGCTTTAAATGTAACCGTCAATTCCATCCCTTCCGCTTTATATATAGGATAGAGTATCATATATTATGAGTTACGATCAATAGAAAAAATATGTTATTGTAAGACATAAATCCTTATTTGATTATTGATTTGATTAATAATAAAAGTTCAGATTAAATTTTTAATTAAATATTAAAAGTTAGATTTGCAAAAAGCACAAACGATTGGAATTGACGTTTATCAGTATTAATGAAAAAATATAAATCAACAATTGAAATATTCCTCTTTTTCCATTTTCTATCAACCATTTTACTTTACTTCAGGAAATATTTATTCATAAAGTTTTTTAGTATTTCTTGAATTTTACCTTTAATAATATTTTTATATATTTTACAATTAATTAAAGAAAAAAAACCGTTCATCAAGTGGGCCTATGAACAGACCAATAAACCAATGGGCCGAACAAAGTCTTAATAATCGTCAGCACTCTGAGCATCAACACCTCCATCCAGTTCATATAAAACCCTAATCGCGATCTAGGGTTTCCTCGCACCTCCCCAAACCCTAACCACCACCTCCGGCCGCCATGAAGACGATCCTCTCCTCCGAGACGATGGACATTCCCGACGATGTCAAGATCAAAATCAACGCGAAAATCATCGAAGTGGAAGGACCTCGCGGGAAGCTGGTGCGAGATTTCAAGCACTTGAATCTCGACTTCGAGCTGATCAAGGACGCGGAAACCGGTAAAAAGAAGTTGAAAGTTGACGCGTGGTTTGGATCGAGGAAGACAACTGCTGTGATCAGGACAGCTTTGTCTCATGTTGACAATTTGATTACTGGTGTTACTAAAGGGTATAGGTATAAGATGAGGTTTGTGTATGCTCATTTTCCCATCAATGCGAGTATTTCCAGCGGTGGAAAGGCAATTGAGATTCGTAACTTTCTTGGAGAGAAGAAGGTATTAAGTTTTTTACAAGCATAAGTTTTACTTTTAGATACTTCTATGGGTAATTATTGAGATTTTGATTGGTTACTTTGCGGGATTTAGTGATTTGAATTGGTATAGTTGATGTATTGAACAAAACAATTAAAGTTTGCAAATTTGGCTCATTTAGAGATTGCACTCTAACAGTATATGATGGTGTAACAAGCACATGACATTGTACTTGTTGGAAATAATATCTGTTGTGCAACTTTGGTTTCTATTGATAAGAGTTGTGCTATGGTATGGCTGAAAATGAATGCTATAGTGTCCCTCAGTTGTATGAAATGTTTTTTCTTGAGTATTGACGCTTATGATGAATTTCGACAGTGTTTATGTTTTTGAGTAAAACAGGGGAGTTGATTTTTAATTGAACATAAACCTTGTTAACAGTGAGTCTGAAAATGTTAGGATTAGTTTTGAGATGTCTTTTTTTAATGTGCACATTCTTTTGGTTTACCAAGAAAGTTGTCTGTATTTCAGGTTAGGAAGGTTGACATGCTTGATGGTGTTACTATTGTGAGATCTGAGAAGGTCAAGGATGAGATTGTCTTGGATGGAAATGACATTGAGCTTGTCTCTCGATCATGTGCATTGATTAACCAGGTTAGAGCTTCCTGCCAATAATTACACATTTACTATTCGTTAAAATTAATTGCCTTACCCCATCAGAATCAATGACATTCCTTTTTTCTTGCCCAACAGAAATGCCATGTGAAAAAGAAGGATATCCGTAAGTTTCTTGATGGTATCTATGTGAGTGAGAAGGGAAAGATTGCTGAGGAGGAATGAGCAGCGACAAATTACTCAGACATCTACTTGTTTTGATTCTGCCCTTCAGCTGTTACTGTATTGTTGACTCCGGGAAATTTTTGTTAAACTTGAACCCAGTTATCCTGCACCTTAATATTTACCTTCTGCTTAAACTACCTGTTTCCCCTCGTATTAAAGGATTACGGAAACTTATATCCGTAGATTGGGAAATCTGAAGCTGCCATTGATTATAGAGATCATATGAAGGTGTGCCATCTCTAAAATAAACTCACAAAGAAACATTTTAAAGTAAATTTTTTAAATGTATGCTGAAAATAAAAATAAAAAAGAAATAACACAAAGTAGCTGAAACTGAAACAGTTCTTATTTAACAGTTTATCTGCTGTTGTGGGCAAGACCAGCATCACTCTCACCCTCCTTGTTGCCACGTTTCTCAGTTTTAGAGGATGAAATGAAATCTCCATCTTTAACGGTCCAGCCTCCGGTATCTTTCTCATCCCTTACTGCTAAGTAAACTAGGATCGCTAACAGAGGAAAACTTACAGCAGTCAGCACCCAGTTGACTATTAACTGACTTAGAAATGGAACCTTATGCGCGTCAACTTGCCACGCAACTGCTCCTCCCGCACTCTGTACTCCCTTGTAAAACCCAACATACCTGTACAAGCATCGATCATATTCAAGGTCAGGTAAGAAATAATTTAATGGGTCTGGTCAGGTAACGCAGAAATATATAAAACATCGAAGTAATAAAGTTCTTACCTGCTGAGAGTCTCAGATTCATTCCCTAAAGCTCCGATCACCCAGTAAATAAGGCTTTGGAACATTGCATCAAGCAGGCCATAGCTAAAATACAACAAAAATGGTCCAGCATAAGAATCACCAGAGTCCTTAAAATCCAGCTTCACAGCTGGGGGATCCTCAATGGAATACTTGAGCTGCTGCGCAAGACCTCCAATCCAAATTGCATTGCTTAGCACTGCCACAATCCCAATTCCAAAAAAACCTCTCATTCTTCGACTCTCAAAGCTGAAATCCATCACATATCCAATCCCAACAGACCCTAACATCTGTGCTCCCCAGTAAAAACATTGTTAAACCTCTAGTCCTCAAGTTAAATAAAACCCCATTTACATTGTTAAACTGGTAGCTGTAAAAGAAGTTACTAGCCCACGCTGCAGGCACAATGAGAAGCATTTTCCAATTCATGAACAGCTTCAGAATCTCGATAAGCTCAGTCATCACACTTGAATACTTAATGTTAGTGCACCGAGTCCCATCTTCCCTAACCACTTTACTTGGATGCAATATGGCCAATGACAAAAATGTTCCAACAGTCATGAATACCATAAAGCCTATATAAGTCCCATCATTCACAGAAGCTGCTTCACTCCTGTTATAATTCATAGCAAAGGGAATCAATCCACCAATGACTCCTCCCATGTTGAAAATGCTCCAGAACAATGATATGTAAATTCCTTTTCGATTGGCAGTTGGGTATGATGTCATAATAGCTCCTTGAGCAGACCAAAGCAGTCCAGCTCCAACGCCAAGAAGAGCTCCAGCAACAATAGCAAAGGCTTGGTGATGCTTATGATTGTAGTAAAGGAATGATGCAGTAGAGGATGTAAGTACTGCAGCCAGTAACCAATGTCAGACGCGGTCCGAGTATGTTGTATATACCACCACCAAGGATGCCAAAAACAGCAAAGGTGGTGTATAGAGCAGTGTTGGCGTTGTTGGCTGCAGTTTTGTCAACCTGACCACCACCTCCCATACCAGATAGGGCGTTGAACATGCCAGGACAGCAGAAGCAGACTAAGCCAATCAAGCTGACCTGGATAAGGGGGGATTTGTAGCGGAAAATGGAGGTGGTTTTAACAGGAGTTGCGGCAGATTCTTCATCTGGGTTTAGACCCATTTTGGCTGTGAATGAAGCTTTGGATTCTTTTGATGGATTGGAATGGCCGACGATCTACAGAAGAAAAGAAAGAATGAGTGAAATATATAAAGTGAAGAACAAGATACAACACACAATAAAGGGTTGACCTTTCTTTTGGTCTTTCTACCACATTTTCCAATCTACTGAATTTTCTGCAACTAACAATAATGAAACAATCAATTATGGTTATCAGAGATCACAAGGAGATTCTTCTCTTCAGAATCTGAGCTACTGTCCACTTATTGAATTATCTGCATGTTTGCCATATGTGAAAGATTCCAATCCAAGGATCAAAATCAGGAGACGTCACTGTTAATGGGCAAACAGTTCCTAGGATAACTTTCTTAAGCCACTGGAAATATTATCACACCATTTTACTGTCATGTTTTTGACACTTATAAGGAAAAATGAAATCATTAACCTATTATCAGGACTATGTCAGAGATGAGAAAAAATTAATACTTGATAATAAAGAATTAATATGCAGCTGAATGTATCTGTAACTGCACTATTAATGAATGAATCAGTCTAGTACTTACATGTAGGGAATATGCATTGGAAAAATTTGTTATTCAGATAGACCGACTCCATTCCAGGATTCTCTTTATATTTTATTATTGATTGCCACAGATCAAACACAAATGAAATATCACTAGCCAAAAAGATGAGAAAAGTGTAAAAGCAAGGAGAGCAAATTAGATGGTTCACAATAAAGAAGCACCTAGTTCCTATTTTCCAAGTTTTAGAGTTACTAACTCTTAAGCATTCGTTAACAGGAGGGACGATACAAAATTTGAGGAATCTGAAAGAGAAAGAAGCTGACATGCAATGTTATTATATTTATAGGCTTAACAAGCTTGACCAGGAAGACAAATATACATTATTATCAACGTTTTCAAGCCTTATAAATTTGTACTTACTAATTTCTAAGTCTTCGATCTATGAAGTTGCAATCATCATAGTGACTTGCAGAGTAACATTAACAATGCCTACCCCATGAAAAAGAAGATTTCAGTTTATAATAAAATTTTGCAGGAAAAGGATCAGGAACATTATTAAATACCAGTAGATGTATGACCGTTTGAGGTCACTAATTTCAGAAATAGTTAACAATGTAACCTTGTCTTTTTCTGTGTATTATTAACAGGTAGCTGGCCAGCCGGCATGAACAGTATATGGGCAGCAATCACAATCCTGAGTATACATTAAAAAAACCACTGTCAAGCTTTATTTCAAATATGAAAGTACCTTGAGAGTTCAACGCTCTGCTATTGTTTTTCCCGGCCTGTCTGTAAGTCTCGCAAAATATGAATGGAAGATCTGAAAAACAATAAGGTAGAAAAATGGAACCAACTAGCAAGGCCTGCAGATATCATGGCTGGTTAGTTGACCGTTAGAATAATTTTGTTGCTAAGGATAATCACATAATCCAGAGTCATCACATATAAGACAACAGGAAGACCCAGTCAAGCTTTCTGGCAAAAAATTGAGGATGATCACAATACAAAGTAAAGGCGAAGAGTATATTGGATGATATCCATGATAGAAGACAGAAACTCAAATTCATGGCACACAGTATAGATAGTTATGTGGTCGAACCTGAACAGCGTACACAACAAGATATCAGCTTTTCCTATTTTGACATTATTGGCGATTCCTCCAGATAAGACATTAAGACTTTGCCTGCATATCACTGTTATGGACTTCAGAATGCAGTAACTATTTAGACTTGATTGAATCAAAATAACATGAACATCAAGAAAACAACTAATTTTCTGTACCAGTTTAAAAGAGAAGAAATCTCCGCACACGTTGGGAACTCAAAATGCAACATAATCTTAATAAATGTGTAAGTCACAAAACAAAAAAGGACACAATACTTCTATTTTGATTAAGTATCAAGCCGTACAAACTTGCCGTATTTCCAAAGCTATCTAAGGTATATATCATAAGAAAACATTCAGTCAACTACTCATCTCTCCAAAGTTTTAATGATTTCAAGACATTTCTGCGAATCCAGCGGCGTGCAGCTTGCTCCAACCAAATGCTTGTAGTGCTCAAATTTAACTTCTTCGCACTTCAATGCAGCATTTCTACATGCCCTTATGCTTCCTATGCCAAAATTACAGGAATAGGAATAAGATTAGTTTACCATAAACACTGGCAGTGCCACTTTTGACTAGAAGAAGCCAATTAGTGAGCTTTCTGAGGTAGGGAAATGAGAAGAATCAGAATTACTATCTTTAATATGTTGCCTGCAGCATACAGACTTACACTGAACAAAAGTATCAAAATACATAGTATGCCCACTAATATTGGACCACTCGATATAGGAATCGGCAACATGGACAAAACATACCCTAAGACCTAATGCCTTAGAAGTTCCTATCAGCTAAAATTTCAGTTTCATTAGTGTCTCCCTTGAGTGACACAATATATCAAGGTACCTATATCTATCTGTATATGAAACTCATAATGAATAAGCTATACCATATAACCATAAAAGACAAAATAGTGGACACAATACTTGTACAACCAAACTAGTCAGACACAAAATTCAGCAATCATATCATACCGATCAACTGAATAGCCTCAACAAAATCATCATAAAACTCACCGCTCAAGTCCAATAAATTAAACACCGCAGGGTAATTCGCAATGCTCTTCACCAACGTAATCGAACACCAAACTTTCTGATACTCTTCTCTAGCAGCTCTAACAATGCACACCTTCGTTAACTTATTCACATACTTCACTGCAACATTCCACACCAACCTTAATCACGCAAAAATTCACAACTTCACCAAACATTATCAAAATTGAAACTCATACCTTGCAGAGATGAGAGCGATGAAGCCAATCCACACTCACCAAAATTCACACGAATGCTGTCCTTTATCGCACTCTCAATGTTGTACTTACTGACCACTGCCGGATCTTCACCGTCTTTGTCCAGGTCTCTACTCCGATCAAATAGTACCTCCATTAACATGTACCTGTTCTTGAACGCAACCATGCCGTTCAACGCAGATTCGATCCGCCGGAAACCCTACACCGTTGACTCTCGTTGACTTTCCAATCGCTTCTTTGATTTTGCATCAATAGTAAATCCCTTAATTACGGGTTTGCAAATTGCAATAATAAGTTATAAAACGGCGTCGTTAAGAACTTATAAGTTAACAACTTGATTCTGCATCGTAAATTAACAGTTTTGAAAGTATTAGGTCTATTTTGTAATAATGTAAACTCTGGGGGCATATATTGAAACTCAAGCGACGTTGACGACACGTCAGTAGTCAAGCATAGAACAAAACGTACGAAACCAATGTTGAAGTCGCTAAACGTTGATGTCACTTTAACACTCTTGTCTTCGGAAACTACACTTGAATAAACAATGGCCGAAATGGGTATGCGCCGAAGCTGTCTAGGCGGATATTCTGATGCGAAAGGTGTTGTCTTTTTCGGGTTTAGCAATGGATGGAGAAGATGAAGAAGAAGAGGAGTGTAATGGTAATAGTACCGTCTGTACTAGCTTGTCGTTTAATCTGACTGTGTTGTATTTAGTGGATACCAATGTAATCTTCTAGTAAAGGTTGGGATTTGTATATATATATATATATGATATGCATGTCTGTATTTTGATTGGAGTACTGATTGAGAAATTTGGGGATTTGATGGCGTTTGGTTTGCAAGAGATTGAGTTGTGAGTTGGTAATGTGATTATCTTGCTTTTGGGTTTAATGTTGCTGGTTGGTGAAATGGCCTGACTTTGATGGTGTATGTGTGTTTTAGTAATGTGTAGCATGCGTTTGTGGAAATTCCTTAGAGAGTTGAGTGTTACCTGTAAGCTGTATGCATGATGTAATTTTTTAAACTGACATTTTTGGGTTCTAATGGGAGAGTGGGAGTTTTCTATTCATGGTGGTTCTTGTTTTTAGAATCCAAGTGGAAGTGTGAATATTTATTTTGGTCATCCATCTGATGAGAATCTTTATGGTATGTTAGATTCTGATCATCGGCACTGTTAGTTGTTGGCTGAAGGACTTCGACAATGGACAGCAGTATTGCTCGAAGCCATTAGTAAAGAGGCTGTGGACTTGGTATGTGACATAATGAGGTGGCTGTAAATAATTTCATTTATAACATTTAAGTTTGTCTCAAGCAGTAAAGATGAGGTTAATGAGTTATTGTTGATGTATGTAATATTTGTTTTATATTCACATTAGAGTTTAGGATAAATGGGATAAACTAAATCAATTGATCTGTGTTTCATTTCCGCGTCGAATAATGCTAATCCATCAATTGTCCATTATAGGAAAACATTCCCATTGAAGAGGTTTTTGCATCCTTAAACTGTACACGAGAGGGTCTCAGCTCTGATGAGGTTCAGAAGCGACTGGATGTTTTTGGCTACAACAAGCTTGAAGAAAAGAAGGTTGGTTGAAGGCTGGCCTGCCGTCTATTTGAATAAATCTCTTAAGAAATTGACTATTGTTATGGACTGAATCAGTTCGTAACTCTACTGTTATATTTTCAGGAAAGCAAGATTTTGAAATTTCTCGGTTTCATGTGGAACCCGTTGTCATGGGTTATGGAGGCGGCAGCAATCATGGCCATTGCTCTTACAAATGGACACGTAAGTCTGTCTTGAGGCTTTCCTTGGTTCCATTGGTTGTGGTCTGGTTGTCCTGTGTCATCCATTTTTTTGCTAATGAAAAATCGCCTTGTTGCAAAAAAAGAAGATATATCCTCAGTCACTAGATGCTTATCCGGGGATAATTTTCTGTGCTATTGCAGAACAGGAAACCTGATTACCAAGATTTTATTGGCATCATTGCATTGTTATTTATCAACTCAACCATTAGCTTCATTGAGGAGAATAATGCTGGAAATGCTGCTGCCGCCCTTATGGCCAGGCTGGCTCCAAAAGCAAAGGTTGAGATTCTTCATTATTTCTATTCAAGAGACAATATTTTATAGGCCTGTACTTTGCTTATTGTCCTTGGTCGCTTTTATCACTAGGTTTTACGTGATGGTAAATGGAGAGAAGAAGATTCTGCAGTCTTGGTTCCCGGTGATATTGTTAGCATCAAGCTAGGTGACATTATTCCGGCTGATGCACGGCTCCTTGAAGGAGATCCTCTGAAAATTGACCAGGTTGGTAACAAATTGTCTCTTGTTTTTGTAATACATTTTTTTCACTGAATGGAAATATTCATTTATTATTTTGTATACCTGAAAGTTATACTGAAAATTAATACATAACTTATGAGCTTTCGATAGACAGTAGAAATGGATAATTATATTTGCACGAGACAAATACCATTTATTTATCAAAGCCCTCTTTTATTTTTTCGTCTAATTTTACTTGTTTTTTCTTTTGACAATTGACATTATACCAAATTCAGTGTAATTTGAATTAAAATTTGAAGCTTTGTTTGCATCCACTTCATTGGTAGCTTGCTACTAGTAAGCATTTTGGCTTGTCATTTTCAACAGTTATAGTCTAACTCTAAGTGATGACAGTTTCAAGGAGAATCCTTTACTGAACTGGTGATATTTTTGTTGAACAGTCTGCTCTCACCGGGGAATCACTACCAGTCACAAAACATCCTGGTAGTGGCGTTTACTCTGGTTCGACCTGCAAGCAAGGTGAAATCGAAGCTGTGGTTATTGCAACCGGAGTTCATACATTCTTTGGGAAAGCAGCTCATCTGGTGGAGAATACCACACATGTTGGCCATTTTCAACAGGTTCATTGTTGCGCCTTCTCATTTGATTAGCTGTCCAATTAATGAATGTCATAGCCAACAGGTTCTAATGTTGAGCGTTTTAAGTGACAGTCTTCTCAGTATTAATGTGAAAACGATCCTTTCAATAGTCATCAGACTCAAACTGCACTTTGTGATTGCAGGTCTTAACAGCTATTGGGAATTTTTGCATCTGTTCAATTGCAATTGGAATGGCTGTTGAGATCGTTGTGATATATGTGCTTCAAGGTAGAGGATACTACATAGGCATTGACAATCTTCTAGTTCTTCTTATCGGTGGCATCCCCATTGCAATGCCAACAGTTCTTTCTGTCACCATGGCTATTGGTTCGCATCGTCTGTCTCAGCAGGTTTGTGAGGCCTAATTTGGTTACCCCTATGTATATCTCCGCACAAATTACATTTCTTTATGTTTTGGAAAATTTCAAAGACGTATATGATATCGGATGATGTATTAATCGTATTCAAGGGAGCTATAACCAAGAGGATGACAGCTATTGAAGAAATGGCCGGGATGGATGTGCTATGCAGTGATAAAACTGGCACTCTGACTCTTAACAGACTTACAGTAGATAAAAATATGATTGAGGTGATCTTTGTTTGAGAAATTTATTTTTCATAACTGAAGCAATTTGCGCAATGATAAAAGAACAAGTCTCGTGATTTGAGTCTCACGATCGCAGTGCAATAA